>BGPT01001078.1:0-27132 GCA_003297045.1 Symbiodinium sp. clade C Y103
GACGGGACGTCAAGGACGTAGAGGACGTGGAGGACGTGGAGGACGTCAATGTCCAATGTCCTTTGGATTGTCCTGCGGCGCAAGGCGGGCAATTATGCACCAATGGTAGGTTTATTTTTAAATTGTTTTTTAAAGGGGATCAATTAAAAGTCAAATTGGCCAACCACAAAATTTCCAAAATTGGAGATGGACCCTAGTTTTTAATATTAGGGGGGGTTTAGTGTTAGGGGGAAGGGATTAGTATTACATTAGCTATGTCTCCCATTTCAAGACGCTTAGACTGATGGTAAAACCCCTATGTTTGATGGTGGAACCTGTCCCTAGATAAGGGTGATTACGGGAATTGATTGCCAAGCCGGATTTTGTGGATATAGAACCAGTCTCAAGCACACACACACACATATATATATATATATATGTATAGGTCTACTAATGGCTTACTACAGTACCCACAAGCAACCACTTCTATATGGGCTTATGAACCATCAATCATTGGGTAAGTGGTCACCTGTAGAGACTATTTAGAATTGGAGTATGACCCCATATAATCTCGATTATATCACCATTATTCTCGATGGTATACCTCCAATTTTGTGCATATTTGCTGGTCGTGAACTTTGTTTTCCTTTGCAAGCCTCTTTATCTAGAAAAGAACAAGAACAGAAGTCTTGATTTTTACCTCCAATTTTTGTTGGTGAAATAATTTTTATCTCCAATTTTCATGGTTAAATGAACAGTCGCCATTCAAAGTGTGGTTTCTTATCATCCCGCCGCATCAGGTGGACTCATAGGTTTCGAGTTGGTCTCGCTGCTGCGTTCCCGGAAGGTCCGTGAATTCAAAGTACTGCTACGGTCGACCTTCGGATGCTCGGAGATGCGGAGTTGATGGTGGTGATTTATGGATATTTATGGTGCGATTGTTCTGCATATATCTTGATGTCTCTTTGAAACTTTGGATCTTTTGGTGGGTGAATATGTCAATTTCATTCAATATCATGCAGTATCATTCAATATATATATAGTTATATATATATATATGTACATGCACATAGATATACGCAACAATGCAATAATGGTTGATAGCAGACATCAGGGGTAGACGTGTTTGTCATGTTTATTGTTTTGGTGCTTAGCCAGGTGGCTTGAGGCCTAACAAAATTCTATTGGCTCCGTTGACGTTCATGCTGATGATCATCATCATTGTCATCATCATCCCAATACATATAATATTGTTATATACATGTATAGGGTCTATATGTATATATACATTTACTGACAATATTTATCAATCATCAATCATCAACTACACAATCAAGATCCAAACCATGAAACTCAACGTCATGACTAGTGCATTCATGACTTTTTTTGCTGAAACTGAGGGTTTTCCAGGGCCATCAGTACGTTACCTTGTGGATACAAACGTAGATTCGAAACAGTGTCATTTCACCTGGGTGTCCAACATTTCTGTAATAGAGAGTTCTCTCTCTCTCTCTCTCTGTGATTGAAGGCGTGTTTGAAACATGTAGATGTTTGAACCCTGCCATTGCCCTTGCGCACCACTTTCTGATTTGTTCTGCATCCCCTCTACCCCTCAGCCTCTTTACATCCCAAACAAAACAAGACAACTGCCACATTTCTGCATCCAACCAAGTCCAACCAAGGAATGCTCATCATGGGTCTCTTCCTCCCGGGTTGCGCCACCACCTGTCACGTGGGAGGTTTGCTCTGTGGCTTCGCAGTAGCTCTGCTGGTGGCGCGGCGCAGTGGCTACCGTGCCCCTCTGCTGCCCTGGCCCTTTCTGCTGGCGCTGCTGGCGCTGATGCCATTCGGGCGACGCTTCCTGTGGCTTGGCAGGGGCTTCTGAAGAGATTTTTTTTGGGGAACAACTTAGACTTAAATATAGGTAGCAGATAATAGCCGTGAAATCAGGCAAGAAGAGATAGGTTTGAAGGGTAAGTCTGGTTTAGTGACATGGCCATTCTTGGGTTGTTTTGGGAATCTGTGTCAGAAGTGTTTTGGCTGCGAAAGTTGGGCCTGGCCGGGCCTCGGAGAAAGAGGGCAGAGGAAGTATATAACAAGGCTTCACCTTGTTTTACATCGAGTTTAGCACCCAATGTTCGAAACACTTGGTGTGCTATTGGGTTGTGAAAATTGATTCCCGGAGAAGTGTTGGTTCCCCAAAGAAATCAAAAAACACGCCAATAAAAAACAAAAAACAACAAATCAGAACAACAAACAAATATAAAATAACAAATGGAAACAGAGACTCAACAGAAGACTCAGAAAAAAAAGGAAACTGTGCTGCAAAATGCTGATTTTGAGGGAAATACTTGGGAAATCTGCTGAACGTTTTCAGAAACCAATGAAACCTGCAGATTTTGTGTCCGGCATTGAGTCTTCGGTTGGATCTTTGTTTTCCATTTTTCTGAGTCTTCTGTTGAGTCTCTGTCTTCCTTTGTTTTTGTTGATTGTTTTGTTTTTCTGATGTGTTTTTGTTGGGTTGTTGTTTGGTATGTTTTCTGTTTTTTGTTTTATTGTGTTCTATTTCTTTTCCTAGATGTTTGATCTCTCTCAGGAATTAACTAATTGTCAGAACTATTGCGCCGCTGCATTTGAAGGTGTATATTGTTGGGAGGGTGGATGTTGTTTAAAAGGCGACATGTGCAGATGAAGCAACATGGGGCAGCCACTAACTTCACAAAAAATCCATGCCAGATTCCAAGGTCAGCTCTGATGGAAGCGTTGCTGGTTGCATTCCAGCAGCCAGGAGCTTTGGGACGTGGATATGTGATTTGACTGGCGGAAGAAAAAATGGTCCAACAGCCTGCCCTGCAGTGGATTGGTCGGTACACAAAACTCAGTTGCATGCGTGTGCGCATACGGCTGCACGTAGCTTTACACGCGGTATATAACTTTAGAAGCAGTGCTATCGAATTCTTGAAGCCTTAGTACTGTTAGTCCAACTATCCAAACAATACTTACAGCTGTGCTTGCACAGAAAGATAGATCTGAGTCTTCAAGTCTGTCTATTTGGATGGGTTTGCCGAAACGAGTAGACATGATTGGCCAAGGCTGTTTGCTTTTGGGATGGTCTCCGCTGATTTGTCTTCAGGAGCTATATCAGATATTACATGTGCTTCTACCACCCTTAGAATCAGCTGCAACCCTCAACCCTTGACATACATTGACATAACAGGCATGTGCGCTTTTTTCAAGGTCATCTAGTGCTCTGAGGGGCCCAGAACTGTAGAATACATCTCAGCTGAACTCCTGGAGATGGCGATGGACAGAGAGAGAGAGAGTCTGTAGTTCAAACTAATCACCCAAAAAAATCGGCAAACTTTGCATCTATCAACCATCCGTGGGTTCTTTGGGACGTGGAAATCCCCGCAGGAATCACTTCTGAACATTTGAGTCTGTTTGAAACGAGTTCAATCCCTTTCTGAAATACGAAAAAGTAAATCCAACAGCTTATCATAGCTTCCCCCGTTAGAATCATTAGAATCAATAGCGAATCAACTAGAATCACTAGAATTGCCATGCATATCCAGAGATTAGGGAGCAGATCCCCCAGATTTTTGGCCATTTTGATCCACCCGGCAGATCCCTCCATTGCCAGGTGAGGCAAAAGCCGCTCTGGACGAGGTGCCATAGTCAAAAAAAGGCGGTTGCGTCCTCGCTGACCCGGCTGGGCATAGGAAGGTTGGCTTGGGATCAAGATGGCTGGTTCGTAAGTGGCCGGTTAAATCCCAGGTTAAATCGTTGATATTGCTGTGGGTGGTTGTCATTCTCATATCCTCGCAGACATGAAGTTGAAGAACCTGCAAGAATTGGGTTATCCCAACAGGGTATGTCATACATGCTCATACCAGCGTGGTGCCAACTAGTGGCCATCCACCCCTGTGCTCGGTGCCCTTTTTGGCTCCAGTTGGGTGTAAGTGTAGAGATAGGATCGGCGTCACAGGAAGACGTCGGTTACACCGTTTCAAGCCGGCAAATACAGCAGTGGCTTGTTTGCAGCATATTGGCACACTCAAGGAAACAAAACAACGGAAACCATGGGGAACGGGAGATGTGTTTTTGCAATCTCAAAGTTGTGGCGTCACATTTCAAGGTTGGGCGGAGTAAGGCAGCTGAATGGCCGAGGGTCCCTGCAAACTGCTGACCAGATGGCAAGCTGCACTTGTTGAAACGGCCATGTTTGAGATAGGCGAATAAGGCAGACAGATCACTATAGTCTATAGTAATTCGTCATAGGCATGTCATTAGTAAGTTGTGTGAAGGCTAATTTTCAGAGCTTGGTTTTGTGCTGCATCCCAGTTTTGATATTTCCTAGCAGTTTTGACTGGAAAAAAACACCCGTCAATTGTCATGTAAATGGAAGGGAACCACAGTTGTGTCCAGTTTGGGTCACCCACAAATATGCATCTTTGTGTGTATGCAATGCAAAGTAAGGCAATGGATTTTAATGTAATGTAATATGAAGTACTGAAATGCAATGCTTGTACGTACATATGCATGGACACCCATACAGAACATCTACATGTATTATGAACATATTACTATATATATATAATATATAGACATGTATATGTGTGTATATATGCCTTCAGCACATAGAGGCGCACAAAGTTCTCCTGAGGCCGGAGGTGTATCATCCCGCTGCACCATGGCAATGAAGAAGATGGATCAAGAGTCTGAAAACGTCGCTTGGCCAATGGGCCAAACCTGGTACGGTAGTTGTATTGTCCCAAGAATATCTCAGCAATCAATGGTTTTCACTGGACCTACTGAACATTTACAATGATATATATATATATATGTAGAATAGCAATCAAGGGGAATGTTCAAGAATACTGTTTGAGCTACCAACTGTTTTCAAGCGTGGGAGTTCTCAAGATAAGAATGGTGAACTCGGGAATTCACCCCCGCTTGGCTGGGGCCGCGGCAGAAGAAGACCACAGAAATTGACCTTCAAAGCCCTGTATATTTATGTATTCATAGATCAGACCCTAGGGTCAACCTACAAATCGATGTGGAAATCCCATGGGTAAACCCTACAAACACGATCTACAAATAATGGGTTTTTGCCACATCGATGTTGGTTTACAAGAGGGTATATGATAAAAGTGCGTGTTCCCTATGTCGATCTTCAACCCTTGGAAATGAAACATGAAAATCTGAAAATGTTCTTTGGTTTGTGTGTAGATTCCACTCTTGGCAGGCTAAGTCATATATCATACCAAATAATATTGCATTATATTTATGATTTATATGGTCATATCAATGTCCTTCAAATCATCTTAAAACATGTTAATTCATCGTAATCCAAAGAAATATAATATATTATCATTCAATATTCATACATTGCTACATATGCACATATCATTTATATAATATGTCAATAAACATGTATATACATTCTTATATATATATATTATATATGTACACCTTATGTATAGATATCTATTTGCATATAAGGCATTTGACGTAGTACACACCTCTGTCTATATATATATATATAATTATACATAGATAGATAGAATCCTATACAGACATAGTAGTACATGCATGCATACATCCATCCATCCATCCATGCATGGATGCATACATACATACAGTTACATACACGCATAGATCTTATGTAGATACATCCTTTCCGATCCAGCTTCCTGAATATCTGAGGATTCTTCCAACCCAGAGACCATGTTGGTCGCCCGGCCTTTGAAGCCTCGGCGCTTGTCCATTGCCACGACCGCCAGCGGCGGATTCGAAACAGATGGTTGGGCCACGCCCAGCGCCAATGGTGCCTGGGATTAGTGGCCATCCCAGGCATTGCAAGGTGTGACAAAAATAACATGCAATAACCATAGGAAATACCACCCAAGAAAATTATGTACCCAGGATAGATGTTTCGAACATGGCAAGTTGCTTTTCTGAGTTATCAACCACTTTCCAACTGGGATGTGCATCCAAGTGGAATGCTTGGTGTATCCACTAACTTAAAGGGGTCATGGTTAGTTTCTGCACTGGTGGTCGCAAGTCGGTTCTAGCCTGTGAAACAACATGAAATAACCTAACTCGTGAAGAGATATCCCAGTTGTGATCACGAGTGAACAAAATCCATGCCTTATATAAGTGGTTCCCCAATATTTTCTGATTTTGGGGGAGTCAAAACCATGAATTTGTTTGCTTTCCTTTGGCATTATCACCAAATCAATTCATTGAAATAATTCCAAAACTAGATACACTTGATATATTTGAGATTAAACATGTTTTTTCTGTAACAAAATTTCCAGCAATCCATTGCTTGGCGGTTGGAACTGGGAGTCGGGAGTTGGTCATTGTTGGGTGTGTTCCCGTAACCCCCAAAAGGATCCAAAAGTACTTGGCAGTTGCAATGTTAAAACCCCAAAGATCGAGGCTTGGAAAGTGTCATGTTAAACTTGCAACTTTTGAGATACAAGCTTGCTGGTGCTCTACAGTCAAGTGGCTTCTGCAAATATACTGTATCAAGAACAAGGGAGCAGGGCGGAGGCTAGACTAACAGCTGAGGATATGGACTTGTCCGAAAATTTACGGGGTATTCACCATCATTTGATGAATCATCCTTAAAATAGCCCTTTTTGGGGTATACCTCATTTTAGACATACACATATGAATATGAACAAATAAATGAAACTGGCTTGATGGTTCCAATGCCACGTGTTCGGAGGGCTCCCAAAACCGCTGGGATGCAATCAAGATCAGTCAGCAAAATGGTCTGGAGTTTCATACGATTCAACAAATGCAAAGATGAGGATAACTGACTGGTCCTGGTGGTTTCTTTGATCCATCCCCACTAGGATGATTCGGGGACTTGACCAGTAAGATGGGCTGGAACCGCCATTTTTGTTTATCATGTACAGAACCCTGGTGGATCCAGAAGCACGCATGGCCGCACATCTCTCCATGAGAGCCTCTTCCTAGCTGACAATACTTTCGGATTTTTTGTAGACTGTCTTTGGAACACGTTTGTTTGTAGATGATTTTTTTTTTTTACGTTCTAGATTTGGAGGCTACGCATGTTGTCCCATGTTTGGTTCCACAGGAAGCTAAAATAAAACATGTATCAGGTGCGCTGCAGTGTGGCCACTTGTGCCATGGTATGCAAGCTTGTACTATCATGGTTCAATTGGGGGCATAAGATGTTTTTTTTTCCAAAATCTTGTGAGCAGCATCGAAAATAGGATAGGACCCCAAGTTCAAGTTTCCACACGTTTTACCCTGTATGCCACATCAATTTAGAAGATATTTTAGGCCAAGACCGGAACTAGCAGCATTTCCACTAAGGTTTCGACGATTCCATTGAGGCCGAGATGGATGGCCGCCGCTTGCATCATCCCCTGCTGCCCCACCGCCCTGCGCCGTTGCTCCAACCGGAGCTGTTTGAACAGCCTACCGAAAAGTGGTGGGTGCCACCCAGCCCCCACGGCCAGTACCTGCATACCCCCACGGTGACCCCCTCGGGCCAAGGGGTAGGTCCAGCACCCTTCCTTTCCAGTGGACCGCCAACACCATCCGGGGGTTTGATAGGAGACGCCTCACAACGAGAGCATCGACCCCTGCAATCCGAAGATGACTTTGTGATGCAGGGGCTTTCATTGTTGGCAGCTTGGATGATAATTTGATATAATTTGTCTTTTTCTGCCAGGGTGTTCCAGAGGAGCTGAAATTCGTCCAAGGCATTGATATTTGCATATGATTTTTGCCAATTCATCCCCCCAGTGAGTCACGTGATGCTCAGTTTTCCGTAGTTTACCATAGTGCATCAGCTTAATTGGGAGTCAAAGTAGGCTGTGGAGAACCACTCCACCAAACCACAGGGCCTCAAAGGTGTGCTGAATATATCTGAATATATCTTATAAAGCTTTCCGAACTTTTTCGGCATTCATTCTTTAACAATTATGATCTACAGATAGGATCAAACAGGATCAATGTTCCTGTGCCAGATTATCTCACCATAAAAAACTGCTATTTGGTAGGTCAAATCCCACGACAGTAATTAACAAAAACTTAACGAGGGCGAAATCAGCCAAAAAGTGAAAATTGTGTTGGATTGCAAGGGGAGAACTGCCACCAATCCTTGGGCTTTGTGAAAGCTTGATGATAATATGCATAAATCCCATCCCAGAGCCCATCCCTGGAATAGCAATCATTTTCAACAAATCTTGGGTTAGCATTGGATTTCTTCATGTACGGGTCCCGATTGAATTGATGGATGGTCAGTATGATCAGTATGTGGGGATCAGCATGTGCGTTGGTCGATTCAATTCTATATTCTTTCTGAGCTCTCAGCCCTGCCCCGGCCCCCTTTTTCGGACCATGGATTTTGATGCAAAGTATATGCAAAATACATATATGCACAAGTCCTCAAGTAGGAAAAAAAACGCATGGCATTTCATTTTGGGCCAATTTTGGTTGGCTAATAGGGTATACATGCTTTGTTTGTTAATGGAGTGTTCCAATTCCGACTGGCTTTCGTCAGTTTCCCAAAGAAGATGTGATTTTGTTGGGGCTCGCCAATTTTTGGACAAGTTCAAGTATCATGAAATCGACCAGATATTCCACCGCACACATCCCCATGACATCCCAATTTGTTTGGATTTGATGCTTAACCATAAATCATGTCAAGTCCCCATGTTTTATGTTCAACAATTGTTAATGTTTGTTTGATGGGTAAGCCATCCACTGTATATTAATGGTTTTAATGGCTACATGGATCATCAAAGATACAGTACAGAAAAGTATGAATTACACTCAGATGTGGAAAATCTTCCATTTGTACATCATTTTCTTAAGGAAACCCGCGGTTTTCCATACTTCTCCTAGCTTGCCCTGGGTGTACCATTATATGTTCATAGGATTTTGCCACTAGAATTGGTCTTTTTGGGGGTTGCTGCGGGTGAAATCCCAAGGCCTTGCTTCTGAGCGGCCCAAGCATTCCCAATTTGCCGCCATGTGGCTGCTACGGGGGTCTAGAGGTGTCTTGCCGGGAATTCTTGGGACTTCGGGCTGTCCAAACAACAGAAGCAAAATTGGATTGGTAGGTTTTTTGGGCTCCCAAAAAGGCCAGCAAATTATATTTCTTGTCAAGATTATGGATCGCAGAGTGATCCAAGACTCTTCAAATTTCTATGTTAAACAGCTCTTCTCGGAATGGCGGGGGGACCAGAAAATGTCAAAGATCTCAACAGATGTGGCAACTTGTTGAGGCCACGCTGGGATGGCGCAGGGCCCGGGATCCGTACCACTTTTTCAATGGGATAGCCGTGCTCAAGCTGCTGGTCTAGTCATGTCTAGTCATTTGTGTTCAATGCTATATCACGGGGAGAAGCGCAAGTAAAGGATATATGATACGTGTTGCATGCCACCAAACGGGTGCAAACATAGTATCTCTGATTGTGCACCCTTTGGGCAACCAACCAGCAAGAATTTCAATGCACGATGGACACCCATCAACTGGCATGGTTCATTCACACAGTCCCATGGATTTTTCCCTTATTAAATCTCATATTATATATTATATAGGTGCATATATATATATATATAAGTACATCACACGACATAGATAGAACCTTGATAGAACCATTCCAAACCTGGAAACTGCATGAGTTTACGAAAGTAAGTTCACGTACTGTGTTTAACTGTTAAACCCAAAGAACAAACTGCCCCCAATATCAACAGATTTCTCGTTGGTATAAAGCCTCCAAAAATGGTGGGTTTGTAAATATACTTGGGTTTGCCACATTTAGTGTTTGTAGAGGTTTATTGGGTGTTTATACTTGTTTGTAAAATGATGCAAAATGACCCCTATGGTTGGTGAAGTGGATGGTGCAGATATGTGCAGATGGCATTTGGAGTATCTAACTGTACCATCCGACTCTCGGAGCTTTGGAAGCTTCCCTGCGCTTCCCAGGTTTCTTCCCACATCTCCGAAGCGCTGGGTGTCAACGAGGCGGACGCCATCAAGAAAGCCGCCGATGGCCATGGGGACAAACCCGTCGCCTGGCACCTGGAGACCATGGGAAAACCATGGGGAAGCACGGAAACACCAGAAGACTCTGGGAAAATCAAATGTTTTTTGGTGGACTTGACCGAAGTGGTTTTGATTTGAACGATCCAAGACTGGAGGTTTAGGCACTGGATAAAAGCATTATCATCCAATGGGAATCAAAGCCATATTAGGGGTGTTATGAAGCCATCACAGGTGAGATGGATCCATGTTTGATGATATCGGTTCATACAGTAGTAGGGGGGGTTCCATAGTAATGATCATGAATTTGAATACGCAATCATATGCAGTGGGTAGTGCGGGCATGACACGTTCAGCAGCTCAAATGCTCCCACTTCAGTGGTAACGTTTATTCCCATGGTGACGGTTATTGCAATAGTAAGTTCTGGCTATTTTCGACCGGCCTCTCCAATTTTCAGCAATTTTCGACATATGTGGGATTTGTAAGCATGGTGAAACATTACTGTATATGATATGTGTCAGCCTCGGCCTCCCTTTGATGATACGTTTGCTAGCTTGCTAGCTTGGCTCCTTCCCAATCCACACTTGTGGTTTCGGCTGTTCGACTGCATGGATCCATGTTTGGAAATCGCTCATGTCTTGTGATGAGGTCACCTTTATTTCACCAACCCCCCAAAGGTGAGCCCCAATCATAGATGATTAATAGGCCCTGATTAGCTGTTGTTGGTGGCTAAGAAAATCCACCATAAACCCTTATGTGTTGGCAGGGTCACCTTTAAGGGGCTGATGGAATCCTCGTGAATTTAAAACGTGCCTTTTTTTTGGATTTCGGTTTCATGGCATCAGCCAGAGGGGATCGATCCAGGAAGGTCTCCTAAGATCCCAGTTGTGATGCGTTTCTCGCACTCGGAAAACCGTCGGAGCATGATACCCGTAAAACGTCTCAACTGTACACTGATGCACAAAAGACTCCTTCTTAGATATAGCACCTTTGAAGCAAAAGAACATCCAAAATCATGGCAATCACCTTGGCATCATATTCCAAAACTCCGGGGGTCTCGATGGGCAAACCACTTGGGTGGTCCCTGAGCCCTGTGAGGTCAAGGTGGTAATTGAACACTATCCGAACATCCGCGTCTTTGCCGCTTGGTTCTCGCATCCAACTGAAAGCAGATGGGTGGTGTTCATAACTATCATAATTTTGATTGGAAGACTGACCCAGGTCAATGGTTTGCTCATGTTCCTACAGGATTCTTGAAGCCTCACCGAAACCTAATGCCAGAGGGCACAGACAAAAGTCGCTGCTTGCTGGCTGTCCTGCGGCTGTTTGCAAAAAAGATGTGCACAATGCTAAATCCCATCCAGGTCTCTCTACAGATGAGCTACCCATCAACAACTCAACCACTAAGGGCAATCTTAACCATCCATTGGCGGCCACAGTGGTCACCATGCCACAATACCCAGGCAGATCAGACTCGCCCTGCAAAGCTTCCAGATCCAGAAGCCGGGCCTCCGCCGCATGCAGGGCCACCACACGCGGGGCCACCACACGCGGGGCCACCACACGCGGGGCCGCCGCATGCGGGGCCGCCACCAGGGATGGCGCCGACTCATGGCGGACGCGGCCCTGGCCCCGTGGGCCCGCCGATGAATTGGCAGCACGGAGCACCGCAATGCCCGCCACATTTGGACGCTTGGCAGTGGACTGGTGATTTGGGGAGGATTCTGACATATGACAATATACAGGAACCATATGGAACAATGATTTACAGGAATATGCACGTGCATAAGCATCATGTTGATTCAATAACTTTCATAGGAAGTGTTTTTCAACCTAAAAAGTGGGATTTCAATACGGAGGGTCCTGCCCCGCAACTACTGGAACAGGGCTAGGCTAGGCTCTGCCTAGCAGTCTGGATCGAAATTGCTTATCATTTTCCAACCTGCTATAGACACTTTTCTTTAAGATGGTTCGGGATATCCAAATTCAATATTTTGCTTATGTCAAGAAAGGCGCATTGATGAACATTGTTCATACCAACAATAGCGGCCACAAAGCCACCAAACTTGGATTCTGTCAAGTGAAATCATGTCAGCCCAGGTGCTGCCGCCCCCCGGAGTACCGCCATCCCCTGTGGGAGCCGGGCCTGCCATCCCACGCTGAGCCTGTCGTGATTTCTGAGTGACAGTCAGTGGCCAAGACAGGGTCAAAGCAGGGAGCTTGGTGCTATTCATACTACCCCCCTGGTGATCAAGCCTGGCAACATTATGTGCTTTGAATCCCGGTTTGTTAAGTATAAGATGCTAGAGCAATGGGACATGGTCCATTGTCAGGTTCGAGTGAGGGTGATCCCGTTTGTGATTCCCTGTATTGTCAATAGTCTTTTGGAGGGATTGAGACCACCAGGGGGAAATGTTGCTTGCTTGGTGGAAACATGTTACTTCAAGACGCGAATAGTTACAGTATGTTATAGTCATATAGTTTATGTTTAGCATGTTGTTTCTGATATGTGAGTTGATGTTGCTATATGTTGCTCCAACTTTTCGCTAGGTCGTTGAACCTGTTCCATCCCTTAGAGCCCTGTGGACCTTCAGGGCACCTTGCGATTCTCACCCCCGAGCTGATAATCAAAAAGCCATGGAAAAAGCTGAGTTGCTATGGTCTGACATCACTAACTTTTCGCTTTTGCAGATCTGAAGCCATCATGTGAATGTGCTGAACGTGCATCCCTAGAAGCTGCTGCCCAAACATGTGTATGACACTGTATCTGTGTTTTGTTTTATGTTTGTTTCCTTTTTGCTGATCACTATCAAGCCTACTTTTGAGCTTGTTCAGCCGCCAAAGTTGTTATGTGTCATGGCTGGGATGCGATCTGTAGATTTCAATGAGCCGCGTTGGTTGATTCCTAATGATCCTACCTCAAGATCCATTTGTAAATGGCAGCATCTTCAATCACGATGAAACCCCCAAAGCTCCGGATGGCTGGACATCGTCTTGGGAGAATCTCTTGGTCCTTCATGGTGTGAAGATTGAGGTCAAGGAGACCACAGATTTTCATGGATGTTGCTCATGTCTTCAACTTTTTGAGTGGAGTATAGATATCTATATATTATATATATATATATATATCATGTTATATGTCTTTAATTATCTATCTATCTGTGTGTGTGTGTGTTTGTCTACTTTGTAAATACATCCCATTATGATTCTATCAATCCCCAAACTTGGGCTTCCCAAGTTTCACCAGACCCCTCGATCCGACTGGCTTCAGTTCGCTGTTTCTGCCCAGTGGCCGCAGCCATGGAGGGACCGTCTCCCGCCTTTGTGGCCCCGCTGGGACGACTTGTCGCGCCGCGCAGCCCGGCACGACCCAGTGGGACGCAGAGAGCGAGGCGTCAGCGTCAACCCGAAGACCTGTCGTATTTGGGAGTGGCCAGACAAAAACGTTAAGGACTATCGATATTTAACTCTGATTTTTGGCAAATTAGTCAAATCAATGACAAACAAATAAAAACTGATACGTATGCGTGTATGTCAGGATATGTCAGGACATCCCTATTCAAATGATTTTTGAGGTGAGTACCCAGTGGGATGGTGGTGCGCATGAGCTTGGACCGATAGTGAGGTACCGTCGTGGCAAAGTACTAGGAGCGAAAACCTGAATATCTGGTAGTAGAATTGGGAATTTGTGGAGTCATCCCCTCGTTTTACCACTGCATTGTTCCTCCTGAAACTTGTGGAAAATCTGAATCCCAGCAGAGTTAGGATGAGATCAATTCTCCCAGCCCACCGCCCAGGGGCACTTAGCTTGGATCTTGCTATTTTCTTTGTAGGAGTTTTGACATATTTTGACATCTTGCAACATCCTCCAACCACCCAAGAAGGAACCGAGCCAGGCCTCCATCTGCCCATGCCTCGGCACATGGCGCCAGTGCGGCCAGCGTTCTGGGCCTCCTCAGTGCCTCACTGGGCGCGGCCGTGGCGCGCCGCGGGACGAAGCTGCGCAGGGGGCCCTACGGTGGCTATGGCGGGGGCTATAACCGCCCTATGTCTGCCGAAGAACAAGCAGATACTTGGAAAAATGCAAAGAGATGTTATGGGGAGATCTTCTGGAAGATCTTGGAATGTCACTATTTAGTATAGTTACTTTCATACTTTGTACAGATATATCCAGATATGTCATATATCCATCTAATATGACCTTGATGATGCATGATTATGCCTTTACTTATACGATCTTATAAGTATCTAATTGCGACCGTCGTGAAGGGTGAAGTTCAATAAATATTGATCTTGGGATTTGTTGCTATGAGTATTATTCAGTGTGACGACCTCAAGGTATACTCAGTATTATCAGGCAGGCCGTGGAAGCTCAAAATCCGATTCCCATCAGCGTTGCTCCCCGCGTGAGGAGCGGACGGAAATGAAGCGCCGGCGCGAAACCGCGCAGTTCTTTCAGTATCAGCAGAGGCTCCTACACACAGGCGCTCCGAAGATGGATTCTCGCCGTTGGGATATAATATAAATATATATACATACGTATACAGTATAATATATATATATATACATTGTTTGTGCTCAACACTGGTATTACTATTTTGTTCAATATGTTTTTTTTTTAAACAAATACATGCTTATACTTATATGTACCAGCTCCCCAGGAGTTTGAAGTATTCTTCTTCCAGCTGAAAATTCGTAAGAATCCGGGGGGATAGTTCTTCTTGCCAAGAATTTGTACAAATCCGGGGGGATAGTTCTTCTAGCACAATTTCTCCGGGATATTTTTTTTCTGGCTTTGCCCCTGCCTTGTCTTCTGAAGTGAAACAATCTCTGCAAGCACATGGGTGAATGGCATCATGTATTGCTGTGTTTGCAGAACATCTAAAACTATATGGTATAGCAGGCCATTTTAGAAACATATGCTTAGATTCATTCGGCATCCTCCCATTGCTTCGACAAGGCTATTAAATAAACATCGAGTGCTCGAGAGATGGTCGCTTTCGGACTCACTCTTCTTGAGATTCGACTCACCGCACCAACGAATCCTTCACACTGTTGACAGCAGTCAACCATGGGTGATTCAACCCACTCCAAGGTCTGTGAGTCCCAAACAAGCTTAAAAAATTGATGTAAAAGCATATGGTACTTAGGGTATAGTGGGTACCTTGGTTCACCCCAAGAGAGGCTTCTCTCAGCCAGCTTCTGATAGGCGCGAAGGGCCAGCAGCCCATTGTCCCCGACTGTTTTGGCTACTTGGGCTGGCAGCCAGCAGCCGCTTTTGTAAAGCAAGCGAAAAGCAGCATTCATCGATCTGAGGGCAAGGAGGATTGTTGTGTACCTGTCGTCATCCTGCAGCTGTATGACCCAGTCAGGCTGCTGCATCTGGTATTCCAGCCATTCCTGGGAGTGAAAGTTTCAGCTGCAGCAATGAATGGTCTTATACAAGGGGTGCCTATGGTGTTGGGGAACCTAACTGTGGAACCCTACCGTCAACATGGAGGATAAGATGAGAACTTTCTTTTTCCCAAGCATCGCACAGCAGTGTCGTGGTAGATCCTTTCTGCCAGCCACCCTCCGGCATGTCGGAAGGCCCGAGCCAATTCACGGTTTCACGGGTGATCTTCAAAAGCAACGGCTTTTCCCTCCTGCATGGAGTGGTTTTTGTTTAAGGTGAACATAAAGGAAGCCGTTTCACAGACGCGCCAAGCGTTAAGAAGAAATCCAACCAAGAGTCCTGTCAGCGCAAAATTTTCGCCACAACGAAGTGAGTTCAGCGAATCTTGCAGGTATGCTCGCGCCGCTGCAGAGGTTGGAAACGAGTACCAAGGTACTGGCGAGGAATGTCTGTCCGACGCCAAGGTGCCAATTATGGAAAAGATCGGGCCTGTACAGCTGCGGTTGCTTCAGCGGGTGGCTTGGCAGCAGCTGCGTCAAGGCACTTTCTTCATCCCAAGCATATGCAGCCGCTGCTGATGTCATGGTTGCCTGCCATTTAGCACCATGACTTGCATCGCTGCATGGGATGCCACCGTATCCTGCCATGCACAAATGGCAGATCCCTGCATTTGGGGCCTTGGACTGCGATTTTTTGGCGGCTCGGCGAAAGTGACGCGTGAGCAAGCCGGCTTCAATGAGCCATGGCCAGTCTCCTTTGGTGCACACAGGCGCAAGCCGTAAAACAAGGGCTTGACCTCCATAGCGAATCTTGATCCCACTCAGCATGCATTGCTTCAAGTCGCTCGCTATGTGCCACAAAGCATCTTGCAGAACTTGCGGATCAGAGGCATATGTCTCTCTTAAGGCGGCAAACGCAAGATGCCGCGTCAGCATGGGGGCTCCTAAAAAGTTGAGGCGCTGAGACAGATCTTGTTCATCCTCCGGCACATCAACAGTTTTGGACGTTCCCTTGCCGATGGTACATTGCCAAGACATCAGCATTATCGGAGATTTTTTCTTGCCTCAGGACTCCGGACCCAGAACATGGCCATTGGGTATAGGATGTGAAAAGGGCGGGGAAAAAACGGCATATGGTCAAAATCGATTCAAATTATTATAGTCAGGCAGCTTCTACCTTCATCGCCATGGAGGCGTACAGGGAGTGTCAGACAGAGGTCCTCTTGGCAAACATGTTCAAATATCGAATGTGCGGCTCCATGTTGCAATTTCCACCGTTCCCAAAAGACCGCTAGGGTACGCTTTGTCTTCTCCAAGTCTTTGTGGGGCAAGACTACAGGCAGCTTGCCTGACTCATGCAAAGCCCGTACAAAATCACTGGGCAAGATGATCGGGTGATTGTCTGCATTTCCAACTTTGACTCGTCGTATGCGGATTGGTGCCCGCATAGCAGCATCATCAAAAGCTGCTACTGCTTGCTCTGCCTGCAAGATTGTTATTTTGCGTGAGTTCCAACGGATGTGTTGGAAATGAAATTGTAAAAAATGCTTCCAAGGCACCGCATGCCGCTCGCCTCCGCGAGCCAAGCGAGTCAAAACATTGTCCATCCGCTGCACGCCCAGTCTGCGGTCATCTTCCAACACCGCTCTGGCATGTTCAGCAAGCTGCACCGCAGGTGCCTCAGAGAGATAGGCGGCAAAACTTATGATGCGGGAGTTCTGGATTGCGCGGCAAGCTTCACGCAATGCATTTGGAAGTGCAGGCAAGGTGCTCCTCGGGCAAGGCTCCCCGCTAAGCTGCGCGCGATGCTGCTGCTACCTCCCACTTGCCGCAAAGGCTTCAGGGCCGGCTGCCCTGGCATCAGCGGGAGACACTACATCGGAAACATATGTTGTTCAGGCAAAATGCTGCCCAGAAAATCAGATGCAAAATGATCGCTCTGGATTTTTTGTGCGCACGCTGTTTCACGACCGGTGCGAATCACTAGCATGGGCGGCAGGCAGTCAGGGAAGATCAATGGCTGGAAAAAACATTGTCTAAACAATGATATCATGTGGTTGGTGTTCACGAAAAGCGTTGATTTTGCCCCCAGTGCTGGATCCGGGCCCCTATATTGAAGTATGGTACGTGTATTCGTGGCATCACACACGTTGTTTGCAACGTGTGGCCAAAACCCCGCGGCACAGGCAGCTATAGCTCAGCCAGTCTTCGCACGCTTGTTGGCCGCTTTGGCCTTTGCCTTTGCCTTGCTCTCCGATTTTGCTTTGGGGACCGGGCCAGCAGGCTTGCGATTGGCAGTCTCAATCTCAGGTTCTTGCTCATCCGGTTTGGGGCGCTTATTGGGCGGCTTGTGGCCGGCAACAAGCTTGTAGAGGTGCTCCTTGGCCAGCAGCTGCACGCACCTTGGGGCCATAAAGAGCTGGCACAGGAAGGATGCATCCGACAAAACATTTTGAACCGAGGCGCGGCTGCCTTGCAGTTTCCTTTGCAGCTTGGATCTTCTTGTCAAACCTCAAGAAAAGGAATAGGGAAGGTCTAGACAAGAGGGTTGGTTCCTGATGCTCATTCACTTTGCGACCAAGCAGCTCCTCACACTTCCCATTCGATTCAAGAATATGTTGGCACTCGGCCAAAGCCAAGAACGACTTCTCCATTTCACTTAAGATGGCTTTGACGGATTCAGCAAACCTGAGAGAGTTGAATTTCCGCAGTCAGAGAGAGGCGATGTTCTACCATTTTTCAAACATATAACTTCTAAGTCGAAGGCATGGGCCAAATCAGAATAACTCAAAACTACGGCTGTGAACACTCATCCCTAAAAAATCCTTTCAACAGCATCATCTCTGCGTTTTTTCCGGCATGTGAATGCCTGTGCATCGAGGTCAATCCAAACAGCAGATACGGTTGGTGGGGAAATTACTTTGAAAGACCGGGCCGCGAGCGGCATGTCTGTAGATCGTGTACAGCAATCATATTCACCGTGCAAGCCGGCAGATTTCTATCAAAGTGAAACAAGGAGCCAGGTCACAGGGTGGTGCGGGGTCGGGCAGAAAAAGGCGATGCTGCCCTTGCCAAGCCTTTTGGGAAACAAAAAAAACGCCAGTGGAAGTTTCCAAGAGAAGAGAAGCTTAAGACTATAGGATCGAAACACAAGTTTTGCCTATAGGAGCTGGCGCGAAGAATCACAGCTTCGCAACTCTGCTTCTCGGCCTTTTTGATTGACACGATTCTCATCTCTTCCCACTTTCTCTCACCTCCATAGCTTATGTGACACATTCTTTGGCTCCGAAATTTTCACCACGAGCTAAAATATGGTACCTGTTCCAGTGCTTCGCAAGCAGTAAAGCCCGCTCTAAAATATAGCCGAGAGGCTCCTTCCGTTTTTCCGTTGGGTTGAGATTCGTCGGCGGCTCAAGTGACACCACCCAGCTGGTTGCCTGCGCAGCTTTCTTGTGCAGGCTCTCCAAGAACTTGTCCAGGTTGTCCTTAGCAGCGGCTGCAGTGGTTAGGTCGTGGCTGCCTGGGTGGCTGCCGTCAGTATTGCCGTCAGCAGGAGGAGCAGCGCCTTCCATCAGCTGCTTGCGCGGCAGCACAGGCATCTCAGCAGGCTTCCCATCATCCGTGGGTGGAACTTCCTTCATTTCACGGGCAGAGTCGATGTCCGATCGTTTGACCTTGACTTCTTCCTGAGTTTCCACGAAAAATTCCCATTGGGAGTCGTCGTACTTGTAGACCCTGCAGGGCGCACAGCTGTGACTGCGAAATGCTTTGCTTAAAAAAAATCCTTTGAAAACGTGCAGAAAGAAACATTGGCATTGGCTCATCTCATTGCGAGCTCCTCATCAGAACAGATTTGAATCTGCCGCAGTAGGCCTTGATCTTTGTGATCAAAGACCTGAGCATTCCGAAGGGAGACAGACTGCGTTGGGAGCCGCAGCAAATTGTTGGCTGCCAAGAGACTGGCTGTACTTCAGGTCCGTCTTCATGCGCTCCTCAGTGTACCAACCACCAGTGATCTCCTCGTCTCTTTGCTGGCGAATTTCGCGCATGCTCAGAATTTGGCTTTGGAAATCGTTCTGCAGGGAGCCAGGTTGTGTCCATGACTATAACAGCAAACAATCGTCATGACTTTAGCCATTTCCATGGGGTCAAAAAAATCACCATGGCTTTTGCCGCTACAAACAAAACTTTTCGTTTTGTTTGGCAAACCTGGCCCGGACAAGATTTCGGACCTTTGCGTTATCGCCAAAGCCAAATTTTTTCAAGGAATTGGTCATGGCAAGGAACATCTCCTCACGGTTGCCTGACACCCCCAAGCTTCATGGACGGAAGGATTGACTTGAAGTTGTCCATTGCTCTTCTTCTCGCACAGCCTTTTGAGCCTCATATATAAGGCGTGCGCAGTGAGTTCCTCGCCCAGGCACCAATTGTCAAGAGAGAATAAGTTCACACCGGAAAATGAATTTTAAAAAATATCGATAATCATCAGTGATCTCCTGGGCACTCAGGTCGAACTTCTCCAGCGCGCCTCTCCACATCCTGGTCCTCAGGCTGCCCTGGATTGGCTGGCGCAGAACTTTCCGCCCCACTCTTGGGTCCCGCAGCACTGGGTGGCGGAGGCGGCAAAGCAAGAGGCTGCGCAACACTTTGCCCTGGCGGGCCAGCCGCTCCAGAAGGTGCTGCAGCTGCTGCTGCCGCCTTAGGAACAGCCTTTCGGGATTCTGCAGGTGCCTTGGCCTGCCGGACAGGTTCGGCGCTGGCTGCGGGCTCTGTAGGACCCTTCTCGCCCGTCTCCGGTGTGAACAAACATCTGGTCACTTGAGGAGTATGGACAAGTGAGCTGTCCGAATCTGAACGGAGCAACGAAGCAGACCCATGCACTTGCGCAAGCAAGGCTTCGTATTTCTGCTGGAGCGCTGCTAGCTGGGCTGCCATCGTTTCATTGCCTTGCGGCGGCGGCGCCATGGGCGGCAAAGACGGCAACGGCGGCATCTTAATGGCCATTTGCTTCACAGCAGTCATCTTTGGGGCTTGCCCGTTGGCAGTGGGCTTGTCAGCGGACTCGTCGGGCTGAGTTGGCTGTGGCGGTGCCTCTTCCTCATCGCTGTCCACGACGAGGGTCGCCTGCCGAAAAAAACATTGCCGACCCAATTTTTTTGGCCCAAAGCGCCCAGCCTCGGGCTCCGGCTTGACCACCGACGCCAATTCCCCAGGTACCTTAAAAATTATCATCTTCCGCCGCAAGACAATCAAATCCCCAGTGAAACCAAAAGAATGTAGAAACGTAGTGCCACCATGACGCTGCATCCGCAGAAGGTCCCTTTTCCTCCTGCCATGCAATGGCGACCCAGTAACAAAAAAATTGCACAACGTAAAGATGCATGTTATTACAAATGCCCGGTCCTTTGCAGAAGGATTCCCAGCTTCACCACCTGGGGCCGCATGCGCACCCAAAGCTGCTGTAGGGCGCGCTGGCGGTGGCACAGCCGCGCTAGTCACCTTGAAACGCTGCCAGTTGCTTTTGTCTAAACAAGTTTCTCATGGTCTTTGCTCCGAACCTACTATAGGTCAGAGTCCTATAGAAAATATCAGAATGCGAAATTCGAAATCACATGACCACTGGCATGGCATTTTTAGTGCCAGGCAAATTGGAATGGTTTTTCCCCAATGGCTGGAAGGAGCCCTGCAGAAAAGCAAGTTGTCTGCTGGATTATGTTCCGGTTTTCAAGGCTGGCACATTTGACACGCCACTCCAAGACCCAGACAGGGACAGCGTGCCAAAAAGAACACGATGACCGTTGAAATTTTCCAGACATGCATGGGCGCATGCCCAGACTGGTTTGTAAACACTTCCGTGGCGAATCTCCGCCGTCAAAAAAAAATAGAAATCAAAGAGCAGGCCTCGGAACTCTGAGCATGGGTTGAACTTGCAGCAGCAGTAGGAAGTTCCTGGCCAACTGGGTCGCCATACTTCAATGTATTGGCTCTTGCAGGCGTTGCCACAGGAGAAGCACACTTGGCACGGGCTGCTTCGATCCCCTTCTCAGAGAGCACCGCATCGTGTGTCTCTTCCTTCACCAAAAGCAACTGCTCCTGAAACCAGGAAGAAAGATAAATTTCAACGACCGATGGTTATAGTTTAAACATGCCACAACAGATCAAACCGGGGCAAGCACCATCTCATGGATACTCTCCGCCAAGGCGTGCTGCTGAATCTCTTTCTCGCATTCCTTCCAGGGCAGTGAATAAATCAGGACACTAAGTGGGGAGGAACAAAATGTTCTTTAGGTTCCACTTGGCGACCGACGCACCCGAAACACTGGCTAACATGGGCGGCGACTTGATTTTCCTTTTGTCCGGCAAGAATTTAGCATTTTTCTGTGCGGGCCTGCGCAGTCAAAATGCACATGGATATCTCACAACGGAACTTTTGCTCCAGCTGGCGCAAACAAAACCAGCAACCCACAATGAGCACCCTGAACGACCCAGTTCTTGACACTTACCACAAGAACCTAGTGTGGAGACACCGTTTAAGGAAAAAGGGGATGGTGTCAGTGTCACTCCAGAGACAAGGAAAGATAGACGAGTAGGCGGCTCCTCCACCCATGTTCGCCTGTGGTGAATCGTTGGTTTTTTTTCTGAGCGCTGCACCTGTCTCCCAGATATCACCCACCGCTCGATAGATGCCATTTTTCCAGCCCATCAACCGAGGCAGGTGTGGTGAAGGTGGGGAAGCCTAAATCCGATAAACTTCTTTATTTAGCCGTTGCGGGTGACCCAGTGACCCGAGCAAGGCCATCTTTTAGGGTAGGGCGGGCGGGGAAGAGAACATGTCTCGGCTGCCAAGATCTTGGGTCAACCCCACTTGAGCAAATGTTGATAGCCGCATCATGTGTGAAAGATGAACCATGTGAACCTTCAGAATCGTCGCTGCTCCATCTATAGGATATTTGTGGGAGTTGGTAGATTATGAAAATTCAAAAAAAGGTTCAGCAGCACCGTCCTGGAGAAGTGCTTCCAGCTGCTCCTTGCCCATGCCAGCAGTTTCACTCAGCAAGTCCTGCTTCTGCTGCGCAACATGTTGCTCCGTGGTCATACCATCCATTGCGTCAACAACAGCAGCTGCTCCGCGAATGAGCTCCGAGCAGGACCAAGTTTTGGAAGCAAACCTGCTTGTCATTTGTTAGCTGAGCCAAACTTCTGCCTTCAGAAGGCCAAAATTCATCCTTCGTGGGCTCCAGCTAGCACACTGGACTTGCCATGTGTGCTGAACATCTCAAAATCTGTGATTCAACACGATGGCCGCATGACGGGAATGCCAAACAGGGAAAAGGGATTCAAACGGGGGGTAAAAAAAAAACCATGAGTGATATCACTTTGTCTCAAATTCTTCATCCAACTCCGGCTTTTCTTCTTCTAATTCTCCGGCCCAACTCCGGCTTTCTCCGCGCCAACTCCGGCTTTCTCCGCGCTCAGTCCGGGTGGCAGGGTTTCTCCGGGTTAACCCCCGCAACAAACACTCAATAGGATTCCTACGCTGTTGGACAGGATTTCTACACCAGTAGGCAGGATTGTTCTAATTTCTCCGGGTGCCATGCTGCTATGCAATTGAACGGTAAAATCCACCAGGACATTTTGGGATTAAATGAGGGGTAACCCGGATGGAAACACAGATTTCCACCTTGGGGTCACTTCGAGGTGCTTTGATCCTCGAATCCATGCACAAGCCTCTATTAAATCGGCTTCGTGCCACTGGTCACCCCAAGGAGCTGCGGCAAAAATCACAGGCGCATCCAGGCTTGAGTCCACATTTGGGCAGCCATTAGATTTCTGTGCCAAGAGCGGCCGAATCATCTGGATATGAAGACCAAATGGTACCGGATACGACCTGACACCGATTTTGTTCATTTAGAACAAGTTACATTTTAAATACGTGGCCAAAAAAAAACGAAAGCAACCGAATCTTTGGAAAATGTACAGTACAGAGACAACCAAGTGGCTGAGTTTTTTTCAAATTGCGATTGCCCGAAAAAGTGACTTTGTCCCCCTTTTTGCTTTTGTCAGTTGTTTTCACAAAGCACGCATCCCTGTCCTTCTTCTTCAGCACACCACGGTCCAGCAGACCAAGCAAGCTGCAATTGGCCCATGCCTTGTGTCGCTTTGGCGTCAAGGCTTGGTACAACCTGGCCCACCAACCGGCAGAGTAGATGCGGAGGTACGCGTTGCAAAGTAAAGCTTCGAATCTTGGGTACCAAGGCAGAACTGAGGAACCAGGCTGCTCAAGCACCCATGTGGCTCCCAAGCAAGTGCACAGCATTGCCACTAGAATGCTTCGGGACAGCAAGCAATTGCCCAACTTCACGTGCGGCAAGCGGACATCCCCGTAAGGACAAACTGGAGATCTCTTCGATGTTGCCAAATTCACAGCAACGAAGCTGGAACAAACAACTGCTATCCAGCAAAGGAATCCATTTTCAACGTCGCCATTCATCACCGTCCACAGCGCCAGCCTTTGCAGGGCTTGCGCTCTCCCCCCAAAATAGAAAGTGGAATAGAGGTATATGGGTACAAGTGAAGCCCGCACAAGGAGGGTGGCGGAAGTCTGCAGCAGCAAGCAATGTAACATCAGTATAGGATTGAAGGACAAGCTTTGCCTATAGGAGCTGGGGTGAAGCCTCACATCTTCTCAACTCTGTTCTGTGAATTCGTTCTCTTCTTGCTTCAATCTTTTCAGCTGTGGCAACAACTTCTCAGCTCTTCGCAGCTCCTTTCAGGTCTC
Source organism: Symbiodinium sp. clade C Y103 (assembly GCA_003297045.1). Lineage (NCBI taxonomy): Eukaryota > Dinophyceae > Suessiales > Symbiodiniaceae > Cladocopium > Cladocopium sp. clade C. Next base: position 24,190 of record BGPT01001078.1, read on the forward strand.
AGCTCCTTCTATAGAAGATTGAAAAGTAACTTAATGAGGAAAAGTATCATTAACCACCAGTATAAAGGGGCCCCCTATCTTATACGCAAATCCATATTCATCACTATATATATATATTAGACGGGCGAATCAGGTTTGGGGTTAAAAAAAGTCTTAAACCAAAGGGTTTGATTCAGAAACGCTAATCCAGAAGGAGACGTCATATCAAAAGAGTTCTGCTTCTTGTCCTTCATGCAGGGAACACCCATGCGCACATCCAGCTGCGCTGTTGACACATATCCATAACGACAAGACTTGGAGATGGATGCGTCTCCTGCAAACAGCTCTACCATGCCAAAGGCTTGCGGCACCTGCGGCATATCTTGAAGAAAAAAAATCATCACCACCAGCCACAGCAGCAGCTTGGGAGCCCCAAGCTTGTGCAAGCGAAGCACAAGCAGGTCCAAAGCATCCTCCGTCGGCACCGCTTTCGTCGGCATGATGCGGACGACAGGAGACACTTGAAGCTGAAAATATAGCTTCTGCATCTCATATGATTGATTTCCAACAAACGGCTTCAAATCAAATTGTGTGTGCCTGTGCGCCACACGAAGTTGCCACTCAATTGCACAAATAGCTGATGGGCAAGGGCCGACTCTGTGGAACATGGATGAATAAACAGGGCAGCTGCACGAACACCTGCGCAAGCGCCGGGAGAAGAAAATTGCTGCGGCAATTGCTGCTGTGGCGTCACGCGGCGGCGCAAAGGTTTGCCCATGATCAGCTGCCAGGAACCTGCAGGGAAACCACAGGAAACACGAAATGCAGCACATGCTTCACCCAGCTTGGAAATAAAGCAATCAAGCCGATCAACACAGACAGAGCGACGTTTTTTCTTCGCTCCCATCGTCAGCGGCATGTGTCAAATCTGTCGGTGCATGTTTTGCTTTTCCTCTCAAACCCAACAGCAAAACTTGTTCCAGAAGTTTGAACATTTCTGGATCTGAGCCCTATTTGTGGCGCCGACGAGACTCGGTGTGACTGCGCTTGCGGTCCTTGTGGCTTGGACTACGACGGCGCCGGCGTCTACGACCGTCCGCCTCACTCTGCTCACTGTGCCATCTTCTGCCACCACGACCAGCACCATAGGGATCGTCTCTTCCAGCAGCGTGCGTCGGTTCAGGGAAAGGCTCAGTTGCTACAGAGCGCACATCATCAGGCACAGCACCTCACCGCACACCCCTTCAGAAAAGCACGGTGGAAACAAAATCCAATTTCTATCCAAACCATGGGAAACCATGAAACCAACAATGGAACAAGATGAGCCCAGGCACTGTTCTCCCTGGTTGGGGTGCCTGGCTCAGACCAATCCGGTGGCAACTCATCTGGCGCAAGCGGCAGCGTAGCTGGCGGGTCCACAAAAGGCGGCGCAGCTGGCGGTTCAACAGACGGCTCAGCTGGCTCACTGTGACCCTGCCAAGGCTGCTGTTCATGGAAGAGATTTGGAATAAAATGTCAAAACACCATTGTCCATCATGTTGGTGCGTGCGGTAAAAAAAATCAATGCCGAGAAACAGTACCACCCGGAGGGTGAGCGGCGCCATCATCAGCCTTGCCAAGGCCCTTGCTCCCCAATGGGAAGCCGCCAATGGGAAACCACAGCCAGCATTGCACCCACTGACCTGCAGGGTTTGTGCAGGACAGCGGAATTAAATAAAGCTGGTTCCCGGCAACATATTTCTTTTGAACACAATAGCCTGCTGCACTTCCGGCACTGCGGTCTGCAGGTCTTGGCTTCGGCTTGGGGCGAGCAGCGGCTGCTTGCGAAGCCGATGGGGCGGGCGGTGGCCCCATACAAGGCCCAGATGCCAGAGGCGAGGTCTTCTGCTTGCCTTTCCCAGGTGGATCGGGAGGCTCAGGAGGGCGGCAAGAACCTTTCGCAGCAGGGCCACCATGGCCTTTTCCTTTGCCATCCAGTCTGTCAAGACCTCACGGTGGAAAACATCAACGGTCAAAACAAATGATTGTATTAACTCACAATTTCTGTGGCCAGTGGGTCGGGAAAAGCAGCAACATGTACCTAATGGGAAAACGAGCAGCCACCTTCACTCCCGCTGCTGGCAGCAACCGGCGCGTGCGCAGTGCCCGCGTCAGCGGTCCCTTTACCTGCATGGCCTTTCCCACGTGCACCTTTGCCATCCAGTCTGTCCAGACCTCACGGTGGAAAACACCAATGGTCAAAACAAATGACTGTGCACTCACAATTTCTGTGACCGGTGGGTCGGGAAAAGCAGCAACATGTACCTAATGGGAAAACAAGCAGCCACCTTCATTCCCGCTGCTGGCAGCAACCGGCGCAGGCGCAGTGCCCGCTGGAGCGGTCCCTTTGCCTTCTCCTTTGCCTTTTCCTTTGATTTGGTCGGCCATGCGCCAAATCACTTCCAGAGCATCAGCACCATTTTTCCCTGAGCCCTTGCTCAGAGATGCCTGGGCTTGCAGTCGAACTGCGCTGACTGCAATTGCAGCCGGTGCCCCTTAAAGTTTTTAATTTATAAACTATAACCATGGTTAAATCGATCTGTAATCGTGGTTATATTATGAAGCTTATGGGGGTTATGGGAGTTATTGAGTTTTAAAGCTATGGAAATAATATGACTGTACTTAGGTGAGATTTATCATTATAATTAGTTTTAATGTTAGTTATACAAAAAATTATTGGAAATTATGAAGGAAATTAAAAAACATGTTTTTCACAACTTTTTTAAAAAGTATAAAAGTACAAAAAAAAACATGTTTTTTAAACAATGATAAGCATTGTTTTTTTAAAGTTATTTGTTTGTTAGCGGCTGTACCGCTTCAAACATTTTTTTTGAAATGCAATGAGCGGTTTGCACCGCTCCGATGAAGGCTTGTTTTTGAGTGATTCATTTCAGCGGTTATAACCGCTTCCAGCATGCGTGAATC
>BGPT01001078.1:45184-56330 GCA_003297045.1 Symbiodinium sp. clade C Y103
AAAGTCCAGAAAGATACTCCAGAGGTACACCAATCCAGCTCGGAATAGCGAATGGCAAGCCAAATGCAAAAGAACTGAGTGATTAGTGTTGTTGACCCCGAAGCGCTGAAGAAACTTGCTTTAGTGAAAAACAATTTTTAAATCCCTCCATTCCACAACCCTTGAAGTGAAATTGCGACGGAAGAACATAGAATTAACGGCTGTTCCTCCAGAGAAAGATTTCACTGAGACATCTGGTTGTAAAAGTTGTGAACTCCGTTCTTTCTTAAATAATTCAGAGCATACTGATTCCAGAGAACAGATGAAGATTATTCTCAGGATGTGTAAAAATTGACACAGATTTCAACCAAGCTGGTTTGGAGTTTGTCGGTTGTAAAATCAAACTCGTTTTGCAGCTTCCAGAAGTTGAGAGGTCACACTCTGTAGATGCAAAGTATCCATGCCGTTGGCGAAACTACGCTGCGGATGTCCTCCGCCGAGCTCCCAAGACATGGCTGTCATTTCATGAACGCCTCCAACTCAAACTATTTCAACTAATTGCCAATAGTTGTAACTAGTTGCAACTTTTGCTCAACTACTTACAACTAGTTTAACTAGAACTCTAACTTAGGCATTTTGTGTTACTTGATTGTGACCAAGTAATACAAAATGCCTTAGTTAGAGTTCTAGTTAAACTAGTTGTAACTAGTTGAGCAATAGTTACAACTAGTTACAACTAACTATTGGCGATTAGTTCAAATAGTTTGAGTTGGAACTAACTCTGTAACTAGTTGGCAACTAATTACAACTTTTTTGCAACTAGTTCGAGAATCAGTTGCAACTAGTTACAAACTGTAACTAGTTGCAGAGTTCGTTGTAACTAGTTCTCAACTAGTTGCAGAATTAGTTGTAACTAGTTGTAACCCTGGCCTCGGGCCCAGAGTTAGAGAGTTGGTTGTAACTAGTTGTAACCCTGGCCCCAGGCCCAGGATTAGAGAGTTANTAACTAGTTGTAACCCTGGCCTCGGGCCCAGAGTTAGAGAGTTGGTTGTAACTAGTTGTAACCCTGGCCCCAGGCCCAGGATTAGAGAGTTAGTTGTAGCAGTAGTAGTAGCAGTAATAATAATAGTAAAATTTCCTGGCCCATTTGTTTTGTTCATAAAACAAGGCGAAATAATAATAGTAGTAGTAGTAGTAGTAGTAGCAGGAGTAGTAGTAGTAGTAGTAGTAGTAGTAGTAGTAGTAGTAGTAGTAGTAGTAGTAGTAGTAGTAGTAGTAGTAGTAGGAGTAGTAGTAGTAGTAGTAGTAGTAGTAGGAGTAGTAGTAGTAGTAGTAGTAGTAGTAGTAGTAGTAGTAGTAGTAGTAGTAGTAGTAGTGGTGGTAGTAAAATTTCCTGGCCCATTTGTTTTGGTCATAAANCACCCCCCCCCCGCCTGAGACCCCCATAGTTGTGGGTTAGGGTTGAACCCCAACCCCAACCCACCCCACCCGACCCAACCTCATTGTGACAGCCTTGGGAAAAGCAGGTGTGACATGCCTCTCACGTCTTGCTACTTTCTGAAAGCAAGTTTCGCAGAACTCCGAGTTGCGGAACGTAAACATGGCTAGCGGTCAACGCTCATTGTGTCGGTGGGCACCTTCATAAAGTCACATTCTCATGAGCGCTTGCAGTAGAGTGGGAGCAGAGCTAGGGATCTAAAGATCATAGTGTCAGGTGGGCACCTGATCGACAAGTCACACACCCGATAGCTAGTAGTCCAAGAGGTCATTGTGTCAGATTGGCATGTGCCTGAAAGTTGGAGCTGAATAGCTAGCAGTCGAAGAGGTCATTGTGTCAGGTTCACATGTGCATGAAGTAGATTTGGAGGCTCAGTTGCTGCAGATTGCATTGGAATTGTTGCATTAAGGATAAGATTCTATTGTCTTTTGCAAGCCAATTGCTGATTGCATTGGAATTGTCGCATCAAGCATGAGATTTGAATGTTAGGATTTGCACGGAATGTATTTTTTGGTTAACGGAAGTTGCGTTGCGGCGTGGCGGTAAAAAGTTCGCTCACGCGCGCGACGGAGTTAGGCGTTGCCGTTTCCGTTTGGATCTGGCTCGAATGGCGCGCGCAGTTGCAACTGAGGTTTCAAGCTCGCGCACAATGGGCTCTGTGGAATACATGCGCCTTGTGAGACAGAGATTTTTTCCTCAGGGTCCAGTTGACAACACAGATGCTGAAGCGATGGATGACGATTCAGAAAATGCTGAAAGTGAAACGCAGGACGACGACGAAGAAATGCAAGTTGAGACGACGACGACAAGTGAAATTTGAGAGACATGGTAAAGTTGCTCAAGTGAAAGCACCTTGCATGCTTGGACAGGTGAGATTTGGGATGCCAATGCCATGCACAGCGTTATTCTTTGCTTCCCATGAGATGCGTGCAGATTCAGGAGAAAGCTTGCGTGTGCGGTGTCCAGACAGAATTGCTGCCCTGTTTACAGATCTTCAGAAGAAACCTGTAGCAGAGAATCGATGGGAAAGTGTAGACAGACATCAAGCGTTGGCAAAAAATTTATAGCGAACGTTGAGACAAATCATTTTTTCCATATAAATATTTTTGCAGAGAGCATGGCTGCCAATTAGCCATTTGGAACCCAAAGACAGCTTGCAATAAGTGACTGGAAATGGGAAAATCTGGAAATGCGACTTTGAGTTCAAAAATGCAAAATCACAAGGAGAAGTGAGAACAATTCCCACCTAATCACAGTATCCTTCTGGTATGGAAATTATGAAGTCCTGATCGGAGTCAATTACCCTGAACTGTGCCATACCAATGAGAACCATACGATGGACATCGGCACAGGAACTAGAAGGGAAGACTATTCAGTACCCACAGGCTTCAGATACATATACTGGCAACACGACTGTCAAAACCAGTATTTCTGGAAGGACGATACCAGGCTGGGGCCGAAAGTAACCACGGAAACTACTGCAGCGCTATGGNTTCTGGAAGGACGATACCAGGCTGGGGCCGAAAGTAACCACGGAAACTACTGCAGCGCTATGGGACGCAGTCCTCAAGCAGGCAGAGGACATCCCTGTGCGGATAGATAACTCAACCCCAGGGTTATTAGCTTTAACCACACTGACTGCAATGAGAAATCACTTGCAGGAACAGCAAAAATATACCTAATAAACCTGACGGCCACCCAGCTCCATTCAAGGTAGCCAATGTAGTTACCCTTGCAGGAGCGACGGCATATCACGGAATCATATTCCAGCCTGGCTACGGGTTCCTGAGTGGACAACCAAATTCATCACCAACCCAAAACCAGGAGNACCCTTGCAGGAGCGACGGCATATCACGGAATCATATTCCAGCCTGGCTACGGGTTCCTGAGTGGACAACCAAATTCATCACCAACCCAAAACCAGGAGGCCATTACACGAGCAACGGTAGGTCTATCCAGAGCAGTCACGGTCACCACAATAGTATCACCACTCGATATGCGAGGGGCCNGGAGGCCATTACACGAGCAACGGTAGGTCTATCCAGAGCAGTCACGGTCACCACAATAGTATCACCACTCGATATGCGAGGGGCCATGGGAGGTGCCCAGGTATTGGCAACACTCACAACGGGGGTGTCCAGAATAGACACTGACCTCTGGGGGGTGAAATGGCAAGTTGGAAAACTGAAAGCCAAGCCAATGAAACTAGAGGAATATCCTAGACTCCCAAGGCATTGGAGACACCACGCCACCGCTGGTAATTGCAGTGCTGTCAAATCCCCCGAAACTTGGCCCGAAGCTAACCAGAATGCGATTGGTGCTAGCACTAGCGAAAGACTCCTTCATAACAAACGACCTCCAGCAAGATCCCAGATACCTGCCTGGGCACACAGACGTTGGGTTAGTATGGGGCTATGCGGCAGATGGAAGCCGATGGCCAGAGTGGCTCCTCACAGTGACAAGAGAAGGCTGGCGCCTCAATCATGTTACTTCCAAATATGTGTATAACCCAATACTTAACCCGACACTTATATCCAACATGGAGATTTGGCCCCTCCCTAGGTACTTCTTCTATGATGCGTGGAGGGAGGCGCCAGAATGTAACAAGCCAGACCAGTTGCTATACTTCCGCAAAGCACGCACACCACTCCCGAGAGGATTACAAGGTGGTCTCAATATACCAGCGGCACAGGAAGAACCCAAAATAGATAGAATCCAGTCGGCAACGGTGGACTCCGCTCCGAATGAACAGGAGGGTTCTAAGCCTTGCGACAATAATGATGCTGATCAAGCAGCACCTTCCAAAGAAACAGAATGGAAAGCAGCTGAGGAAGCTGTCGCAGCATATGCTATGGCCGTATATAAGGCCAAGCGGGAGAGAAGTGAACCCCCTCAATCCCTGTCACTGGACCTACTGTCAACAGTTTCCCCTACATACCCCCTAGCGCGACTGTCCTTTAATCTTACAAGCCTGGGCCAGATATGGAAATTTTCCATGTGCCGATGGGTTGTCAGTTGGGTTGCAGAAGGATGGTCGGCTGAAAGCATATATGAAAACGCAGTGGCCAAAGCATGGGAATACCAGAAGGCCACTACAGCCCTAGCAGCACGCCTCCTTGCACAAGTGTTCCAGTTCATTGGAGAAGATCACCCCATACGGAGGGAGCATGGAAAGTGGATATTACTTGCCTCTACTCCGTTTTGGGAGTCCTCGCTGCATNAGTGTTCCAGTTCATTGGAGAAGATCACCCCATACGGAGGGAGCATGGAAAGTGGATATTACTTGCCTCTACTCCGTTTTGGGAGTCCTCGCTGCATATGGCGATCCTAAAGGGATATGAGCACTTGCTCAGCAAGAAGAAAGGAAAGGCGTATAAGGTGCACCCTAATACAATTGACGGAATCCTCACAGGGAAATTTGTTCAGCAAGAAGCACCGATCAGACTCCCCGCTACGGATTTCAATGTGCATTTCCCTATGTGCCTACTACCCGAAGTGCATGCGCGAATCAGTGACTTATTCCTTGATGTGAGGAAGGAGGAACAGAAGACCAGAGACAACCCCTCCGTAGGTGAAAAGAGTCAGATGCTGGCTTTATATAGCGCCAGAGGACGGCAACCCCCAATGCAAGAGCTTATAAATATCCTGCCAGAGCCCAGTGACCTTGCGCGGAGATTATACACAGAAGGATGGCTATCCCCAAATGTGGCCAACAACCTAGCCAGGCCTATCTCACCCGCAAGTGTGAAGCTGGAGGTCAGANCTTGCGCGGAGATTATACACAGAAGGATGGCTATCCCCAAATGTGGCCAACAACCTAGCCAGGCCTATCTCACCCGCAAGTGTGAAGCTGGAGGTCAGATTACCTCACATTAATGAGCAAGGCATGTCAGAAGAAGTGCGCCCCTTCTGGCTAGCCAGTGATCCANGGAGGTCAGATTACCTCACATTAATGAGCAAGGCATGTCAGAAGAAGTGCGCCCCTTCTGGCTAGCCAGTGATCCAACCACCATGATCCAGAATGCATTCAGTAACCATGACTATAGGGGATACAATTTCCCCGCGGCCCAAATTGAGCCTGAAGTCTACCGGGCTCTCAAAGAGTTCGGGAGCACTAATTATTTCAGTGATAGATCTAATCATCTCTTCTCCCTAGACTTTAAAAGGTGCAGTGCCTCCAAAGTGGACTTGGAAGAGTACCTGAATGTGAGCAATTGGCAGGAGTACCAGGGGGAAGGAGCTGAAACACCCAAAACAATCTATGAATTTAGAGCACAATTGGAACCTCGGGAATGGCAACGTGAGTTCTGGGTCCAATTCCCCAGGTATTGGTTAGCGCAAGATATCCCGGACCCATTTACAGAACAGGCAATCACAAATTACACCAGAAGAGGATTAGCAGAGCGAAGTGCGACTGACATACGCACTGGCTCAGCGCATGGATCAGGGAGAAGGATAACGCGGACCCCTGGGGGAAGAGCAGATGCAAGATCCAGAACTCCCAAAGGGAGAGGAAAAAGCCGATAGCCTCCGCAGTCCTCCATCCCAATGCACACGAAGGCACTCAGAAAACCTGGTGTCCGGAAAGGCTGCCAGCTGTGTACAGTAGCATACGAGAGAGTGCAGGCGGACCCTAAAAAAGCATGNTGCACACGAAGGCACTCAGAAAACCTGGTGTCCGGAAAGGCTGCCAGCTGTGTACAGTAGCATACGAGAGAGTGCAGGCGGACCCTAAAAAAGCATGCTCAGCTGGCACGCAGGGTAAATTCATGATCCGGTAGACTGCAAAACTGACGCAAGCAGAGAAGGTGCTCTTTGTTGAGTATCGGTGTACATCATTTCTGCTGGCTCGAAGTTGCATGTTTCCTGCATCCCTCAATTTGATTGCTATTGACACCAGCTCCATCCTTGACGTTCCGCACTCCCTTTCTTAGCTTTGTGTGCTCCACCTTCCCCCTTCCCCCTGTCTTCTCCTCCTTTCTTATTTCTCTTTGTCCTTCTCACTCCCCTTCTGCCCTCTTTGCCTGTGTCTTTTTGGTTTGTTTTGTTTTGTTGGCCTTGTTGGGGGGAATTGTTGTCGGTTGAAGAAAACTCCGGAGCCGTTTAGCTTGTGTCAAAGTGCACGTAGACAGCCATGGAGCGCGACCACCAACGTGAGCCCCACTAGACCCGATCTGACAAACCGAACTGAACACCCGTGACGATTTCGCTTACACAGGAGTATGAAGAAGATTGAAGAGATGTAAGTCAACTAGCCAAACGAAATGCGTTACATGATGAGATTGCCCCTCCGCTCGGAAGGGGGGTGGCATACAAACGAACAAGTGGCTCCTGCTTCCGAATGAAAGAGCACCTCACCTATGTGCACTTATGAAACAAAGGCTTCTTACTTGTGGCTCGGAGGCGGCAAGTCTTGGCTAACCCCGGCTTACCCCGGCAATACGAAGCACAAACGTATCCACAGAAGTACCCAGGAGCTAACCATCTGAACAGCAGCATTTGAAAGAGGAAAACACCTCATTTGGCAGAGAAAATATAGCCCTAGTACTTGTTGCTCGGAGGCGGCAAGTCTTGGCACATGTAGTGAGGTGGGGCCGAGAGAACAAAACTTACTTGATGCTCGGAGGTTGCAATCAACACCTCCTGGCTCTTGCTTTGCTACCTCGTTACACGATGTAGCGATGCAAGGGTAGGAAGCGTTTACCAACACACAACCATAGGCAAATCATTGGGAAGTCCGACCAATGAAGAAGCCATCAGTATTGAAGGAAGAAAATAGGGAAGAAATTGGGAATGGATTGACATAAGGTACGAGAACCTCACTGCTTTTAATCAAGAAAAAAGGAATTGTGGACGCTTGCACGATTGTCACAGGTCAGCTACACAACCTTGGGTATAGCGAAGGTGTTGACACTATTGGGCCGCCCAGATAGCCTAAAGTAGGGGTGAGGAGATCATCTTGGGCTGATTCAGCTCGGTGAGTGGATCCTCCCCTTACTAGGCTATGTAACTGCCTATAGTGCATCCAGGGAGTACCTCGCGATACCGCTGTACAATGCACCTCCCCCCTGGGGGGGGGGTTGTCAATATCACAGAAATGAGTCCGATACACATTGGGACACATGGACTCTAGAGTCTACACCAAATGAATGGTGTACTTGGTCAGAGCCGTTCAGCTACAAATTCTTTACAATTTTCAAATGACCCCTTTGCCTCGGCGACATGATGACTGGGAGCATCGCTTTCGGTTATCGTTTTTGTTTGCAGTATGGCCTGGCTGATATTTATCGGACAAAATTTTCTGCTGCTTCTCCCCGTTGGGTACGGGGTATGAAGGTTGGCACCTTTCATACCGTCTCAGCTGTTTGGTGTACGCCACTTGATGTTCTGCATATCCAATCTGAAGATCTTCCGACGGCTGCATTTGCTCTTGCTGGTGGACCGCATCGCTGATTTATTTGAACTTCGGTTTTCAGGTATTCTGGCTTCGTATGACATTGGCGGCTTTGACACTACTTCCTTGCAGGCCTATACTGAGAGCCGGGCGCTAGGTNGGGCGCTAGGTTATTTCCTTTTTGGTTTCACTGGTGTTTACTTCAACTGACAAGTGACACAGGCCCTGTGCCAGCGTGCGCTTTTTCCGAGCAAAAAATCCTTCTGGTATGGAAACAGTTGCATTTCAGTCAAGGATTCAGTTTGGATGAAACGCACAAATCGAGACGAGAAGTGTGACAAGTTCAGACATGGACATGACGCCGAAAGACCCTTGGCCCCGAAAAATCCGCCGCCTGCTTCGCATTTGCACATGTCAGTTATTGTGGCCGGCTGGAACAATATTTAATATATCCATGTCCAAAATGATCATATTCCGATGGCGCGATTGCATTGCATGCTTGGGAAGCCTGGTTTGGTTTGTTTTGGCCAATGGATGATGGTGAGTTTTCTGTGCTTGTGTGTTCCCATTTGTTTCTGGATGCGTTCTCGTTTGGGTGCTTGGCGATGCATGATTTTCATGTTGCTTGGAGTGTCAGCAGTTCACGTGTTTTCATGGCGAAATTTTTTGTATTCTTTTTTCAATGTTTGAAATTGGATGGTTTGACCAATTTTGTGCCAGTTGTTCCAAAAGTACATGGAATTGGTTTGGAACGCCAGAGCTTGCAGTTTCATACGGCCAGAATGTTCCCTGTGGAACAAAATCATGATAGCAGAAACGTGGGGAAAATATGTTAAAAAATTGTGAAACTAGCATGGCTTTGGTGGATGACACACACAAATCCGTGTCATGACTGCGTGGCCCAAACAGTGGCTCGAGAAGACTTGTGCAGCAAAAGTGAAGTTGCACTTGAGCGCTCCCTCCGTTTTTCACATCGCAGCGGGAGTCTTTGGTATGATGGAATTCTGCAGATGTTTTGCCTTCCTGCTTGGTGCATTGGGGATTCAATGTGCAGGATTCTATGCTGGCGACTACAGGCATGGAGGACTATGACTGCCCTTGTAGCAACGACTACTTTTTCAGCAATTCTGCCAATTTCAACGGTGTTGCATGGATGGATGGTTTTTCAGGTGAAATGGTTTTCAGGTCTCCTTGTCGCGCAGTCCACAACAACTTCAGAGCTATGCTGGCAATTTCAACACGTGCAGTGGAAACCCTAAGGGTAATGACTTTGTTCAGTGCGGTTCTGGCAACATCTACTTTTGCAACCAATTTCAGTGTAATTCTGGCATCTTCTACATGCATGACCATTTTCAGTGCGGTTCTGGCCATTTCAACTTTGGTAACCAGAGCGGTGCTGGCTATCTCAACTTTTGCAACCACATTCAGAGCGGTTCTGGCAATTTCCAATTGAGCCTTGGGACAACATGCAGTTGCGTGATGACACGATTTGTGCGTTGGTGGAATTTTCAACCTTCTGTGCATTCAGGTGTTTGCAATGCAGTGGAGTCACAACATGGTCACTTGAAGGTTGGTGCATGTGGTGCAATGGATGGTTCAAATTTTGGTCAGGTGCAATGCAGTACAGGTTGCAAAGATCGTACGTTGTGCAGTTGCGTGGACTACGTGGTGAAGTATGACTTCCTCGACAATCAGTCTGGCACTGGATGGACCGANGCAGTACAGGTTGCAAAGATCGTACGTTGTGCAGTTGCGTGGACTACGTGGTGAAGTATGACTTCCTCGACAATCAGTCTGGCACTGGATGGACCGATGGTGAATCTGACAGGTTTGCAATGATTGGTTCAACAGCAGTTGACAGTGTTTTCAGACTTGCTTGTACATGTTGGAGCTTGGTGTACATAACTCTGGGACTTCTGGCAATGTGGACAGGGGTACAGATGGTTGTGGCAGCTCTGACAGAAACGATGATAGCATGTCTGGTATGGTACTATGTGGAGAGTGTGAGCCACTTGAGCTGTGGCAAATCGACACAGTGCAGACTGGACCGGAGACGATGCAGACGACAATCTATGCAGGTACAGAGGCAGTTGCTTGCTGTGATTTTCTTGTGTGGGATGTCAAACGCCCATNAGACTGGACCGGAGACGATGCAGACGACAATCTATGCAGGTACAGAGGCAGTTGCTTGCTGTGATTTTCTTGTGTGGGATGTCAAACGCCCATGCAATGGATGGTCAAGGTGGACAAGCCCAACATGGAGCCCAGCCTGGAGTGCGGGAGATTTTCTTTCAGCGCATGAGCTCAATGGCAGAGGCTGCAACTCGCGCGGCTGCTGCAGCTGAAGAAGCTTTGAAAAAGTCTGGCCCAGGTGGGGGAAACACCAATGATGGACTACAAGCTGCCTCAAGAATATTAAAACCTCCTGACACGTTCAACGGTGACGATGTGATGCAGTTTCAGCAATGGAAACATCAATTTACCAGTTGGCTTCGTTTTGGAGATGGAAGATACAATGATGCCCTTGATGCACTTGAGAAGAAAGAAGTGGCACCACCATGGGCAAGCTACAATGCAGATGAAAGGCTGATGTCTCAGAAGCTGTATGCGGTACTCACTTCCTATCTTCGAGGCAAATGTGCCCACATGGTCAGGTCCGAGGCCACGTCCAAAGATGGGTTCAAGCTGTGGCACATGCTCAATCAGGAGTTTATGCCGAGCACCAAGCAGCGGAGTTTAGCCTTGGCCCAAGCGCTTGGATCCTACCCATGTTTCAGCAAGGACCGTTCTGCCCTGGAATCAATTTTGAATTATGAGCAGTTGGTATTGGAATACGAAACAGCAAGTTGGTAGTGTTTATCCCAAAGAGCTTATGGCTGCAACTCTCATTCGATATCGTCAACCTCGACTCAGGGAAAAAATTCAATTGTCCATTACGGACACCACCAGCTATGCAGACATTCGAGAGAGGATCACTTCCTTTGAAAGGGTCTCCAAGAGTTGGACTGGAGAACAAGTTCTGAAGCGCATCAATGATGCTTCAGCTGCTGATTCTGGTGGACCGGCCGCTATGGAGGTCGACAGGATTGAGAAGGGCAAGAACAAAGGCAAGCAGAAAGGAAAAGGACGTGGTGGAGGATTTTCTGGTGGTGAATGGGCCAATGCATGGTCCTTTTGTGTGAAATTTAGGTTCGCTTTTGCCCCATGTATAGCTAGTGTAGCGATCTTGAGCTTAACTTGTGTAGTTGTTAGTTGTCTTGTAGTTGGATTTTGTG
>BGPT01001078.1:56559-67378 GCA_003297045.1 Symbiodinium sp. clade C Y103
TTGTGGCTCAAGAACCGGGAAGCGAAAAGTGTGTGTGTGTTGCCGAGAGACGGCCTCTGAGGGTTTTGAGACGAGAGAAACGCGAGACTTGCACGTTTGCGTTTGTTTTGGTTTGGGTTTACTTTGAGCGTAAGAGGTTTGAAAGCGGTTTTCGCGATCTAACTTTGCGTGTCAAAGTTTTACGCCTTTGGCCGTGGACATGGGCGAGGCCGCAACAGCAAGGGCAAAGGAAAGGGCAAATCAAAAGGTGAATCAAAAGGTAAGAAAGGTGGTGCTAAGGGAGGAGGAAATGCCAAAGGCAAGAAGAAGAGTGGTGGTCGTGGCAACAAGGTGTCCTATGAGCAGTGTTCCAATTGTTTTCAGTATGGACACTGGGCCAGAGACTGTCCCAACATGGTGAATCAAGTTGGACAGCAAGCACCTGCTACTCCCAATNTTTTCAGTATGGACACTGGGCCAGAGACTGTCCCAACATGGTGAATCAAGTTGGACAGCAAGCACCTGCTACTCCCAATGCAGGTCAAGCTTCTTCATCGACGGCACCTGCAGCTGAAGCGGCCAGTACAGCGACGGTGCGAAGGATTTTTCAATTTGGAAGTCCAATGTCCTCTCCAAGCCCATCTTCACCGACTTCACCAACTTCTCCAGTGTCTTACAGTAGCTCTCATGTGCGCATGGTGCTTTTTCATGACCCTGAAGTTGAATGGACTGAAGTTTGCAACAATGATTCAGACCAAGAATGGGTCATTCTTGACAGTGGCTCTGGTGTGAGTCTCCTTCCTGCAAAATGTCAGGCCGATGCAAGTTCCAATGATGTGCAGGGGACCCTACAAAACTGTCAAGGAGGAGCTCTTCAAACAAGTGGCACCAAACGTGCTGAACTCATTGCAGTCACAACTGAAGGAGAAGAGGTCTTGCTCCAACACGAGTTTATCGTGGGGAATGTTACCTTCTGCCTAGTCAGCCTAGGCCAACTCTACCAGAGAGGATGGTGCATTCAGAAGAATGAGACCGACAACAGCCTTCTCCTGCAATCTCCCGGTAGTGAGATTCAAATACCAGTGGAATTTCGAAATCGCTCTTTTGCCATTAGAGCCTATGTGAGGCAAGTGTCAGACATGACATCCAGCAAGAAGGAGACAACAGATGGCAATGATGAGCTTGCAGTTCGAACGATTGTGTACGTTGAGGACGAGATTGAAAACGCTGGAATGGACAGTTGGGAGATGACTGCAGATGGAACTCCTTTCATCAAGAAGCTGACAACGAGCTTTGTTGATCCCAGGGATGTTTGGCCCTTTCTGGCCATATCGAACGACCCTCATCAGGAAGTTCCAGAAGGACAAGATTTGGAAGGTTGTTGAACTCTCCCGCAAGTTCAGTGATTTGCGCAACCATTCTGGGATGATTGATCAGTTTCTCCTCACAATGGAATTGAGATGAATGTGAATCTCTTACATTGCTGGGTGTGGAACCGTTGACATTGTTGGGCTTGGGACTTGTTGCAGTTGATGAAGCAGGTGATGTTGTATTTGGACAAGCTGACGATGAGTTTGGTGTTTCAGGCTTGCGAGATGAACTACCTGCAACAGCAGAGCAGTCCAGTGGGTCTCAAGTTCCTGCAGTGCTTCCACCTCTGGATGTTGATAACATGCCTGAGGCGATTGATGTTGAGCCCGGTGAGGAGATAGAGGCTGTGCCTGAGGTGATGGAAGAATCAGCAGCAGATTCTTTGACTGTTCATGATGATTTGGTGGTGACAGCTCGATCAAGTGTCAAGCTTTTGCGTGATGCGTGTAGATGGCTTGGTGTGTCACAGGCTGGATTGAAAGGACGCATGTTTGAACGATGCAAGAAGGCCCATGAACTTGCATTGAGGAGGAGCATGGTCGAAGCGGCACAGGAACAATATCGATCGCTACAACTTGATGCAGTGGCTGTGCCAGTTCCTCCCCAGCCTAGTGACAAGGACAGGATGCTTCATGAGCTGACACACACACACACCATATCAACCATGGTGCAAGTTTTGTGTGATGACAAGGGCAAAAGCCAACCACCATTCTCATGGCCCTGATCCTGAAGGCGCAGCACAGAGAACACACCCAACATTCCAATGCGATTTCTTCTTCATGGAGCCAGGAAAAGAAGGAGCAGTGGTGGCCCTTTTGGCTGTAGATGTTTGGTCGCGCTATGTGATGGTGGCCCCACTCAAACAGCGCAATGCTCAGACTGTGGGTCAAGCTTTGATGAAGTTCATCAGCCACGTTCGAGAGGGCACTGTGGAGATCGCCTTTGACAATGAGCCAGTGCTTGTGGCTGGGGTAGCATTCTGCAAAGCTGCTCGTGCAAAGAACGGTTTTGGTACGATTGTGAGTCCCAACAAATCCTATGACAAGGGACGTACTGGAGTGGCTGAGCGGTTTGTTCAGACCATACGTGGACTTCAAAAGACATTGCTTTGTCACGTTGAGGCCGAGATCAAGGCGACCATTCCTTCTGGGCATGTGGTTATCCAATGGGCTGCAATTCATGCTTATGGCTCTACAACAGATACAATGTGCATGCAACGTTGAAAACAACCCCATTTCAGAGTTTGTGGGGGCGACCATACAATGGCAAGATTGTGAGCTTTGGCCAGACAGTCTTTGGACTCGACCCAAAGGCCACGAAATACAAACCTGGTTGGAGGAGAGGCGCTTGGCTGGGAAAGGATGTGGCTGACATGGACCTCATTTCTACAGATGGTCAAACAATCATCCGCACCAAAGCAGTCAGAAAGATTGCCAATCAATGGGATGCTGACCTCTTGCTGGGGATGACTGATGGTCCAATGGATTTCTTTGGACACAGACAGGTCAAGTCAAAGCAGAAGATCATTCCACTTGCGGCCCCTCTTCCTCAAGAAGTTGACGAAGAAGCAGAAGCGGTGCGGGATCATGTTTCATCCGAAAGATATTCAGCCTCAGAACCAATCGATGCAGGAGAGCAGCAGGACTCAATGGATGCAGTTGAGGCGCAAGCATGGGAAGATGCTGGATTGGAGCATATGTCAGATGCAGAAGGCCAATACAGAACTTCTGGTTCAGGTGGGGCAATCTCGCCTGGAATGATGGTACCCGTGACTCCTTTGTCTGAGGTGGATGAAGATGCTGACATTCCTGAAGTTTCTCACAAACATGCTTGCAGCAGTCCTCTTGCAAACGAAGGTTTAAAAGCCCAGAAAATGGACGATGATCCCTCAGTGGCACCGAAGTCAAAAGCAGCCAAAACAGAAGGCAATGTCAACCAGATTGCGGAGGTTGAGTTTTGTCACAACGATGAAGAGATGTTTGATGCTGGCTTGGAAGAATTTGATCTTCCTGATATGGATGAAGATTAGCATATTGCAGGGCAATCAGAAGGTGCAGGACCTCCAGACGTAAGCGCAGAGAAGCTCAAGGAGTTGGACGAGCAGGCCACTTTGGATGAACTTGACAAACTTTACAGAATGGAGGTGATTCAACCTGTTACACTCAGCCCTGAGGAAGCTAGCAATTCAAACACTGTGGACACAACTTTGGTTTTCGACTGGCGGTACCGAAATGACAGCTGGATTCGAAGGTGCAGGGTAGTTGCTCGAGAGTTCAGAACCAGCAACACAGATGAGACGAGCTTTGCACCGACATCAGCATTTTCAGCTGTGCGCATGCTGTTGGTATTTGCGTTGATTTACAATTTGGCAATCACTGCATTGGACATTTCAGATGCGTTTCTTGTGGTACCTCAGGTGGAGGTGATGTTTGTGGAAATTCCTCAGTGGGTCCGTGAAATGACTCAGAGGAGTGAGACTCACTGGAAGTTGCTCAAATGTCTTCCAGGACAACGCAATGCAGCTCTAAGATGGCACTTGCACTTTGCCAACATTTGTGAGGGTGCTGGACTTCAAGCTTTTCCAGGTACACCTACGGTGATGAGACATGGTGATCCCAACAGAAAGGTCTTCATCAACGTGCATGTGGATGACATTTTGTTGATCTGCAAACCAGAAGATGTGCCGTGGTTCAAACAAACAGTTGGCGCAACTTTGAAGATGAAAGTTGATGGGCCTCACTTGTTGGCCAGTGGTGAGCAGGTGATGTATCTCAAGAAGCGCATCACACTCAAAGAGGATGGCATTCTCATTCAACCCAATGCCACCTATGTCCCAAAGCTGATCTCCATTCTCAAGGTCAGTGGACGCAGAAAGAAGGGATTGCCTCACCATGCGACGCTGGAATCATTCAGCGCTGATCTTGCCCTGGACTCTGAGAACTTGACAAGTGATCAGACAGCAGTCTTCAGATCTGGATTGGGCTTGGCACTCTATGTTGCAATGGACAGGCCTGACATACAGTTTGCTGTGAAGACTTTGTCATCTTACATGTCGAGGCCGAGTGTCAAAGCTATGGCAGCATTGAAACATCTGGCATCCTATTTGGATGGGACTCCAGACAATGGTGTGCTGCTCAGGTTGACTGAAGAGGGCAAGACGATCTTCGACTTTTGGAATGATGATGTGCTGGTGAGCGATGAGGTGTCAATCCCAGACGTTCGAGCTGACAGCCAATTTGTGCTTGAAGCATTCAGTGATTCTTCATGGGCAGACTGCAAGTCGACGCGCCGAAAGCACAAACTCAGGAATCATCTTCAAGTGCAGAACACAAGCTTCGGTGGCTCTTTCCTCATGTGAAGCCGAACTGTATGCAGCAAATGGATTGATGGTGGAAAGCATTTATCTTTACAGATTGTGCAAGTTTCTCTGTGGTGACAGGTGCGAGGTGAACAGTGACAAAGTGCAGCAGCGACTCTTTCTGGATTCTTCCTCAGCCCTTGGCCTTATTAGGCGTACTGGAACGGGCAGGTTGAAGCACATTCAGATCAAACAGTTCTTCCTTCAGAACTTGCTGCGCAGTGGAGTTTTTACAGTTCACAAAATCCACACCAAGATCAATCCTGGAGATCTCAACACGAAGCGGCTTGGAGGTGAGAGGGGGAGTTTTCTTGGACGTCTGATTGGGCTTTACCAGCCCAATGAAGATGACCGAAACGATGACAATGCAGTCAGGCAAATCAAGAAGTTGAACCGAGCAACAAAAGAGCAGTGCGTCAGACTGATCCAGATGGCAGGCTTGACAATGAGCATGTGTATGCAGTTGAAAGGATGTGGACAGGCGGTCAATGAAGGAGACATCATCAACAACTCGAACAACTCAGATGACATCAGTGATGTTCAGATGCTCTGGTGGACAGTGAGTGAATGGATGTTGAAAACAATGTGGTGGATGTCTTTCTACGTTTGCAAGGTCATTGCCTGGGCCCTTTTTTCTCTTGGTGCAGATTGCAGGTGTGTCAACAATTGCACTTGCAATTGGTTTCATGCTCTTCGGGCCATTGATTTGGACGCGCTTCCGTTTCTTGCGTGGTTTTGCAGTGAGAGATGCTCCATGGCTAATGTGTCAGAGTCAGAGACATCGATTTCTGCTGATGCCAAGCTTGAGGCTTGCCTGGTGGATTCTGAAGTGTGAGATTGTGTATTTACATGCAAGGTTCCATGAACAAAATCAACAGGGCGACTTCATGGTTGACATTGAAGGTATGTTCATGGCCTTGGATGAGTATTTGACCGGTGGGCAGACTCACATAGGCGCATCGGAAGTGACTTGGGAGCCTGAGAATCCTCCAGCAGAAGCTGAACCAGAGCCTGATCAAGGCGCTGAGCCCTTTGGACCGAACGATGATATTGCTGAGATTGCTTTCCAACATGCAAGGCGTCTCAATGGAACTCGACCCAATGAAAGAGACATTACAATGCATGCTGGAGAGACAGGTGGAGATGAAGAAGGAGATGAAGATATGGAGAGTGAGGATGAGAGTCCCTCCACTCGGAGGAGACGATACCTCAACAACACAATGGACGAAGTCAGCGACCCAGATGAGTGGGCTACGATTCACTATGGAGACCGTGAGCCCTTTGACTATGATCGAATGGTGGCTTTCTCTCAGGCCAACCAACAGAGGTTGAGCAATGCCCTCCATACTTTGCTATTTCGAAGGCAGAATGCAGAAGCAGCTGGAAACTACGATGAGGTGGATGCCTACGACAGAGCAATCAATGAGGTGCAGAATCTGAGAGACATAGCGTAGGGACATGTAAAGGCCAGGAGACCTCAGAACAATCCACTTTTCTGGAACAAATTCGAAAATTCTAGCACAGATGGCTTGGTATAACTAGCCAAAATTTGCAGGATGGCTTCCAGTCAATACGATTGGACCGGAATCCAAGGTGGGGTGTCAAACATTATCCATGGCACTCACATGCATGTCACAGGTTCCAGGTGGATGAGGTCAGTTGTCTTGATACAGAGAAGATTAGCATGGCTTTGGTGGATGACACGTGAGCGTTCCCTCCGTTTTTCACAAAATTATATAAACAACATCATTGAAGTGCCAGCGCCCACGTCATTATTTCATTTTGTTTGGCATTGGATCTTCCTTTTGAAGAGTGTGATTGCTTCTTTCTTGTGTTCAGCAAAATCGCGGAAAAAATCACTTCAACACATATGCATTGGAAATCATCGATGCATCATGTTGGTGAAGGATTCGGCGAAACTCCTTTGCTGTGTTAAAGAAGGGCAGCGTATGCCAACCATTTCTGAGTTTGATTTGTGCGTCGGGGGTTCAACTGGAATCGTTCCTTCCGTTGATTGAAAAACATGAGCAACCGCATATAAAACAACATACCAACATATTCCGCGTCAAACTGGGTTTGCAAATGAAATTCATTTTTTTACGTGCAACACCAGTGAATCCACAATCTTGTCATTTCCTTGGCGATTCTATTTTTATGCTGCCAAGGTGGGGTCTCCTGAGTTTTCAACTGGACACCTTTAGCCCGACAATTGGACAGCAATCGAAAAAATATGTTTGATTTTTGGATTTGATTCTGCCACAGTTGTGTCTGATCACCGTGAAACATGATTGTGTTGTGCACTTGTGTTTCAGCAGTGTTTTCAACAAATCAGTTTCTGATTTGTTGTCCAAGCAGAAAGTGGACAGAACAAAACCTACTGGTACGATGTTGATGCACATATGATCCCATCCCATAAGTGTCACAAGGTCACATGTTTGTCATGTTTTTGTGATATTTCATACGAAAATGGGTGATTCAAAGGACCAGCACAACAAAATTTGGCCGTAATTTGCAAGCAAAATGAGTGAGTGCAAAATGACTCTGGCAGTTGACCAGTATACAGTAAACAGATTTGAGGTGGAATTTCAGGAAGTGATTGAAAAATCAATATTTCCGATATGTTGAACAGCATGTTTTACACGGCACATGTTTCAGAAACCATGGTGCTCACAGCCATGGATTAAAAGGGTGTGCGCCTTGAAACGTTTGAATTTGAATTGCAGGTTGAGAGTGTCCATTGACATGGTGCATTTGGAAGGTAAAGGGATCAATTTCCCTGGTAGATTTGGATGGGTCATTTGGATGTCACAATGAACCATGTCGACAATGCTGGAAATGTGATCTCTTGTTTCACACATGTGTCAGTCATAGCATAACTATGGAAAATCACAATTTTTAATGGGAAAATCCACTATCAATGGCCATTTTCATGGTAATCCAAAGTTGTGTACGGCAGTTGGGGCGGACTTGGTACCTGAGGATATTTTGGCAGAGCAGTTCGATGATTTCAGGCTGGACACCGCCGCAACAGTCCTGCCGTTTTTGGTCGAACAGAAGGTCACGACCCAGGGGAAACATTGATATCGTATCACACTTATCACACCATGCCTTTTCAAGAGCTACACGGGCAAGACATGAACATGGCGCACTTGTTTTTTTTTCCTATGCAAGTCATCAAACCCGTCCTGTGATTGCGTGAACGCAACGTGCAACAATTATATCAACAATTATATGATTATATGTATATAAATTGCATGGTGAACTCTCTCTCCCCAGGAATCTTCTCCCCCACTTCCCTCGGTTTCGTTTCACGAAGTGAAACGAAGGGAGATGGTGGGGAGAAGATGACGAGGATATATATATATAGAAAGTTCAAGTCCTACTTGGAGTTTTCATCATTGCTGGTTGGTTGATGGTGAGGGGCTGGTGTTTTGACCGGACCCAGGACATTCCTTTCCATTTGACCAAGTGCAAACGGCTAGCGGTCGACGTTTTTTTTGTTTCTTCTGTGCAAGACCTTTCTGCACCATCGAAAGAATCTTCATCCCAAAACCATGAGTCATTGACGACAACCATTCAACAAATTGGGAAGGACACTTGACTCATGCATTTCAGATGATGGTGATAGTTTCTTAATAAATGCAGTGGAAAAAATCTATGACTCATGGACACACTACTTGCATGTTGGACCAGCCAGTTGCTATGGATTCTTGGTGGTCTTGGACTGACCTCTTCTCTTGCTGCCTGGCTTGATCTGTGACTGTCACTGAAGACGAAATATATCCCAGACCGTCTGTTGTCTCTGTGGTCAATGAATTCATGGTTCTTGGATGTTTGGATTTGCAGTCTGAGTTGGCTGCCCAGGTTGTCAGCATCCTCAGGCAAATGACGGGCAGGACGCTGTAACTGATCTGGGACAGGCGCGGGATTTCTGCGATGTATCAGACGGCAATCCCTTGAATCGAAATGCTGGACGTTGACCATCCCCTATCTGAGTCATCTTGAGATTTGCGCTCGGGATCTCGTGACAGGAGACTGTGAATCCGCGTTCGCCTGAGAAAGATGCCTTCAAACGAAGCAAGATTCATGATACCTGACGAATTTCACGATTTAGTCACACGGAAACTTGTTTGCCAACTGCACTGAGCCTGACCTGCATCAGGTCATTGCATACTCCAACCAAGAAACCAACTTACAGGCTTGAACAGTGAAGCCAATGCTTTTCTTGGGGCCCCCATCACAATGCACTTGCGTTTCCTACTCTTGGTTTTCGTGCCGAAACATTGCAAAAGAAAAACAATTTTCAAGATGATATGAAGAAACCGCTTCCTTGACTGCTTCTCGTTCTAGAAGGCCGCTGCTGGCTTTCCTGGCATCCTTGTTGTGGCCTTCCCACGGAAATCTTTGGTTTCTTGCTTTTGCTGTGTGATTTGAAATTTCTTGGCTCCCGTTCTTCAAATATGATACCTGATGCTTCGCATTTGCAGGCTCTCTGACGCATCTACAGAGCCAGAGAGTAACGTTTCTTCGGATTGGACATCATCACATCTTGGAGCTGACACGAGCCTGCTACAAGTCATGGAGCAGGTGGGCAAGCGAACCATACTGCATTTTTATGCATTTTTGGGTTGGCAGTGATTTTGTACCATCACCACATACAATCAGTTTCACATGCACTTATCCCTGCTATACATGGTGCTGCTGTCTCTAGCAAAAGGCGTTGTTGCTGAAATGGCTGATGCTGGCTGTCTAGCCAGGCAAGCAAATTCAGGGCAGATTGTATGTGTGCGAGTCAAAATTCGACAGCAGAGTCTTTCAAACAATGCTTCTGCAAGGATCAAGCTGAAGACACGATGATCAAAGCATGGAGCCAAGCTTTTTTTAGGTTGTGGTTTCAACATGTTTCAACCATATCCCAATAACTTGGATCACTCACAAAAGGAGCAGATTTTGAAGGAAACCATCAAGCGTGTCCACACGTTCATTTTCTGCTGAGGACCTCGGCCCTCTCTTTGCGGATCCACAGATGGAGGAATCTGCAACCGGAATTCTCCCAAGATCTCACTGCTCCTGCCCTGACTTTGTGTTTGCGGCAACGCATGTGGCTCCAGCTACACTTTTCATGGCTGCGTTGAGTTGCAGGAGGATTCTACGGTATGGATTGCCAATGACGAGTGTGCAGAGAATTGTGTGTTTCATGAGTTGCTTGGTATTTTTTCAGTAGTGAAATTTCTCACGCAGTCTTGGAGCCTCTGGGTCTCTACGTTGGATCTGTTGCAGTCGCATGAATCTTTGGCGGTGGTTCCTCCAAGACTGTCCGCGAGATAAGCAAACAGTCTGGAGTCAATGAGAAACAGAGAAACAATATGACATTGAGTTTCAGAACCATTAAGATTAAACATGATTTGTTGTGGTTGCAGATGCCTTTCATTCCTTGCATGAGCAGGTTGATGCCGGTGTGCTCTCGGTGATCTCGGCATCCTACGTCAGCCAAGACACCGAAAGAGTCTTTCGGTGTCTTGGCTGACGTAGGATGCCGAGATCACCGAGAGCACCACCTGACATGCGGTCAGCCGCCCATTGCGCACGCAGGTACAGGACTTTGTTCACCTCCGCGCCACATGTCGCCAATCTCAGCCAGAGGCAGATCTTGATATTGGTCCGATTGGCGATGTTTGGACAAAAGTCTGCAGTGGAAATGTCTTGAGCGGTTCTAGATTTCTAGATGGGGTCTTCCTCCTTGGAGCCTTCTTGCAACCTTCGGGTGCCTGTCAGGCCTTCAAGAAACTGTTGAACCTATCCGAAGACAGGCAGAAACTTTTGATTCCAGAAAGCTCCTGCGAAGGTTTCTTCCTAAAGAAGTGTAGGTTGAAGCAGCAGCGTGGCACGCGCTGGCTGCCAGCAAGGGGCGGCCGCTGGTCCTCAGCAGCCCGGGGGCCCCCCCCCCCCACCCCCCGCACCCCCCTCCCCATCACTAGAAGGTTGGGGGTTTTGACGCATATGGACAGCTAATTTCTTACGAATAGCCCCCATTTGTTGCATGATAGGAATCACTAAACCACGACCCCCCCACCCCAATCGCGCAACTAAAGGGTCAGACGGACGAGACCT
>BGPT01001078.1:80621-125963 GCA_003297045.1 Symbiodinium sp. clade C Y103
AAACTGTCAGAGATGTCAAGAAGTTATTGGCTGCCATAGTGGGCGTTACATCCCACAGGCAGAGGCTGCTTTGGAAAAATCATGTGATGCAGGATGGTGCGGCACTGTTAGCCCAGCCAGAAAGGTTGCAATTGGTAATTCTGCTTTTTCAGCCTTGGTCAGCTGAGCGATCCCGGCAATTGCGCTTGGTGTTGAATCTATACACGATGTCGCTGCGATAGAGGAACACTTAAACGCACCTACAATTGCTGTGACATATCGGAAAACAGTTCTGTCTCTTATCATAGCCCTGCTGCAGCCAAGGTCTCTTTCTTCCCTGCGGCTGCATCACGCCAGATACGCCGTGATCCGAAAAAAATGCGTCTGGAATCGCGAGTTTTCGTGGGTAGCGAGATCCGTGCAGTCAACAATTTCTCGTTGCCGGATCGCTGGAAAAACTAAGAATTCACATCGCATCTTCTCAACCTCGCATCCTCACATCTTCACATCTCCACATATCTTCGCTTCTTCACATCCCCGCATCCTTAGATCTTCACACGTCTTCGCATCTTATATCTTCAAGTCATTACATCTTAACATCTTCACACTCCCGCATCGTGACATCNTCGCATCTTATATCTTCAAGTCATTACATCTTAACATCTTCACACTCCCGCATCGTGACATCGTTGCATCCTCACATCCTCACATATTCCTTGCATCTCATTCACTTCACATTCGTATCATCGCGTATTTATCACGTCCGTCTCTTGTCACACATTCACATCTTCATATCTTCGCATACACGTTGTTTCACATCTTTCGTGTGCAAAAGAACTGATGTAAACACATCCTCCATTCAACACGCGTTCAACGATATCTTTACATCATCTCATATCGATATGCACCAATACATTGATCATGTTTCATGCTTTACGATCGTCACACTTACAGATCCCATAAAATTTCTCTTCGCTCTCGGGCCATCCATCGTCTGGTTTTCAATGCAGACCGAACATGTCCCTTGAAATTGTGTTGTCATTGTTGTCATGACTTGTCATGTTTTTGGCCCCACTCCTGCTTGGCGTAGTTTGCAGATGTATAAAATCACACGCAAAAAATTGAAAGGTTGCATCATGGGAACTTTCTTTCCACCAGCCTGGGAAAACATTCAAGATTGGCAGGAATAATGATGTGACATGATTTGAATCTATTTTTGAATGAATTCTCAGAGATCGTTAGGGTCACCTTGACCTTTCCGGCGACAACACTGCAGGTCACAAAGTTTGTGCTGCAACTGTAAAAAAAACTGCGAAGTTGAACAAGAGAATCATTCTGTCCCCATCTTCGAGTTGTTTAGATTAACACAGCAACTTTTGCTGATGTCGAGTTCAGATCATCCATGTGCCAAATGCCGGAGGCCAAAGTGATCCATTCTCACGCCGCGCCCTTAATGCCAGGGGTTTGTTTGACCAGAATGACCTTTTGAGCGGTTGATTGTTGTTCATCCTGTTGCGAAACCAGCTTTTCGAGTTTCTTTGCCGTGCGGCGATCATTGAAGTGACTTCAAATTCTGTAGCCGATAGGCTTCAGGGAACCAGGTTGCCACGAGAGATTGTCAATGCAGACTTGAAAATCATCAAAGCATGTCTAATTATTGCCCACGATGGTCGTCAAACAGCAGTAAGAACCATGGAGCGCCGCAAGAATTGCTGCCTCAAACAATTCACCACTCCACTAGAAAATCAAGTCTTTGCGGCAGGGCATGGACTCTACAAAAGCGAGTGCACCAAGAATCCACCAAGACATCTCATTTCTTTTTGAAGATCTTTAAATGGACGCAGCCTTACTGGCCAATTGTTCCGGGTGAATCTGCATCAACATCTTCGACCATCTGGGATGGACCTAGCCTTGTGCCATGTCGCGCTCGGGCCGCTTGGATGTCTCCAAATTGCCCAAAGACTTTGCCATCGGCGTGGTGCTGGGACCTTCGATCTCGGGGAGAACAACCTTAGTGCCCCCTGGCTAGAATTGGCGGCCGATGCTCATTCCACAGGTGGTTTCCAATCAAAATTGGTTGTCTACGGGGTCTCAACACTGCAAATTGCAGCGGGGAAATCTCGGCAAACATATAATTTATGTTTGAAACACGAACCTTTGTTCAGAAGAGTTGTGTGTTGTGAGCCATGGGAACTCTCCTCAACAAATTTCATGTGGCTAATGGTTTGAAACCAAAACTTGCAAAGACTTGGTCTTTTCATTGGCCGTAGCGTTTGCGGCTCCAACACGTACAGCGGACGGATTCTCCCAGCTCCGGATGGCTGATACCATGCCCCAGGCCCTCCCCTCTTTGTTTGCCAATTGGATGTTGTAAGGCATGGGGAGGTGGTAAGTGTCTTGAGAAAAAGGCTGAAACAAGCCATCTGGTTTTCATGAAACCATCTTCTTTGTGGTTCAATGTGAACTTTCTGAGTCTTCTCCCAACTCATCGGTGGTTTCCACTTTGCAGTGTTACCGCGTTACCGCCGAGGAAAGACCTTGCCGAATTTTATTCGATTCCTCTGGAGCAAACCACAGTGCAATGGCGTGAAGACCAAGCCATTGCATCCCATCCGCTCTTCAGAGGGGAGGCCATCGACAGGTTTCTTGACGGGATACTCGACCGGTGGATACGCAGAGAAGTTTTGCTGAAAATGGAACGGTTGCTATTGGCAATGATGTGTGAAACAGTGTGAAACATAGTTTTTGGAGAACCAATAGTGGGATCTTCTATTTTCAATACTGTTTGGCGTTTCGCTTCGCACCACGCCTGCAACTGCATGGGTTTGGCACATATTCCGGATTCCAATCCAAGCTGGAGGCTATCTTCCGCTGGGCTGAATCGGATCCCAGCATGGTGTCGGCCTTTCCACACCCTGTCCAATGGGGAGCAAGCCCGTGCCCTTGCGGCCTTGCGATTGGAATCCAAGACGATCTTTGAGGACTTTTGCTTGGTGGAGGGGTTTATGCCACTCATCTAATAGTTGAGACATTGTTCTGGGTCCAAAATCGTTGAGCTCATTGCTTCAGCCTTGGGCCAATTTGCTTTCTGCCTTTTTTGAACTTTTTGAATCCAAGTTGGCTGCTTGTTTCACTGACGGTGTCTAAGGACCGTCAGACACATAAGCAAAAAAAATTAAGCAACAGGGCTTCATTACTGGCATGGGATAGGAACCTCCAGGCCACAAGCGATCTTGAGTCATGGCTGGAGTGGTAAAACAGATCGGTTGATTAGTTTAAGTGGGCGAACCGGGTCAATGGGGTCAAACGCATCAACTGAATCAAGTGGATAAACTGGGCCAATTCTTCCTAACTGAAAACTCCGTGGTTGTTTTCCAAGTTTTCTATCTAGTTGTTTTCTAGTGGATTGCCATGGTGGCCCCAAGGATGCTTAGGGCCACCATGGATGTTTCTCGTTTGTGTCATTACAAGTGCTGCAACTGGGGTCAATCGGGTCAGCTGAGGTTAATGGGTTCAAGGGGTCAACCTGAGCTGGTTTGACAGGACTGGATGAATCGGCTCAAGTGGTTTCACTGGATCAACTGTTGCACTTGATTTATTTGGAGTAAACAAGGCTAAGGTAACCGGAGCAAAGGGAGTCAACTGGATTATTTGGATCCACACTGTATTCAAGTGGGTCAATTGGAGCTTGCCGCCCAGTTTCAAAGTATTGTTTCGGAGGGGAATAAAGGGTAAATTTATAACAATGACTGGACATTTTAACTTTCTTCTTACTTTCAACGTATTATCGTGCAGGAAAAGGGGGGGATGTTCTTTTTTTCAACGTATTGTTTTGCAAGGAAAGGAAGGGAAAAGCATTAGCAACGACTCAACATGTCTACCTGTGTTCATATGTTGAACGTAGCGCTTTGTAGGGAAGAGGGGGCAATTAAATGACTCAACATGTCAATTTTCTTCATGTTGACGGTATCCTTGTGTAGAGGAAGGGGTGACAATTTGTTCAAATTCCTCAACATCTCAACTTTGTTCATATGTTCCTATTGTTTTGTAGGGGAGTGGGGACGGGAGGTAAATTTTCAACAAACTTCTCAACAAACTCCACATGTCCCCTGCGTTCATATGTTGAACGTATCGTTTGTAGGGTCCAAAAAGGGGGTTAATCTCAAAAATGATTCAACACGTCGATTTTGTTCATATTCAACATATTGGTTTGCAGGGAAAGGAATCTTTGTCAACAATTCAACATCATGACTCTCATAGTGCCTTCAACGTATTGTTTTGTAGGGTCGAGGCGGGTTGTGGTAAAGTTTTAACATGACTCAACATGCCAATTTGGTTCATATGTTCAACCTTTTTATTTGGGAGGGGGCGTTGAAACAGACATAAATTAAACATATCCATTGTGCTCATATGCTGAACGTATTGTCTTGTAGGGTCGAGGAGCGGTCAATTTAAACATGACTCAAGATGCCCACTCCAGAAACACAAAACCTTGCTCTGAGCCCAGCCAGAACCCCTGAATCAGATTTTGAGAGTGTGCATGGAGTTCACTCTATCCTTTCGTTGTAAACTCTGTCCTTTCTGTTTTAGCCTTGTCTTTTCGTCTGAATCATGTCCTTCCGTTTCAAAATATTTTTTGCGTCCGCAAAATTTTCTAGAAACACAAAACCTCGCTCTGAGCCCAGCCAGAAAACAAGGGAATGAAACCCCAGATTTGCCAGGGTCATTGCTTTATAGGGGAGAAGGCTCAACATGTCAACTTATTTCATACGATGAACGTATTGTCTTGTGGGGAAGCGCGGAGGTGCTAATTAAAATAAAACTCAACATGTCCAGCACTGCGTTCATCTGTTGAAGGTATACTTTTGGGGGGTCGAGGGAGAGTAAGTTTGAAAAGTAATTCAAGATGCCAACTTAGTTCATATGATCAACATGTTGTTTTGTAGGGTCCAGGAGCTGTCAATTTTAAACATGACTCAAGACTTTTTCTTCAGCCTGATCCCTTTTGTCTCAACCCTGTCCTGTCGTTTCAACCCTGTCTTTTCTTCTTGAACCTTTCTCTTGTCGTTTCAGCCTGGTCCTTTCAAATTGTTTTTTATCTTAAGATCTTTTCTTTTTTCGTTTCAACCCTGCTTTCTTTATCTGAGACTTTCCCTTTTTTTGGTTTAATCCGACATTTTCGTTGCAACGCTTTCCTTTTCAGTTTTGCCTTTTTCTTTTGTATTTCAGTGTTTTTTTATCGTTTCATCCTGTTTTTTGTCTCGACCCTGTGATTTCGTTAAAGCCTTTCAGCCTTTCGGTTTAAACAGCTGAACCAATTGAGCCAGTTGAGCCAGTTCAACCACTTGAGGCAATTAAACCAGTTGAACCAGTTGAGCCAATTGAACCAGTTGCACCAGTTGGCCCGACCCAGTTTTCCCACTTGGCCCCAGTTAGCCAGTCGAACTTCAACTGGGCCAGCTGGGTCAACTGGTTCAACTTGGCCAACCGGGCGGCAAACACTAATTAACCCCCGCTGCGGACGTAATGATTTTATCCTAGTCCTAGGCTAGACAATACAATGCAGTCTATCAAATCTGGTAGTTCAACTGGGTATGTGACCATTCGGAATGACGCCTCGAATGATGAATACCGCACAGATGGCCAGGTGTCAAATAGTAATCGCGAAAATAGATGGTTTGCCTTTCTACTGGTAAAACCAAATATGTTCAAATCTGACACATGCAATGGCCAGTTCTGCAGATGTGCCAAGTTTGGGGCTTTGACTGGCCTTCATTTGGACCAGTAGAAACTGACAGGATTTTGCGGCTTTCAACGACGAAACCACTGCCCAGTCTATGAGTTATGCCTTCGCAAAGCTGGCGAGGAACCACGGATGCCATCGCATCTTGATCTCCACCACCAAGCCCTGCAACTTGGAAGATCAAATGGTCAAAATGCTGTGGGTAAAACCAATCTTAGGTCAGACTCATGGTTCCACAGTTTTCTCATTTTTCCCGATAGGATTTTAATTTTCTATATGTGCATGAGATCAAAATAACAAATGGAGAATTGGTGAAGGCCCACGAATTTTTGGACACCTTTAATCTTGTGTAGACGTACAATGTGTCGATTGAAGTTTGACCATTTGGTATTCCTGGCATCTGTTTCTGTGTGAGAGGCCAGATGCCCGGGTCGTTGCCCCCAAGTGTGGGTGCCCGAGCCTTTTTGTTCCAACCTATCGATTTTCATCAAGACAACATTTCTTTCATTTTCTTTCAGAGTTTTTTTTACATGCCTTTTTAGTATCTTCAACTTCGTATCAACAAAGTTGATGTTTGGGAATGCGAGCTTCAGAAGGGGGTCAG
Source organism: Symbiodinium sp. clade C Y103 (assembly GCA_003297045.1). Classification (NCBI taxonomy): domain Eukaryota; class Dinophyceae; order Suessiales; family Symbiodiniaceae; genus Cladocopium; species Cladocopium sp. clade C. Next base: position 86,948 of record BGPT01001078.1, read on the forward strand.
GTCAAAATGATCCACGGCCATTCACCAATCTGCTGCAAGCAGTGGCCCCTCCAGGAAAAGATGGGAAATAGATATCCGTCCCTCAAACCATTAGTTTCCCAAACCAGGAGGACAGCGAAATGCATGACCTTCTTTTCGAACTTACTTCTTTCTCGATCCAGTTCTGAGTCACATTGAGTAGTGGCAATCATAGGAGACTTTGCTGCCAGAATTCTTGACCTGTATTTTTTTTCGGTTGCTCCTTGTGCTTAGATACTTGACTTCCCCAACTTCAGGTGTTGCGAAGTACATGCAATGTGACTTCGTTGTCTTCAGCACGACTGGTGAGGTCAGGGTAAACTCGGCCCTGCCGCGAAAGATGGAGATTCAGTGGGATTGCCGAGTCACCGGCTTCAAGGGTGGCACTGACAAGGGCTGGGAAGGAGAGCTGGACCAAGTCCATCAGGGGATCCGTTTCGACCGACAGTACCTTGGCGGCTTTGGCGGCCTTGTTCTTCTTGCATCACAAGCCCCGAATCAACAAGAAACAATCACCTACTTGGTGCATTCCCCGCTGCAGGAGACTTATTACACAGCCTCACAGTGGAATTGGTCGTTTTCAGTGTTGCAACTTCTGCTTCTGACAGCATGTTTGCCATCTGTTTCCGGGGCACAAGATTACCTCGACATTCAGCAAGTAGGTGCCAACAATTCGTGGCATTGCAGGTCTGTGGGTCAAAAATTTTAATAGCCACGTATCACATGTGGATGGTTTACCACAAGGTATAAAATCAGTTTGTGTATTTTGTCCTATACTTGTTCCCTCATCTCCATGCTGAGCATGCTGAGCATGCTGAGGCCAGCTGCAAAATCCTCATATGAGCTCAGCGGCATGACTCGGCCTAGGGAGCTCAATTGTTCAGTGCTGGTGGACGAGGCTTTGGCCGAAGCATTGAATGCCTTCGATTTCGACTTCGATGGCACCAGCCACATGGCCTAGAGAAGTGGGGAGCAGTACGGGGGCTTGTTGGATCTTTGTTGGGAATATGGGCGACTTTTGGAGGGGTTGCAAATGGCTCCGGAAGACCTGATTTCCTGTGATGATAGTTGGCAAAGTACATGAATAGGCCTCATATGTTTGATTTGGAGCACCATTGGTTTCAACTTTCCAATCCCAGTTGGAGTAGTTGCAGCTAAGGCACCAGCCGAGTGACTTGGCTGTGGACTTTGTGCTAACTCGGGGTGAACCGATGGGCCAACTTGCTGGGGCTCATCGGCTGGTGTGTTTGGGATCAAAGACGGATCATGGCGATTTGGCTGTCGCATTGTTGTGTTTTCGTTCAATGTTTTCCTTGTGCGCTCCTCAATCACCGGTGGTGTTTCGGGTTTGGATTCAAGCTGTTTGCTGGCTGATTTCCCTGAGATAGTTCATTTTTCACTGTTCGATTTTCTAGACATTGATTCTTTGTGAAATCATATGTCTAGTTGGGGGTCCACTGCGAGCTTATCGATACGTGGACTCAAAGCGTGTGTTGGTGGAGGGTTCAATGTTTTGAGAGCACATGGTTCGTTCCGGTTGCTTTTCACCCACCACTTTGACATATTTCCAGGCAATGCTTTTGTTCTACTCAACCGGAAGGATTACCATGGAGAACCGTTTCACGGCGAGTAGCAACGTGAATCTATTGTGGCCCGCGCCCAGACATGCGCCAACATATTTTCGAACCAATCACGCCCAAAGACATAAAGATTGCTGAAAGCTTTGGATTGTGTGTTCACCACTGTGAAGCTAGCAACCATGGGCAAGTTTCAAGATCAGTGGCACCAATGTTGTTGCAGCAGCAGGTGTCAAACGAAATCTTGGTTTTGCCTTGCTTTGCCTAGGTGTTTGCGCTCATTTTTACACACCCGCCCAAACTTGATATGATTTTGCAAGCCCCATGTTGATCGTAGCTGCAAAATCATTGCGTGTTTCCATCAAATCTTGCGGCAGTTGTGCTGTGGCGGACCCTGACACCAAGTGTATTTGTGGTAGAACCGCCCAGATCTGTGTATGTTAGACGCTCAAGTTTTGAATCATCCAGATCTTTGTCTGGGTCCAAACTTCTGCCATCTCTTAATTGTAGCAATGGAGTATCCATTCAGCAGCAAGAAATTGATCACGACGATCTGTCATGGACCATCCATGTCTTGGTGCACTCCCGGGCCTTGCCTGTTTGAGGTATGGCGCCTCCAAGCAGATCGCTTGCCACCATGGAAGCTGGGGGCAGTGTTAGGTCCTTCTGGGACTGGAAAAAGTGCCTTGGACGTTGGGGTTTGCAAACTTACCTGGGATAGAGTGGCTGCTACGCAGCACGGCTTTGTAAACAAGCCCGGGTTGGTGACTCTTTCGTTCGGTGGATCTCAGACATTTTCTTTCAAACGGGATCACATGATGCCCGGAAAGTTTGGTAGTCTCAGATTGGGACTGGCCCACATGTGCAGGAGAACGTCGTGAGTTTTTTGGTTCCTCTTGCGCAGGAGACTCACTGCTCTAGACTGGTGGATGTCCAAAGTTGAGTGGGCTCATGGCCAGCAGTGGCTAGATCCTGTTGACAGATGAGCAATCCTCAGAAATTTGAGTTGGTGGATGAACCCGTGATTTTAGTGGGTTTTATTTCAGTTGAGGATGGGCTTGCCCATCAACAGTTCGGCGGGGCTTCCAACCTCCTTGACCGAGGCACTCTGCTGAAAGAGATCGCTGGAGGGAAAGCTCCGATGGAGCCTCAGTGGTCGGATCATCTGCCCGTGCTGTCGCAGTTGGCCCTTCTGCCGCTTGAAGCGGAAGCCTTGCGGGTCGCCTGCGGCTTGTCGCCTGAAGCTGCAGGCCGAGCTTGGAAGATGCTTGGTATCAATGCTTCACAACGTTGTACTTATTTGTTTGGACAAACCTTCATGTACCATGATCAGAAATGAGGGTTGCTTCGGTACTCGATGTCTTTGAGGAAGAGGATGGTCATCAACCCGTGAGTACAAGGGTTTCTTACCAACGTGACAAATCCATGGCAGGGGGGGAATCAGCAGTCCGAATATAGAGGTGTTTTGAGAATGAGCACGGCACAAATGGTGGGTTGCACCCGTTATGCGTGGTGAGGGTGCAGAATGAACCATAGGAACTTGCAGGGTGGGAAGAGTGTGTATATTATCTCATATCCAGAAGTGTTTGATGGTTTACAATAGTTTACCGGGATCATATCCGAAAAACTGCGCCTTGTTGATTTTCTGTCACCCTTTTGCTTCTGCTTCATGATGCCACTGGAGGACCTTGTCCAATGGTGAGCAGCACCTGGCCTACTTAGCCCGGGTCCTGGGTGCCTCCCTTGGAACGACGGATGTCGTGTGCCTTGATGAGTTCACCTCTGGGTTGGACCGCAAGTTGGCGAAGCTGGTCTGCGACGGGCTGTCGCAGTACATCTCGAAGCATGAGCTGCTGCCTCATGCAACTAGCTTTCGATTATTCTTTTGGAATTGTTTTGAATCGATTGAAATTTTGGATGACGAACTTTGGTTGTTTATTTTTGATGGAGCTATGTGAGCTATGTGATGGTCCATCCTTCTTCCGACTTAGGTAGTTGTGGCCACGGTGCACGAGGATGTTGCGCAGTGGCTGCAAGTGGACTGGCATATGGATTCCAAGTCTGGTGTGGTCCGAAAGCCTTGCGCCAGCGGCGCTGTGCCATCTATACCGGATGATGCAGCTTACAATGACCTCAGTGACCCAGACCTTTTCCAGTTGCCAAAGCTTCGCTTGCAAGTGCGGCGGCTGAAGCCTCATTCCTCTGCTGCGGATGTCTTCCACCGCTTCTTTGCCGAGCACCACTACATGAGTGGAAAGGTGCCTTGCAACTTCCATGCCGTGGTGGTCAGGGAGCAGGATTCCCAACGGCTGGTAGCCATGGACGCTGTCGGTGCTTTCTTTGGCCAAGGAAACGGTGGCGTCACGTGGTTGGAAAGCCGGTTGGTCGTGATGCCGGAATTTCAAGGCTTTGGAGTGGGGCCAAAGTTGTCAGAGCTGGTGGGCGAGATCCTCTTGCGGTCGGGTCAAAGCTTCTTGGCAGCAGGAAGTGCAGGCTGGCTGAGGTACAGTTGTTTGAGGAGTCAGGCCACTTTGACAGGCGGAGTGAAGGGTACAGTTCCCAACTTCACAACATTAGGGAAGAAAATGGTGAGACTGTTGGAAAGTGGTGGGACGTTTTGTTTTGCAGCCCAGAATTTTGAAGCAATGTGGGGACTTTGGGTGTGATGCTGCCTTTGGGTGTAACTTCCGATTGCTTCAGGATTCTTCAGCGTCACTCACCACCCGCGGCTCGGTGGACAAAGAACTTCTTCGGCCCTCTGGCGACCCACCACGATGAACGGAAAAGCTGGCACGAGCCTCAATGGCAGCAAATCAGAGCGTAAGGCTTTCCGCCACCAGTGCCTCGTATGCATCATCATGGTGGGCCCTGTTGAGACCAAAATCCTTGTTGAGATCTGACTTGATGGCAGTTTTGGATTTTTTCAGTCAATGTTTGCGGATGATTTGCCAACGAGCAGCATGATTTCAGTGTCGGAGACTTTGACCACGCTTGACAACGTTTGACAGGCACATGGGCGCTGAAGGCCATGGCAATGACCACTTGGCTGCGGTGGCCAGTGAAGCGAACCGGGAGGCGATCTTGGTGGCTGGGCCCAAAGCATCCAAGGCCAGCGAAAAGATGGCGCAGAGAATTGCCAAGTTTGACGGCAAGAGCAGAAGGGAAGCTCTTGAGGGCATGACGCCTGCTGCCAAGGCATCTCTCCGAAAAGAGTTGGACCAGCTGTTGGCCAGTGGCTATGTGGAATGCGTGACACCCGAGACAAAGGTTGTGCGGCTGCAGACGCCCAGGACCAGGGTTTCTGTTTGAATTTTTTTGTGCCCCAATACGTGTTTGGAAAACATGAGGCGGCAGTAGAGCAATGCTTTGCAACTTGGTTTTTGTGATTGTTGCCGCCCCATTTTGCCGCAACTGGCCTTGTTTGGCTTGGTTCTTGCCCTGCCATTTGCAGCCGCCTTCAGGAACAACCAGAAGAAATTGGACCTCATGTTTACTCCGGCCAAACGGCCTTTGGAGACGGAAAAGCAAGGCCCAGAGCAGGCCGACAAGGTCAAGAAACGACTGTTTTAGCCTTTAGCCGTTGGCTCGGAGGGCATGCTTCAGGGGTAGGAAGCATGAAAAAGGGTGCGCGTTTCTGCAGACGTTCATGCAGTGGGCAGTGGTCATTATTTGCCGGCATTGTGTGTAGAGATGATTTGAACAGTAAACAAAACGAGCAACGGCCCAAACTTGTATTGCCTGGTTTGTTGAGGATGATTACAACCCACTATGGCAACCCCACAATAGAGGGTTCTGAACCTTGATCAAATGAAAGCGCGCCGACAGCGTCATTTTCAGGGTGTTTCCATCAGTTGTGGGTGCCATCGGACTGTTGCATTTCATGATGTTTCAATGAACTCCATTCTTCGCTTGTCTGGGCCCCCAAACCCATGAGACACACAGCACTTTCGGTTTCGTGACTTTCTGTGTGACATCAGGTTGCAACCTTTCAGCATGGCGCCCTGACCTTGCCAGGCGCGGAGGTTTCTGGTTCGGCATGGGTTTTGAACATTGTTGCAAGTCTTGTTGACCCACACTTTTGCAGGCCTTTGGTGACCCACCATCCAAGTTTGGTGGGAATCATTTTCTGCTTCACCCCATCCCCGCTACCGGCACAGATGTTGATTGTTGGAACCGACAAACATTGAAAACTACAGCGCTTTAGATGTGCTGATTTGGGGGTGGCCAGGTGGTTGCAGCATTTTGGTGATGCATTCTGTGTCATTGTGCACCAACCCCCTAACATTCAATACCACCCTCTATATTGGATTTAGTGCTGGATCCCTGAATCTTGAAGAGCCGTTTTTGGGTGTGTCCAATATAAAGGGGAAGGGATTAATGGACGCATGTCAGAAGCGAAGTGCAAGCAGGGGGGAGTTTGGGGGGAGTTCGGTCTGAACAATGCTTTCTGTGAGCAGCGTGCCAATTCAAGTCACACTATATCCAAAACTTTGCCAGTCTCAAAACAATATTCCCAGAACGCTGTTTTTAAGCTCCAGTCCACATGGCTCTTGATTTTCATGTGGTTTTGTTTTTCCACCACGTCGTTCAAAATCCATGGTGCGCAGATGTGCGCAGGACATGTTATCATTTGGATGCCCCCGCAAAACATATCCGGATGGCTCCTTGGCTTGCAGCTCGCATGGCTGGAGTTGTCTCAAAGGGTTGTCAGGAACCTTAGTCGGATTCAGTCTGGCGCGGCCTGCTCGTCCTTGTTTGATTTCAGCCAAGGAAACTCCAACCGTGTACTCTTTGAGATGAACAGTGGCCAGTGCAGCTTTGAACCCCCTCACTGCCGAGTATTCTGCGTTGTGCTGGAAAAGAAGGAAACTTCGCATTCACGACGAAATTTTCGCTTGTCAGTTTTGGGCATGTCAAAGTGGGTAAGTTTTCAACACGCGTGAAAGTAATGTTTTCTTAGCCCCAAAGAGAACAAGCGCAGCTGTGGAAGAACAACACATCGTTGTGAGCAAATCATGCATGGCGTGTTTTGATACATTTTGTTTTTTTTTGCAATCTAGCTGCTGAAGTTTTGATCGGTATTAAGTATGCCACTTCTCGGCAAAGAGAACAAGGTTCATGCCCGGAGCACCTTTTTGAATGCTAGATATTTGTGTGAGGCGAACAAAGCAGAGTTTTGCAATGTCGTCATATTGCAAAGGCCAAGTTTTTGTGGTGACATGTCTCGTAGAAGGCAACCAGATGTTGCGCAGCTTGACTGCAGGCGGGCGGGATTTGCCAGCCAACAAAACAGCAGGCCTGGTCCTGTTTGGTTTTAATGATTGGGCAATCTCATACCGAACCGTTCCGTGGAGTTTGTCTTGGAAGGCGCTTGAAATATGACCGTCCTGAAGGACTTCAACAATTCGTGTCCATTCTTGGAAAGACTGCAGTTGATCACAAAATGCCAAAAGAACGGGATGGATTTGGTTCAAGTCAATTGTTCGCAAAGAAGCATGAGATTGCCATGAACCACCATAGCCATAGTTCTCATTCTGGCCCGTTTGAGTCTGTTGCATTTCGACGGATGCGGACTAGGCAGAATCCGAATACCTTTCAAAGTGGGCAATATGTCTTGCTTCGCCCGACGACAAAGCAGAGTTTGTTTTAAGACGTTGGGCTCCGAGCGGTGCGCAGTTCATCGATTCATTGACACCACAACAGGATCGTGACAGTGACGGGGTGGCGACGGATCCAACGAATGTCTTGACGTTGAATGGTTGAATTTCAACAGCATTGCCACTTTCACGTGAGTGCCACAGTTTCAGTCTGGACTGAGGCCCCAAAGCAAGTTCTCTTGCAAGCTCTGGAAACCATGTCGCAGCATGGAATGGAGAAACATTGCGCAGCATTTGAACAGGGCGCGTGGAGTGGCCTGTCAGCATTTTCAAGTAGTTTCTTAACTGGAGAGATGACACCTTTGCTCTTCCCTAGTCCTGCTATGTTTCCATCACGAATGCTGTCGCATCAGTTCATTCATACGAAATGTGAGGCCACTTCCTTCGGCAATGCAAAGAAGGCTACATGGCTGGCTCAACTGATCCAAAATCTGAAGTGCTTGCCGCCCAGGTACTCCAGCGCAGCGGCTCCTTTGCTCTCCTTGCAGAGTGGGAGTCCCAGCAACCCAAAGACATTTTTTCTTACCATGTTTTTCAATTTCCTTCAAATTGTTCGGCGCTTGGTCGTCCTTACATGAGTTAGGGTGCATCAATCAAACATGGCTTTTCCATGTTTTGGCAAGTGGAGATGTTGAAATCTTGGGGGTACAAGATCAGTGTCAAGGTTAAAAGAACGCAATGGATTCGTTTCATCATGTTTGATTGCAGATTTTCCTCCCCTCCTGCACAAGGTTATCTTTGCAGGAGGCACCTTCCACCTTTTTCGAGACTTGGGAAGTACTTGCTTCAGCCAGATCCTAAGGCAATGAAGAAATGAAGCCACTTGAAAACCGAAATGCAAAATGACAAAGTGTTGTTCTGTTGTTTTCCATTCTTGGCATCTCTGGATATTTGACTTGCAATGGGAACTTCCAGGGTTGGGGTGACGCGTGGGATTGTACACAACAGACTTTGGATACCGTCATACAACCATATTAGATATGTACTGTAAATATCCAGTTACTAGCTGGTGATGCGCATTCATCGTGATAAACCATTTATATAGAGCATGGATGAGCATGGTCATCTATTGTAGGGCTTCGCACACCAGCCATGCCCCTAGGGTTCCTGTTGTTGTTGTTGTTGCTGCTGTTGTTATTATTTTTATTGTTACTAATACTTTTATTGTTATTATTGTTTTTCTTAGTACTACTATTTTTATTATTACTATTGTTATTTTTATTTTTATGATGATGATGATGATCATTATTATTGTTATTATTACTATTTTTTAACTACGATTGTTGTTGTTGTTGTTATCATATTTATTTTTATTGTTATTATTATTGTTATTATTATTGTTATCATTATTGTTATTATTATTATTATTATTATTATCATTATTGTTATTATTGTCATTATTATTATTGTCATTATTATTATTGTTATTATTATTATTGTCATTATTACTATTAATGTTATTGTTATAATAACAATAATAACAATAACAATAATAATAATGATAATAATGATAATAATGATAATAATGATAATAATAATAGTAATAATAATAATACTAATGATAATGATAATAATAATTATTGTTGTTATTACTGTTATGCCCCAAATAGGTTTACCTGTATGGGGTTCTTACTCCTTTCAAAGGGTTGCATCCCTGGGCCGCATGATTTTGCCTCTGTCTCCGGGCTTGTGTCCCACTCTGGGTGCNTTACCTGTATGGGGTTCTTACTCCTTTCAAAGGGTTGCATCCCTGGGCCGCATGATTTTGCCTCTGTCTCCGGGCTTGTGTCCCACTCTGGGTGCCTTGAGCCGCATGAGTTTACACTTGTCTTGTCTCCCACACTTGTCTCCCACTCTGGGTGCCTTGGGCCGCATGAGTTTACACTTGTCTCCCACGCTTGTCTCCCACACCTGTCTCCTACTCTGGGTACTCTGGGCCGCATGTGTCTCCCACGCTTGTCTCCCACTCTAGGTGCTCTGGACCACATGATTTTACACTTGTCTCCCACTTGTCTCCCATTTCTTGTCTCCCACGCTTGTCTTTTACTCTGGGTNGGACCACATGATTTTACACTTGTCTCCCACTTGTCTCCCATTTCTTGTCTCCCACGCTTGTCTTTTACTCTGGGTGCTCTGGGCCGCCTGACTTTACATCTGTTTCCCACTCGTCTTCCACACTTGTCTCCCACTCTTGTCTCCCACTCTGTGTGCCCTGGGCCGTGTGATTTTACACCTGTCGCCCACTCATGTCTCCCACCAGTGCCCTGGGCCGTATTCCGATTCTGTGCAAGCAGGCGCCACCACCTAAAGCGCGATTTTTGAGTTTGTTCTTTGGCTTTGGTTCTTGTGTTCTTTGGCCCTTGGCACAATTGACTGTGGTTTGTTGTGTTTAGTTTGGCATTTCGCTTGGCTTCCTTTGGCTCTTGGCTTTTGGCTTCGTTTGGTATTTGACTTTTTTGGCATGTGCTTTCACAGTGTTTGACTATTCAACTTTCTTGGTAGTTTCATTTCTGCCTTTTGTTTTGCTTTTTGGCTTCAGGTGTTTGGCATGCGCGCCCCGCCCTCCCCCAACGTTGCACCCCAGAGCCGCAAAATCTGCATTCGTGAATCCCGCGCTTGCCCAAAATTTTGCCGCTAATAAGCACCACTGGTACGTACCTTGCAGTTTTGGCTAAGCAGCATTGGCAATGCCGAGCCGCAAAAAAAGAAGAGCCGAATAGCAACCAGAATGCAACAGGGTGTTGTCACTGTGAATGTAGCGTAGGCCAGACCGGAGCATGATTGCCCATCGTGTGAACCGCTGCCCACTGTTATTGCGTCAAGCTCCATCAAAGGGGTCCCCGAATCCGCTGGAAGCTCAGCCTGACCCGCTGCTTTCCACTTCAAGTTTCCGGAACTGCTGTCTCAGATGTCTTAGCAGTTCTAAAAAGACACGTTCTGGTCTTTTCGAAAGTGATTGAGGCAAAGAGCACAAGCCTCGACTTTCACATGTGACTTGGTAGAATTGCAGGTGGGAGCAGCTAAATCACATATCATATACCCAGCTGTACATTGTGAGGAGAGGACTGGAGTTGGCGTAGATCATTGTTGAACACCGTGTCACATCACCAATATTCCTGACATCTTCTGGACAATGAGTTTCATTGATGTGGTTCAATGGTGGGAAATGGTCCAACCTGATCATGCTATCTTGAGCATGTTCAAACATGTATAGAACAGACACTTTGTAATTGAACGGCAGTTGATTTCTCAGGTCTGCGCTGTCAGGCCTGGAGTGGGCTCAACACCCCACAACTTAATTAATGCACAAGATTGCCAGTCATTCCCTGTTTCACAGGTTAGAACAACAGGGAATGCTCAGGTCTCTGGAAACAGCATCCTTCCACTCCTTCCAATCTGCTTGCCAATGCTGGAACAGTGCAATTTTGACGCTTCCATCCCTCGATAGCACCACAGGCAACGCCTTGACCCGGCCAGAGACCATGCGGCCAGCTGCGCTGGTGCGGGTACAGTCACTGCGCCTACACGACTTTATTGGTGGGTGGTGATTGGGTTAAATGAAAATAGCTACTAAACCATTATATACATCGTCGATCTCCGCATGGATTTACACCCAGAACAGAACTGGCGTCTCCGAGCCATCAACCACTTGTTTCCGGAGGAAGTCAATGGCTGAAGTATTTTTAGTTTTGGAAACATGATTGGACACATCCTATATAGCCTTGCTTTCCCATGACCGACCCCCTTTTCTCTGCTTTAAACTTCAAGTTGTTTGCTGGTGAACCAACGTTTCTTGCTACTGGGATTGTGCATATCATTTTTTTGTGGTTCAAATTTCTAGCCTTTTAGTGAAATCAACGCCTATAAGCGGTACCAAGGCCGTGTGCAAGCACCAATGGATCGGGGCCTCATGTTCAAGGCTGACGGGAGCATTTGGTGGTAGTGTCCTTGTTGTCCTGTGATTGGATGCTTTGTGGAGGCTACATGGTACGTGCCCCTGCACCCGTTGTGCGACCTGCCCTGCGCCGCGTCGCAGCTGCCTTGGTAGTTTTCTAGTGCAACGACCTGCAGTTTTGCTCACACAATTTTTTCCATGTGCAGCTGTTGGTTTCTGTTTGGAAATCTTCCATGCGTTTGCAGACTCTTGCCTCTTTGATCCCATTTGGGGTCCGAAGCAACATCACACGTTTTAAGCTTCTGTTGCAGTTGAGTTTTGTCACAAGAAACCTGCGCACCTTTGTTCAACACATCTCGCTTGCAGGATTTGTTCATTTTTTGCGCGTTGTTTGGTGCTTCGGCTGGCATAGTTCTGAGGTTCGCCTGATGCCACCTGGCAATCACATGCCGATTGCGCATGCCTGAGAATTGCAAAAGATGTGCATTGTCGGGTTGAGTACTTCGTGCATTTCGCGGTGCATCAGCCAGCATGGCTCTGAGGTTCACTCCTCAGGACCTCGCTTCTCCAGTTGGCATCTTGGAGTCAGAGCTTGTGTTGATAGAGAGTTCAACTTATACCGATACCAAGGTTTTACACATACTTGCTCAGGTGTGATCGGGTTCCGAGGTTCAATCTGGTTTGCCCAAACATGCTCTTGACAGCATCTGTATGAAATGGTTGTTGTGGTCAGATGGTATTAGAAGGTGAGGGGTAACGTGGTGAGATCGTGGCTGTGGTGACTTGGTTGAATTTGTCCGGGACTCGGATGTTTGACTTCTAAACTTCCTTTGGCCAACTATTGGCGCTCTTACTTCTTAATGGAGCGTGGGTTGACTTTAGAATTTGCATCCTCTGCCACCATGTCGCCGAGTCTAGTTTCCGTTCTCCACATTTTCAAGGTGTCCATAGTTTGATGCCTTCCGTTTCTTTACTTGATTCTTCTCCCCACCAACCCAACACGCAGAGACGCAGCAGGCACAGTAGTCAGAGCTTCCAGGGACGTTGTATCAAGCAGCCGCCTTCAGAAACCGATGAACAAATTCTATGTCCCCGCTGTTAGTTCTAGCCCAAGAGTGATTGTCATGACGCTTGACAATTTGTGCGGCATGAGGTCTGCCCGCCGCGCCGGTCCAGGCCCCATACGGTTTGCATGGCTCTTAGTCTTGCAGTTTTGTCACCAGCGCCTTGGCTCCGTCAACGGTGCGCCCCGTGCTGGTGGTGAGGCGGAGGGAATTTTGGAGACTTTGGTCGAGGACAGTGCGCGCGATGGGGCATCTTCTCAAAATGGCTGCTTACAGCAAGATCAGCAAGGGCCCATCCGCAATTTGCTACATTGTGTATTTGGCTGTCAGAACAAGGCAGTGTAGAAAGAATTGAGCTGGGAAACTGGGTTTGGGCAGCGTGAATGTTTTCAATGTAGAAACTAAAAACGATTTTGGCCGAAGTTTGGCAGACATGCGCTTGATGTGCTTGCCTTTCACCGCCAATATGACCAACGAATTCATTCAAATTGTTCAATTCTGGCCTGTCTAGCTTTACTACCATCAGGTCTCGAGGGTGAGGGGTGCTTCGAGGAGTTCCTCCAGTTTGATGTGGTGAGATTTCTCATGCATCAAGCTGGAGCAGCGAAAAGGAAGGCTGAGTTCGGCCCAGACCTTGAGACGCAACGATTGATTTCGCTATCTTTTGCTTTTCAAACATGTGCTTGTGACTGGTGGGAGCTCATTTCAGGTCTACAGCTCTTGAGAAGCTGCCTATGGACGGAGGCGCGCGAAATCATTGCTCAAAGTCTTTCCGATGTGGCACGCCCCGCAGCTGCAATACGAGTATGAGCGAAGAGCCATTGCGCAGGTGGCAGCCTCAGAGTTCCCCACTGTTCCTGTGGGAGCTCTGGATGGCTGGGGAGACCGAAGGCTGGGATCTAAGCTGCGGTCTCTTCCAAGCAGTGGTTGCTGCCTCGTGGCCGCCACAGGTCTGGAGGGCGAGTGGTCCTTGGAGGAGTTCCTCCAGTTTGATGTGGTGAGGTTTCTCATGCATCAAGCTGGAGCAGCTTGGCAGAATGCGCTGATTTCATGGTGTGTCACTTTCGGTGTATGCGAATGTGTTTGGTTAGGAAGAAATTTCATTTTGATTTGCAGGCGACTCGAGAGGAGATGGCTGCCTGGTGAGATGACCTTGCCGGGTTCATCGCTGCTAGGCAAGGCTGGAGGCCATCAAGCTTTGGCCTCTCCGGCCTTTTTCGGCTTCTTGGCAGAAGGCCAGTTTGACTCTCCGGTTCTGTGCAAGCAGGCGCCATCACCTAAAGCGCGATTTTTGAGTTTGTTCTTTGGCTTTGGTTCTTGTGTTCTTTGGCCCTTGGCGCAATTGACTGTGGTTTGTTGTGTTTAGTTTGGCATTTCGCTTGGCTTCCTTTGGCTCTTGGCTTGTGGCTTCGTTTGGTATTTGACTTTTTTGGCATGTGCTTTCACAGTGTTTGACTATTGAACTTTCTTGGTGGTTTCATTTCTGCATTTTGTTTTGCTTTTTGGTTTCAGGTGTTTGGCATGCGCGCCCCAACGTTGCACCCCAGAGCCGCAAAATCTGCACTCGTGAATCCCGCGCTTGCCCAAAATTTTGCCACTAATAAGCACCACTGGTACGTACCTTGCAGTTTTGGCTAAGCAGCATTGGCAATGCCGCGCAGCAAAAAAGAAGAGCCGAATAGCAACCACAAATACCGCGACAAAAATTGGCGTTTTTGGCTGTGTTTTGGATCATCCCAGAAACCTTTCGACAGGGGAAAGCTGCCTAACGCCCCTTCTGAAACCTCACTTCAAGAACAACTTCCTTCTTGCTTTTTGTTTGCGTGCAAGGGAGATTGACATCTTCCGGTTGAGCCTGGTTTGAAGCAAGGGGCTTCAAGGCAGAAGCGTTCTATCGATTTATATTGAACCCAGCGCCAAACCGTTTTTGGTTGTGTTTTGGACCATTTGGGACACCCTTAGGAGCCAGAAAGCTACAGTTTGCACTTGGTTTGAAGCAAGGAGGCTACAAGAGTGACACTTTCTGTCGTTTTATATTGAAACCAAGCAGCGCCAAACTAGTTTCTTAGGTTGTCTTATGAAATAATTTGGGAAACCATCTGACATGGGAAACCTGCTTAACGTCCCTTCTGAAGCCTTGGAAAATTTTTTCCTTGCAGAAGTCTTTGAAGGCCAGTGGCTACAGAACATACGCATTTGGTCGAAATATATTGAAGCTGTCTTTAAACTAGCGTTTTTGGAGGTTTTTGGCTCATTTGGGAAACCCTTCGAAACGGGAAAGCTGCCTAACGTCCCTTTTGACACCCTACCAAAAGAACAAATTTCTCTGCGCTGTTCGCATGGAGGGAAGCAGGAAAGCTACAGCCAGCACCTGGTTTGAAGCAAGGGGCTACAAATCAATGCAGGGACCAACCACCCTGCACATGTGTCGCAGCAAACGATATGAAAAATACAACTTTCATAGTTTTGTGTTGAAATTGATGCCGAAAAAACAGTTTTGCATTACTTTGTTCTCCCAGTGCTGATTTTAGCAAATGGTTCGTGGCTGCTGGCTGCTGCTGCAGTGTGCTGACCGCAGATTTGTTTTGGAAAGGCGCGCGGACAAGACAAATACGCAATGAAAAAATTGTTTGAAAACCAAAGGCTGCCGGCAGCGGCTCTTAGTCCTGCTCGTGTTCCTTGTTGTTTTTATTGTTCTTGTTGTTGTTGTTGTTGTTGTTGTTGTTGTTCTTGTTGTTCTTGTTGTTCTTGTTGTTCACGTTCTTGCTCCCCAATCTTTGTGCGTGTTCCCCCTTGCCAGCGGCGGGGTCGGCGGATTTGAAGGCGGATATGGTTTTCAAAAACCGCAACTAGGATTCGAATGGGAGGTTTGGCTGCAAAATGATGCCAACAAAATCAAGAAAAAACGAGGGTGGAACGAAACATTTTTGAAATGAAAGATCCAAATTCCAAAATGTTGCAAATAGCCTGTCAAAATTGCAAATGGAATTGTCGGCCCCAAACGATTGTAAATGATTTGTGAATGAAAGGTTTGCGCATCAAAATGATGCAAATACCAGCAATATACAAGGAATTGGTGCCAATGCATTGCAAATCGCGAGGGAAAGATGCAAGCGAAAAGCGCAGAAACAAACAACAAATCAAATAGAAATCGTCAGGTTTCTTTCTGGGTGTCGTTCTTGCCTTTCAGCCGATCAACGCCCAAGGTGGTGGCAAGAACTGCGTACCAGCGCAGGCAACTTGACCTGGGGGCCTGCGGATGTTGGGAATTGCCAAGGGCGATGTCCAAAGGGTTCAACTGGTGCATCCCTTGAAGCGCCGGGGGCAGGGGCATTGCAAGAATCAGTTGTCGAAACGACCATTGAACATGGGCAGCACATGACAACAGAGCCCACCTTGATAGTTTCTGACCCAAAGGGTTCATTTATGACAAAATGAATTTTCGAAGATGTCAAAAATGTTTTTTGGGGCATCAATCATTAGACAAACAAATTGAACTGTAATTTTTGTTGTGGAACGGTGGGGGGCCCAAAAATTGAAATTGAATGGCGTCACAAGTGTGCTTGGGGCACCTGCCGTGTTGGCATATTTGGCAACGAAGTGAAAGTGTAAGGATGTCAAAAATACCTTTGGAGCAACAATCATTAGACAGAAAGAAAAAGATAAGGGCAATTCTTGTTGTCGAATGATGGGTGCCCCAAAAATTAGAATTGAAGGGTGTTCTAAGTGTCCCTGGGGTAACTATGATTTGGTGTTTTGGCGACAAAATGAACGTTGAAGGATATAAAAAATGTGTTTGGGGCATCAGTCACTAGACCAAAAAAAAATTGTTTTCGAATGCTGGGTGCCCCAAGGATGAAAATTGAATAGCATCACAAATGTCCTTGGGGCACCAAGCATTTCGGCAATTCGAGAACAAAGTGAAACTTTAAGGATGTCAAAAATGTTTTCCTGAAAGGGCGCTGGTCTATAGGTACCATGTTGGGAAAGTGTTGCTCCAACAAAATGAAAACTGAAGCGTGCCCACAAATGTCTATTGAGGAATGTCACATTTTGTTGTTGAAATGATGGATGCCTCGAAGATGAGAATTTAAGGTTTTGGAAGTGTCCTTAGGGTACCTATCATTTTGGCATATTTGGCAACAAAATGACAATTTAAGGAGGTCAAAAATCCTTTTGGGACACCAATCATGAAACAAAAAAAAATAGGGGAATTGTTGTTGTCGAATGCTGGGTGCCCCAAGGCTTAAATTTGAAGGGTGTCACAAGTGTCCTTGGGGCACCTATCATTTGGCAACAAAGGTAACACCCTTGGCTGTTGATGGATTGATGAACTAGAGACCGGAGAATAAGATTCAAACAAATTCCAGATGCAAACCCAATAGACTGAAACGTTCCGGAACATGTTGGATTTAAATTTTTGCTTCAAAAAAAAACACAGATAGAAAATCGCTACAGATACATTACATGATTTCTTTTTTTTGGCTGTGGATTTTGGCATTTTACCACTTCAAAAACAAGTTTGCATTGATTTGAAAGTCAATCGAAATCAATCGTAGGTTAGATTTCAATTGATTCTAGATTCGATTTACGTTTTTTAATGGCATGTATGCGGCATATAAATTAGATTCTAGATTATATCTAATTCTACAGTAAATACACACAATTTTCAAGTAAATCAAAGTTCATTCATTTACCATTTAATTTTCAAGTACAATTAATTTTAAGTTGGCATCCAATAAGATTTAGATAAATCAATCTTAAATGGCATTCAATTTCGCTGAGACAAAATCTATACAAAATCTGAATACCTCATGAAATCAAATCTAGATTCAATTAAATCCAAATTAGTTGAGACTCAATTTTCATAAATTCTGAGTTTGGTTCAGATAAACTTCAAGTTAACTGGAAGCTATGTTCTTGGAATCAAATTAGTTCCAAACGTTGGATTAAAAAAAAAACGGCCAGCGCGCTCAGCGCTCAGAAAAACGAGAACAACTCCCTTTCGCGAACTTGTTTCTAGCTCCTGTGCTCTCTTCTACTCTCCTATCTCTATTTAATCTATTTGTCTCTTTGCGTCTCCTTTCGTGCAAAAGCGTGGGCTCCATGTATGTAGAAGGTATTTTTTGAGGTAGAGTGGTGCAGTATGCAAGCGGAAAACATGAGGTGGGACGACTGAAGGGAAATCGTGAATGGTCTTACATCATGTTTTTTTCTCGAATCTGTATTTGACCGTCCGTTCGTCATTTTCAGTGTCCAATGAACATCTTGCTAGATATGTACTACAGCAGGTTTTGAAAGTGGATATCTCATGCATGTTGTCTCGGCAACACTACAGTGCCTTTCCTTCGCATTTCCAAGAAAGATTGGACACTGAGTTGTCCTTTGCTACGGAGTCTCGGCTTCAATGTTGTAGGTCAAGAGTTGCATATGTAGACAAGCACCAGCGGAACTCAAGGCACTAAACATACCCGCTCTTGTTGGAGTGAACATGCAATGTGAACAGTAACACGTCTAATGCACTTGGGTGGTGGGTGGGTAATGATGGGTACCCTCTCGATGCCATTTTGGCTCAAGAGAGGGCACCCGCCGCAAAATTTTAGTCACCGACTCCGTCATCGGCGGCGGGTGGGTGATGAGTCAACTGGTACCCTCTGGCTACGATTTTCAAGAGCCAGAGGGTACGGGACTTGGAGTAGTCCTGGGCGTAGTTGCCACGGCCGTGGTAGTGTGGGTCCTGCTGCGACGCCGACCCAGTGGTAAGGAGGACACGATCCACCTTCCATCTGGGCTGCAGGTGAGCCATGGCGGTGGACCCCAATGAGGAGGAGAGAAGAGCCATGGTTGATGTGCAGAAGACCATGGAATGGGCCGGATTCGACATCTCAGACCTATCAGAAGGAACGGTGCCTGGGTCACTGCTGAAGTTGATGGGATTGAAACCCACAACACCGCCAAGGGTTGTGGGGGTCTTTGGAGATGCTGACCTACAAGCCATGCTAGCGGCTTGGAAAATCCCTGGAACAGATGGAGCAGCGCCCAGGCTGCCTGTGTTGGCAGAAACAGGAATGGCAAAGCTGTTTCTACGAGCTTGCCAGTTAGTAGCAGGCACTGGTGTCAGCATTGAGGAGATGAAAGCTAAGATGACAACAGCAACTGGATCGGCAGCACCAACAGCAGCTGCAGCGGCCACACCACAAGGTCGCAAGATCAAGTTGAGTTCGATCATCAGCCAGGTGGATGATTCAGAGGTCATGGTGGCGGAAGAGAAGGAGATCATCAAGTGCTATGCTCGCTACGAGAGCGTCTTTGGCTCTGGCGAACGGCCAGCCAAGGATTGCGAGCCTACAGCGGAACAGCTGTCAGGCCTGATCCACCTGACCACTACAGGTCAACCACCATATGCTGACTTCTCAGTCTTTGGTCCGTTTGGCCACCGCATGATGAAACGGATCAAGTTGTCCGGGTACAACATCGAAAGAGATGGTACCTTGCGGACGGTGGAATTGTATGGACCGAACAATGTTGGCACCTGGCTCCAGTCATACAATGTCTTGCTGACGATCTTAGTGATGCTGGACGCAGTCGACCTTGGACACCTCCAGAAGTACCGAGCCCATGTGGAACGAATGGCTGATCGGTATGGAGCCAAAGTTTGGTCGGTGATCTATCAGGCAGACGTGAGATGCCGATTAGAGCACATGGCTCGACTGCAAAGGAATCTCAAGACAGAGCACGATCAAGCTGTGGCTGCAGGGAAAACCACAGACTATGACGACAAAAGGCCATGGAACTTGGTGTGGCAACGAGCAGTATCAGATGAAGCCTTTTGGAGAGAAGAGGTACAAGAACCGTGCATGCTCATCCTCACCAAGATCACTTCAACCTTGGAAGTTGTGGAGGGTGATGCCAAGGTTGCTGGAATCCCAGCATCATCATCAGCAGGGCCGAGAGAGACAGCGCCTGCCCCAGCCCGCTTGGCTACGGAGCGGCCGATCCGACCAAGGAACTCGAATCGCACAGGTCGAGTCCACAATATACAAGATGGCAAGTACACACACAACCGTACTGGCTATGCAATCTGTGCCGGATACAACAATGGGCAATGCTCCAACAGCACCCAAGGAGTCTGGTGTGCACAGCAGTGGGATACCGTGCACCAATGTGATCGGTGCCTTGGAGCCCATCCCAGTACGAGATGCCCCCATACGGAGCTTCAGACACCGGGCTTCATCAAGAACTCAAAGGGGGGCAAGAAAGGCAGAGGCGCAGGGCGTGGCAAGGGCAACCGCCCACCCTACTGACTCATGGAAGACAGCTGCATGCAAAGTGACGTGGAGAACGCCATGACGGCAATGCCTTCTTCGTCACAGGAGAATTCAGTGGGTGAGGTCACTGATACAGCTGGTGATCGCATCCGCATTTTGTATCTCTACAGCGGTCCACCTAGGCCGGATGATGGTCTGGGCCTTTATGCAAAAGAGCTTGGAGCGGATTGCACCTATGTGGACAAGGAATTTGATCAGAAGCATGACCTCCTAGATCAGACCTTCTGGGAGGACCTGAAGAAGGACTTCGGGAACTACGACAGCACTTTGCTGTCACCCCCATGCAGCAGTTTCACACCTGCTCGAAGTGGCCGTGGAGGACCGGGGCCGCTAAGGGGAGTTGCTGGAAAGGATCGATATGGCCTCAAAGGCCTTGCGCCAAGTGACAAGAAGAAAGTCACGGAGGGCACAGTGCTGGCAGTGAGGGCAGCAGATACAGCAGAGTGGTTTGACGATGAAGACAGATGGTGGATCATGGAACAACCACATGAGAGAGAAGGAAAACCGTCCATGTGGAAGTTAGATGAGATGAAGAGGTTGCGGGACAGAGATGGAGTCCGCATGTACACCTTTGCACAGTGTCGTTATGGTTGCAAAGCAGAGAAGCTCACAGATCTCATGTCGAACATGCTGGACTTGGAGGAGTTCACACTCCTCTGCAATCACCCAAGCCAAACATGGGTGATACCATGGAGTGGAGAGCGCATATGGGCTCCACACCCTCCACTGCGTGGCAAGCAGTGGGCCATCCCTGAAAATCAGTGGGATCCCAGCATGCTTCGGCCGTGTGAGCCTGATGGCGACTACATCACGCGCTCCTGTGCAGCGTATCCAGCTGAACTCAACAAAGCGCTGGCGAAGGCACTTTGCAGGAGGAGGAAGCAAGAGCAACCAACGACATTGACGCCAACTTCAGGCGCAAAGCAGAACCTGGAACTGACCAAGATCAGGAAGCTGATGCCGCTCAGAGGTCATGAAGCTGAACCGAATGAGCCGAGTGACAGGAACAGTCTGAGGGACGTTCACAACTGGGTTACTACGAAGGCCAAGTTTATCGGCGTCCAGGTCAAGAACCTCATTTACAGGATGTTTGATGGCAACCAGGATATAGAGAAAGACATACTGGAGTCTCTCGGACACAAATCAAATGAAGATATCCTGGATGCAGAGTGGATGAACAGACTTCGATGCGAAGTTGCTGAATTGCTGGTTCGAAACCGAGCAGCAGATATGCCAGCATCTTGCGATGTGTCCAGCACGGAGTCAGAGAATTACCAGACCACAATCCGCGGCAAGCTGATGCACTACTGGACAATGGTGGTGCAAGACCCGGGCGAGAGATGCGCCCATTGGACATATGATGGCGCGCCAGCAGGATTGGAGCTGGACACAGAAGAGCTGGATGGCATGTTTCAGCAGGTGGAGTCTGAAGATGCAGAGCCCATGGACTTGTTAGCCGCGGACTACGAACAGTTCCAAAACTATGAGGGCGTTGAGGGCGATGATGATGCCTTCAACACGTTGGAAGGCTACTATGAGAAAGGATTCCTGCGCAAGTTCAACACACTGCAGGATGTCAAAGATTATGTTGGTGGTGATCCAACATTGTCCAAACTGGGCTGCATCAAGAAGTCAAAGTTGAACTTAGACACAGGCGAGATGACCTACAAGACCAGAATCATCTTGGACTGCAAGAGGTCAAATGTGTCGAAAGTGGCACGCCGTACTCACAAGGCTGTTTTGCCTAGAGTGAGCGACGCCATACACAGCGTACTGTCATCGATGAGTACGGGCCAACAGGTCACTCTGCTGGTGGCCGATGTGACGGATGTGCCAAGGAGAGGAAGTACTTTGTGGCGAAGCTCAGGGGACACTACTACGTGTTCACCAGAACAGCTCAAGGGTCACGTGGTGCCCCATTGACCTTTGCCGCCATCCTCTCCATTGCATCAAGATGGGTGGCTTCAGCGGAGCACACCATGAAGCTACAAGTCTATGTAGATGATCCTCTGGCCATCATCAGAGGAAATCCAATGGAGCAGCAGAGAACAGCCTGCTTAGTCATAGTCATGTGGAGCATTATGGGCTTCCCCATTGCTACACACAAGGCAGTGTTGGCGCAGTCCTTGGTATGGATCGGAGTGCGCATCAGCGTGGAGCCCAAACAGGTCATTGCCGAAGTCCCAGAGTCCAAAGTAGCTGAGCTGGATTTGCTGCTCAGCGAGGCCTTGCGATCGAATGTCATCAGCAAGAAGAATCTGAGGACGTTGATTGGGAAGGCAATGGCCATTGCTTCAGTGCTGTTTGTGTGGCGCCCGTTCATTAGCGAGCTCTACGTGGCACTGCACGCCGAGCAGTCACATGCTCCAAATGGCTGTGTGTGGACAAAACAAATCACACACTCTGTGCAGTGGCTTCGAACCTTTCTCGCTGGAGAGAAAGCAGGCATCGTCAGAGCTTACAGCTTGGACGTTTTCAACAACATGGGCCCAGAGATTGTCATCACCTGGGACGCATCGCCATGGGGCATGGGTGGAACGTTGCAGATTCAGGGCACCTTTGCCGAGTTCTTCGCCATTCCAATCAGCGAAGAAGACCAAATCCACCTGTCGACAAAAGCCGGCACACATGAGGGACAACAGACATGGGAAGCACTGTGCGGACTGATATGTCTGCGTCTCTGGCAGAAAACATGGCAGTCGTCAAGGGTCAAGCTGCGGCTGAGGAGTGACAATGTGGGTGCCCTCACATTGTTTGCTCAAGTGAAGGGCAAATCCAGTGCCCACAGTCTCCTCGCCAGAGAATTTGCCCTTGACCTTGGACAGGCTCAGTATAGGCCTGCCATTGCTGAGCATCTGCCAGGCGTGACAAACGCCATCTGCGACGTGCTTTCACGTCGGTTTCAGCCTGGAGTCAAATTCGACTTGCCAATCCAGCTGAAGAAAGCCAGAGCTGTTGTCCCTCCAGCAAGGCACAAATCTTGGTGGAAGACACTCTCGTGGATGGAGAGGTCACCGGCACCGCCATGTGCACAGCAGATGGGTGACACCAGCCACAAGAGGAAACGACTATGAGGACGTTCATCAGGACGAGGTCATCTCCATCCAGCAGACACATGCCAATGAGCATCGATAATGCCTCCCAGAGTCCAAAATTGGCATGCTGCTTGCATTGCTTTGGTCGTGTGTTGAAAGAGGCCAGGTAACACCAGGTACTCTTCCGTTGTCGTTCTGTCGGTCGTGGTTGAGTAAGGCAGGTCAGGAAACACCAGGTCTCTCTTCGTTCTGCACCTTCTGCATTGCTCCTGTTGATGCATTGGTCGTTGCATGTTTGGTACCCTCCCTTCTCTTGGAAAGGGGGTACAGCTACCCTGGCACCTCTTGGGGGTCACATGAGGGTAGAATTAAACATGACATGGTTGGAACATATTCACAAATCTGATTTCACGCAGCACAGGCTCAATGCCTCTGAATAGGAAGAACCCGAGGGTACAATTCCTTCCTAGGTTACCCTCGAATGACATAGTTGGTTGGGTGAATCAGCATGCTACCCGGGTAGACAAACTGGTACCCGGGGAGAGAGAGTCTTCCCACTTTGGCCTTCAGACCACACGGTCACACCCAACCAACGATGGAGGCAACCAGAACAAACGACGTAGACATGACTTCCCGGTACTCAGGACAGGGGCGCTCCAACCGAGCCATGTGGATGCGAGCGATCTCAGCCCTGTTGAGATGAGAGGGGCATTGCAAGAGTTGGTGAACGACATGTACGCTAGTTCGAGTCGGGCACCAAGGGACGCACTGCTGAAGACATGGACAAAGTTTCATTACAAGTGGTTTGATCAATCCACTGAAGTGCTTCCCATCACTGAAGAGAAGCTCTTGAAAATCTCCTCACTTTTCAAGAAGGGAGGATATAAGTCCGTCAAGAACTATCTGTCCAGAATCAAAGAACATCATGTCACATCTGGATTTGATTGGAATGAACGCTTGGACATAGTTTCAAGGAAGTGCTCGCGATCGGTCCTTAGGGGTCTTGGAGGGGCCCATCGGTCCGAAGCTTTTGATTTACAGGCTGTCTCGGAGGGACTGACATTTTCTGAAGATGCACTGGTTCCGAAGGGGCCAGTGAACCCACTGGCACTCATTGTGACCTCCACATTCTTCATGCTCCGAGAAGTCGAGGCGTCATCACTTGAGACGAAGGATGTGACCTTTTCTGGAGATGCGGTATCTATTCGATTGCCGGTATCGAAGGTTGACTGGCAAGCCAGAGGCTGCACACGAACGTGGCATTGTTTGTGTGACAAAGGTCTTCCGTGTGTCATGCACATTCTCAAAGAGCATGTCCAATTCCTCGGAAGGGAGTTTGGTGGCCGAGAGGCATCGTTGTTTCCAACTACAGATGGACAAATTTGCACCAAGCAAAGCGTGGTGGACACCATTAGGAAGGCCATTGATCTGACGGGCGGCTCATCGAAGGATGCGTCAGGGAACTGGAGAGTGTCTGGCCACACTTTTCGAATCACAGGTGCCAGAGTTCTCTGCAAGTTTGGCTTGGATCCCATAACCATTCAGCTCATCGGGAGATGGGGCAGTTCGGCGGTTCTCACATACTTAGCAGAAGCGCCATTGGATGGATTTCACCATCGCATGGGAACGTCATTGGATCATAGAGTCCAACCAGATGTTCCACTTGAGCATCTCAAGCTGCAATCTGAACTGGACAGCAGGGCTGAAGTCTACAATCTCATCTCTGAACACAATATGCTCATGGAAGAAACTACACGCTTGAGATCACAGATAAGCACCATCGCTCGACACTGTGAAGACACTGAGCATAGGTTCGAGGGAATTGCAGCCACCATAGAAGGTGTACAGAGACGGAGAGAACTCTGGAATGTTTGTAACATACTGTCAGATGTCCATCACCAGTCAATGGTAGATCTGACAGCACCGCCATCAGAATGGAAAACTTTCTGTGGCTGGTTCTTTGCAGGTAAGCCACATGCGCGTACCAATGTAGACCAATCGGGTCATGGCCTCAAACTTTGCCCTCGATGCTACCCAAGTGCCACTGAAGACACCTCCTCCGATTCATCTATGAAGGGTCACCCACCTGGACAGGTGGGTGAAACGACAGAGGGATGCTACCCAACTTGATTGGGTATGGCCAGACACCCAACTTAAGTGTTGGGTGATCAATCATACAGCAGCTATCCCTTTGAAAAAGATGATGGAGGGAAGGGTGGGAAGTTGTGCATGTCGAGTGTTGGAGTGAACATGCAATGTGAACAGTAACACGTCTAATGCACTTGGGTGGTGGGTGGGTAATAATGGGTACCCTCTCGATGCCATTTTGGCTCAAGAGAGGGCACCCGCCGCAAATGAAGGGTCACCCACCTGGACAGGTGGGTGAAACGACAGAGGGATGCTACCCAACTTGATTGGGTATGGCCAGACACCCAACTTAAGTGTTGGGTGATCGATCATACAGCAGCTATCCCTTTGAAAAAGATGATGGAGGGAAGGGTGGGAAGTTGTGCATGTCGAGTGTTTCGGAAAGAGAATAACATGAACAATGAATAGATTTTTTTTTGCAGGAGAGAAGAACAGGATATACAGATTTCAACGTTGGCTTTATTTCAAGCCGGCAATATTGATGGACACGTTGCGGCTTCTACGGGATATCGTGCCATGGTGAGCCTATGCCGCAAATCAACAATGAAGTTCACCTTTTTCCTGATAGCAACTAGAACCACTGCGAAAAAACAGGGATTCCGGGGAGAAATGCCATGATCTTCCTCCATTCTGCAGATTTGTTAAAGGAAGATCAAGAAATCGTTCCAAAAAAGATTTACGGTGTATACGTAGAGGCTTGTCCGATAGTGTGAGCATGAACATATTGTTTCCCCCGTGGTGCGCAAAGTTGCTCTGGTGCCTTGTTAAGGACGTTTGGTACAACTTTGGTGCAGTACTCGAATTCAAGGAAATTCTACTTTCGGCCGCAAGTCTGAAAAGAAGTAACCGCAAGACGGTTTGAAACCCATTTCAGCCAATGCTGCCGAAGGTTTTGGTCCGAACTCCTTTTTCGGTTGGTAAGAGGTTGATACTTGTCACGCTTGAATATTGTGGCTTCTCGGCGAAGTAGAACCTCCAGTAGCAGCCTTAAAACTGCCTTGTTTTTTCGTTTTTTTTTCTGTTTCTGTGGATCCCTTGGCGTTTCTGATGCTTGGATCAAAGAATGCAGGGTGCGCTGCTTATTCCAACCAGCTTGCATTTCGTTGGACACTGCGGCTTCCGACATCATGGAGTGTTGCTTCGCATGTGACAGGTCCTTCTCTTGCGCAGCTTCGCTGAAACGGTTGGGATCTCATCATCCGTGTCATTTCTGCCATCTGAGACTGCCAGAAACTTCTCTTGAGTCGACCGTGATTTTTCTCAAGGTCAGCCTGGTTCAGATTGGTATTGCTTGTTTCCCCAGGAAGCTTCAACCATGTTCTCCTCGGCGTATTGATGAACAGAGGCCCGTCTAGTTTTGAGCCCTCCTTGCCGAACGCTGTGTGTTTGCAGTGGAAAAGACAGAAACTTGGCGTGAGGAAACTTTCAGTTACGGAGGTTTCCTAAATAGGAGTATCCAAAATCATCCAAAATAAAACCATTTTAGTATTGAAACAGCCACAGTGACTTGGGGATCCACCATTTTAAGAGACCCCTAGTTGTCGATTCTGGCGCAGTTATCGGCATATCAAACTGGGTCAGTTTCACAAGACCTGCACCCTTTGCAGGACTTGCCCTCGGGAAACCGCTTTGACACCAAGCAACTTGGCCGTAAGGGTGAGGAGATAAAGACCGGTGAAAGTCATGTTTTCTTTGGCCCAAAGATGAAAAGTGCAGCTGTAGAACAACACATCGATCATTCTGAGCAAACCACCGGCAGTGCTGAAGTTTGGACTGGTATTAAACGTGCAATTTGCTGGCAAAGACAACAAGGTTCATGCAAGGAACAACTTTTAAACTTCTGGATAAGGGGGCTGTGATGTCATCAACTGCCATGTTTTTGTTCACAACATACATGCCATGGGCCATGACACACCTATTGTGTCACTACTGCAGGCTAGTTGGCCTGACGGGGTGCGTGATTGGTATTTGGTTTACAAATTCGTGTACAACTGGAAGGTTGAAGGCCTGATTTGTGCTCTCATACAGAACTTTCATAACTTTCATCGAGGAAATCACATGGGGCGTACTAGAGCACCCTTTGCACATTCTGTGCTTTTGTCCTTGTTCATTTTCTTCCCTAATTATGTTGGTACAATCCGGGTCTGGTCGAACTTGCAATCTTAAGTCTTTTGTTTCAGATTGGTTTCACGAGGGGGTTGACACTCCAATGCCAGAATCTGTTTGACTTGTGATGGCAAGGTTGAAGGTGCTGCTCCAATTGCTGACCGTGCTGGGTGCCAAGTTGCTTCATAGCTGGCACAGACTTGTTGGTTGGACACACGTGCTATCTTCGAAGTGGGAATGAAATGCAGTGAGCCTGTATACCAGGTAACTCTTGGGTATGCCACGGATACACTTTGCATTCAGTTTTCTTTTCTTCCAGTGTTTGTTTCACCAATATCCCGGAAAGATAAAGTCACCCACTAGCCAACTCTCACTCAGTAGTGATCCAAAGGAGGGGAAACTGCAGCTTTCGTTTCGAGAGACCCTCTTAGAAGTTGTGGTTTTACCAGTGGTAGATTGTGAGGTGTTGCCCGCCGGAGAAGTCTCGCAGGGCCCCTGGGGGTTCATCTTCATGATCATAATCATCATGATGATCATCAAAATGATGATGATGCTGATGAACATGGTCTGTCTTGCACCTGAGGGTGCCCGACTGATTGCCTGTTCTTCAGGACTTCAGCAACATTTGCTGAGGCCAAAGTGACCGAACATGCCGTGCCCTGAGCGCCCGAAGTCACGGGTTGATTCTCAATTGGGGCAGGAGAGTGGCTTCGCTAAAGTTGGCGTCCCTACCAGTTATCGTTGAGACACGCATGCAAAAGGACTGGCATCACCAGTGACTCAATGGACGAAGACACGGGTGGAGTTCTTTTCACCTGTACTCAGATAAGTTGATTACAACTATTGTTATGACAATATTGTATGAATCCGCGGTGTTCAAAGCTGCAAACGACACATCCACAGTAGCAAAGCCCCTGTTGTTTCATGGCCATGTAAGGTTTTCCCATCGTGGTTGATGGGGTTTGTCGAATCCACCCATGCGAATCTCTAGCAACCATGGATTAGTGTGCAGGGGACCCGATGCCGATATCATGGAACCCAACAGGGTGGAGAAAACCATCCCAGAACCAATCCACAGCTGAATGTGGAATTTTCTTCCGTGCTTATCCCCGTGCATTTTCGCGCTTTAGTTTGGTGCATTTCGGTGCCATGTTCGGAATTGCAGCAGCAAAGGCCAATTTCAGTGAGGTGATCACTGAACAACTTGGAAGTTGGAGGCCTTGGTTGGTCTTCCTACTAGGGATCTTTGGGATTTTGTCTCATATGCAGGTCTTTGTACTGGCCTGGGGCACCACCTTCTATGTGGTGCCTCTATATCTCATGTTGCACATTTGTTTGGCAACTTGGGTCTCGAATCTGACCTTTCTGCAGTTGTTGGAATCGCCCCTCTGGTGGTTCTTTCCACCGGGCACCAGCCACCTTTTGGAGGTCCAGCAGCCGAAGGTGCAGTGCTTCCGGTGGCTAAGCCTGGGGCTACGGCTGGCGGCGGCAGCAGTACCTGTGGTACTGGTGGTGGTGCCCATGGCAGAGGGCATGGAGTTTCACTTCGTTCGGGCTGAGTGTGAGAGCAGCCATCACTGTGAAGAGCTTCCCCCATGGCTGAAGCAACCCTGGTGGTCCAACGCTGATGCAACATGCTCAGTGAAGCCCAGCTGGTACAATCGATGCTTGGAAGAGCAACCTTTCTATTTACGTGGCTGGTGCAACTTTTTGGCCGGAAACTGCTACCTCCGCGATTTGCCGCAGTGGTTGGTGAGCGGTGCTCTTGGGCCCCTCTTCTTCTGCCCCATGGTCACTACCTTAGCCTCGGTGCTGCTGGAGATCGTGCTGTGCTGCAAGTCTGAAATCTTAGAGTTGGACCAAGATGTGCCGCTGAAGATGAAACAAGAACTGGAGGTGACTTCCAAAGCGAAGTTTCGCTTTCTCATGATCGTTCTTTTGCCCTTTTTGCTGGATGTTCTTTCTGACATCAATGGCATTATGCAGTTCATCCGCACCGGAAATCTCTGGTTCGCGGCAGTTTCCACGAGCATCTTCGTGTTCTCAGGATGGCAGCAAGTTCGGCGCGGAGCTTTACAGAGGGTGCTGCGTGCCTCTGTCGAATCTTTCCTGCATGGAAAGGCAAGTGATGAGTTGGAGTTGATTCTTCTTTCGGAGAAATCCGTGGAGGCACCTTTGCAACTTTATTTATCTTACTATTCATTCCCTTTCATCACATCTTCACAGTTTGCAATCTATTCTTTTTTCTTCTCAATGGGTCTCAGTGTGAAATCATTGGCTGAAGCTGCGTATTTTTTGGTTGAGCTGAATCTTTCTCCAACCATCATGGCCGTGGATGGCGAAGCCATGACTCCAAGAGGTGGTGTTTGTGAAGAGGATTCATCCGACAGATCCGACAGTTCTTCAGAGGGATGAAGGGGACACCTGGTGTCACGTGGTCCTCCTGCCACGATTTCCTGCGCCACTTGCCTGAATAAACCAGCTTGATCGCTGCGATTATTGCCTCGCTGAGCTGACGTGCTGCGGTCGATTATAGAAAGAAGCACAAGTTCCGCTTCCTTGCGGTCATACATGGCATCATCCAGTGTGATTCAACACGGTTTGCGTGGGTATCTTCAGGCTTGCGACAAGTCGGTGGAACAGCAAAACTGGAACTTTCTTGGAGACGCTGCGACTCATTCTGCTGCAATGCATAAATTTTCGCTCCTCACCTGGCGCGGTGATTCCCTTGGCGTCGGCACACAGCTTGAAGTTTCGCCTCGCAGCGCAGACTCTCAGAGGCGACCAAAAAGGGGCTCTGCTGTCAGAGCTGTTGTGTGGTTGCCGTAGCTGCCGTAGCTGTCGTGATGCCTTGGACGATGGTGCCAGACTCTGCATGGCATGCTGAAACACGAGGTAGTTGGTGAGAGACTCGGGACATAAGCAGAGTTAAGCAGTCAGAGAGCTTTGAGAGTGTTCCTGCCGTGTTTATTGAAGATGTTGCTTTGCGAAAGTGGCAAATCCAACTTGGCTGCGGTTTGGTGATGTTGCGATCTTGCTGGTGTGTCACAGCCACGTCAGCTTTCAGCTGTGAACGGTTCGAACTTCGGTGTTCACCGATTTCGATCATTTTGATCCATTTTTCTGTGCAATTTTATTGCGTGGATAGACTTGCGCCCATGCCAGGTCAGACCCTCGGTAGTCCGTGCTGGAGGTTGAGCTGAGTCCTTGGTCGGCTGGGTCGTGGGATTACGTGGGGATTGGGGAGAGATATGAGATACCAGCTTCAGGAGCATCAGGGGTTGAACTAGACCGAAGGCCGATTTGACTTGCCTTGCTGCAGTGCCTATTTTCAGAGATCCACGTGCTTGGCGACACTAAACTTTTCTGCATGTTCTTTGAATCAGACGCCCTCGCGACATATGACGGGTCATTTATGCAGCCTATCATGATCCGTTTTGTTGGTAGGGACGGGATTTCTTGTACCTTTCATTGCCTTTCATGTATCCTGTCATGCTTGTGAACCTTGGTCGTGGATCCCAATTCAGGTCACATCTGAAAGGCTTCCGGATTCGTTTCACAGTTCCTTGAAACTGGAGACTCCAAGAATCGCTGGAGACGGACAAAGCCATGGTTTGGGGCATCCTTGGTTGTGGGAAACGGATTGAACATGGATGTTTTCAGTGGGAAACGCCAATGGCCTATGGGTAGCAACATTTTCTGGAAATTCCCACATTTGCAGAGAGGGATATCACTGTGCTTTCTTTGACTTGGCGGATGGAAGCTGTTTTGCCTCAAGGAAAACTGGCCAATAGGAGGTAGCAGTCATTCTCGCCGAATTCTTCAATGGCAACCATAATGGCAGCTCTTGCGATCATGATGATGCTGCAGATGCATCTGGTGTCCTCTCAGGACCCCAGTTTTTCCGTGGTCAAACTCTCATGATATCATTGAAGTCGATAGGTCCAAGAATTTCTCGGTCGCATGCAGATTGCAGGTTTGACCGTAGAAAATTTCTGTTTTGCGGGACAACTGAAACACCTGAAACACAATCCTTTGGTGACCGAGTGATTCTTTGTCCATCCTGACCCACAAAATTTGGGATGATTCATCACCAAGAGGGGGACCCTTGAAATCCACCAATTTACCAATTTAACTTTAGACCCAAGTTTGTAAACCTATGGTAGGGAGCCGAGGCTGTTTGGGAAATCAACTAATCTGGGATTTGGGGCCCTGAAGCCCCATCCGAAAAGGCCTCAAGTTCACCAACGGGTCGCAAATTCAGGACATTCCTGACTGTGATGGCAGTGATGGCAGCGCCGGCAGTTGCGAGGAAATCGCAGCCCTTCAGCTTTCCTCTCAGCAGCAACCAAGGTGCGAATGGAGACTCGGAACTCCAGCTCAAACAGGCGATTCACCTGGGTTTGGACGGTAGTGGATTCACATTGACCACAGACACCACAGATGGTCCATTCCAGTGTTCATCCACATGCAGTTGGCAAAACATGTATATTTTCCCGTGGCAAAGAAATATCATCGACGAACTTGAACATGCTAACATGGTGAATATTGGTGATTTGTTGCCCGGAATCAGCTGCTTTGTTGTGGTTTGTGGATTTTGCGGGGCAGGAACCAGCTGCGAGACCATTTGTGCCCGTGGCGGATTGGTGTGCGACCCTGCAAAGCAGAAGGCTCTGACAGCAAATGAAATGGCGACCCTAATTAACCAATTGAATGCAGACCCCTGCGATCCCAATGATCCCAATGCTCTCGCGACGTCAACTGACGACCGGACGCCATATATCTTTACAGCTGACGTCAAATGTCGCCGTGCCGCGAACGGAAACACTGAAGTGAGCGACGCCAGCTCCGCTTGCAACCTCGGCGCAAATAGTGCGAATTTCAGGAGGTTGTGCTGCTGCATACAACAAGGAGCAGTTGACAATGATCCCCACATTCATACGCTGAGAGGCGCTCACTACACGCTGTTGAAGAGTGGCAACTTCTTGGCGTGGAGTTTCTCCAAGGATCCAGTGGATTGGCACCTGTTGGCCGCTTACTCTGGTGCCAGACTCTTGNTACACGCTGTTGAAGAGTGGCAACTTCTTGGCGTGGAGTTTCTCCAAGGATCCAGTGGATTGGCACCTGTTGGCCGCTTACTCTGGTGCCAGACTCTTGGCATCTCTTGGCCATCTGGGCCCGTCTATCTACATGAGTCGGTGTGAAAAGGTCGAAAGATGACACATACACACACAGAGGTCTTGCTGAAATGCATCCAGGTAATGTATCTGTAGAAGTACGTGTGCACCTGCAGGTGCAAATTGGTTAATATTGGTATGAGTTTCCTTCCTTCAGCTGATCCCAGGATCGCGGTTCACCACACAGTCGCTTTTGCTTCTGGAAAAGCAGAGCGGACAGACTTTGGAGATGACGGCGGCAGACTGTGTGTGGCAGAGGAAAACGGAGAATGGATGGCGCAAAGTGCAGCCAGGGTTGCTGCTCCAAGCTCCTGTGAGCTTGGATGCTTGGCAAAAACGGCCAAAACACTGTTTCACACAGACATGGGAACCCCAAAACATGTTGTTCTGAAGCCTAAAAGTACTTGTTCGAAGTTTCTCTTAAGGTTTCGTTTTGCAATGCTTGGACATGCTTGGACATGTCCGGCGGAAAATTGCGATCGGCATTGGACACACAGCATGTATCAAATCTGTTGCCGTTACATCTTCGTCAGATCGTCAGATCATTGTCTCCTCGCCCAGGACGTCCAGGAAGTTCACAAACACACGCGCGATCCTCTGAATTTGGAGTCGGTGATGGTTTTGCAGATGGAGCCAGAGAAATCAGGTGTGCGGAAGGTGGCTAGGCTTTTGACCCACTGCAGCCCCAAGAAGTATTTGAATTACAAGGTGAAGATGTTTGAAACGAAGGATTTGGATTATGTGGGAGGAGAGCTTGGAAGCGCACCACGTGCAAACCAGAGTCACTTGAGCCTCTTATCAGCCAAGCTCAGCTCCATGGTGATGCAGTCGGATACCGAGTTCCAGGCCACTTCAACCACTTTAACCATGTTGCCGGTGTTGCCGGCTCGCGGATATTTGGGGAATTTGAGGGTGATATTTAGCGGCGACGAGACTTGTAGTGCAAGAATCAGCAGGATGATGGTTTGGTCAACTTGAGCAAGAAAGCAAGAAATTAGTACGTTCCTATGACACAAAGAAGATCAATAAGTCTGAACTAATTCAGACATCCTGAAATATTAGAATCCGATCGAAAACAGAAGTGAACAGTAACAGTCGCAAGTCGAGGACTAGAAAGGAGTTTTTTTTTGTATCCTGACCATCGATGACATGTTCTTCCACTGGTTGCTATCAGTATGTTCTGCTTGGGCCATGTTGGCATGTCAGACCGTGACTCAACTGACAGGTTGGCACGTGGGCTTCATTGGGTGGCAGTGAGGCTGCAGCAGAATTCCTGAAGGTGAAACAACAGGCTGGAACGGCTTTGCTCAGCGCCGAGAAGACCCAGACCTGCACAGAAGCTGAAGAGCAAGAAGCGGACACCTGGATGTGCCAACGACATTGGCGCTGGATTGTCACATCTAAGTGTGGAGAATCTATACACACTACAAACTTTACAGACTACAGACTCTACAGTTTGTAGATGTCAAAAGGAACTCTTCTCATTCATCTAACCCTCCAACATAGCATCATAGTGTCTATTGTCAAGTCTATATCCAGTCATTGTTGGATGCTTTGACAGGCCACCTGCACATGGCGGGACATGGGTAAAATCAGCTAATGACAACCCGTTGTGATCTCCAGCGATCCATGACTGTTTCGATAGTTTCGTTGGATGTTTCGTTGAATGTTTTCAATGGTTTCGATGTTTACCAAGTCGTCCAAGGAGAAGATTTGCGCCAAACACCTCCCCAAAGATGACGATCACGCAGAAGTTTTCATCGACTGCGTCTACGATGTCTGCCATGGAGGTGGAGAAGCAGATGCGATGAGTGCCGCTGCATTCCTTTCTGCCTAGAACTGACTGTCAGATTGGCTCTCTTTGAACTCTGTTTTGAATTCCGTTTTGAAAACAGAGCTAGGCTANGATGAGTGCCGCTGCATTCCTTTCTGCCTAGAACTGACTGTCAGATTGGCTCTCTTTGAACTCTGTTTTGAATTCCGTTTTGAAAACAGAGCTAGGCTATGGCCAGTTGGAGTTTTGATACGTTTTGATTTTGTTTTCAACTGCCCCGTGGGCTTTTATGATGTATATTATGTTCCGATATGTTCGAGATTGCGAGCACGTGTCTCCAAAAAAGAAGTCGTCAGCCTGCTGTGCCAACCTCTTTTGTGCAGGGTCCTTGACCATACTCGAAACACTCCAAGTAGGACATAGGTAGAGCCGTCAGGTGATTGGAGAGTTGAGTAGCGTCAAACCTTGATGTTTTTTTCGTTTTTCTTTCATCATGTTCTTTCCCATGTTGTCCATTGTTCTCCATTCTGGATTCCTCTGCCCGAGCTATTGCCCTCAAGTCATCTGTGGGTTCGCGCAGCTCAAGGGTTTGCAGATGGAGCACAACTCCTACAGCAGTACAGGGGTGTACGCGTAGTGTAACATTTTGAGGCACCGTGAAAGACTTATTGCCCCTTAGACTTAGACTTAGGGAAACTGCAGGCGCTAGAAGAACAGTGAAAATGACCAAGCCAGAATTGGAAATGGGCTACGTTGCCAAACCAGCATTGAGTGATATTGAATGGTTTCCCGAAGCACGGATGAACTCTTTGATTTGCCATGCAACCAGTGAAAGGGGGAAATCCTGGCGATGGAATCCAGCCATTTTCCCGGCCGTCCGAGGGCAGAAGGTGCCAAACTCGTTGTTGCACCACAGCTGGCTATGCGATACCACATCCATTTATCAAAACCATCCACAACATTGGATGATTTCATATGGTTTAACACTAGCAATTACATTGTTGAACAATCTCCAGATGATAGCATGGAACATGAATTCGGAACCCATTCCAGTGCGGTTGTCGCGGTGTTCCTGATGTCTTGTGAGGCCCTGAGCACAGAAGAAACAGATCCCTGGAAACCCACCCAGAGAGGGCAGGCACCGGGCAAGATGGGGGGATAGCTCAAAATTTCCATCAGATCAGAGCCCCTGTTGTGCCCCGTTGTGCACTTGGAGGCCGCTTCGAGTGATGCGGATGATGTGGCCTGATGCAGGGGCCTAAAACATGTTGTGGCAGTTTGAACTCATGATGAAACTTTCTTGGGACCTTTGTCGGCGAAGTAGCCGATTCTTGGATCCGGATTCTTAGGAGGTTGTTTGTTGCCATCTTAGAGAAAACATGTGGTTGTATCCAATCTATATGGTAGGTTATTGGCAAGGGTACAATTGCTTTTGGATTGATTCATTGCTTGCGCAGCAGCTGACAGCCCAAAGCCTTCAAGAACTCGACAACTGTCTGACACTGCAAACATGGGTAGCGGTCGCAGCAGGGATATTCACCACTACCACGAAGACAAAGAATCCAAGGAACTTGCTCGAAAGGCCAATGAGGAGATNGTCGCAGCAGGGATATTCACCACTACCACGAAGACAAAGAATCCAAGGAACTTGCTCGAAAGGCCAATGAGGAGATGGCTGCAATCCGCAGCCAAATGGCAGAGCAGGAGAGGAGGAATCAGGAGAATCTGGAACGACATGAAGAAGCTTTGCGCAGAGCTGAACAACTCCATGCTGAAGAAAGAGACGCTTTTATGGAACGTTTGCAGGCAGAACAAGAGGAAAGGAGAAGGGAGAGCGNGCGCAGAGCTGAACAACTCCATGCTGAAGAAAGAGACGCTTTTATGGAACGTTTGCAGGCAGAACAAGAGGAAAGGAGAAGGGAGAGCGAGAGAGCTCGTGAAGAACTGGAACAACAAGCTCGTGAAGCTGAGCAACACTTGGCTGAGGAACTTCAGAGAGAGCGTGACAATGTACAANGAAGTGGCGACAGTTGATGCGAGACTATCCAATCCCCTCGTTCCTTCAGAACTTCGTCAACGAAGTGAGCGAGGATGCCACGGCTGACGCTGCTCGAGAGCGCTTCGTGAACGTGGCCATGCTTGGAGATTCAGGAACGGGAAAGAGTTCATTGATCAAAGTCATCCTGAAGCATTTTGGAGTTGACTTGCCTCCGGACCAGATGCCCAAAGTCTCCATGGAAGGTGATGGAACGCTTCTCCCCACA
This sequence comes from Symbiodinium sp. clade C Y103, assembly GCA_003297045.1. Lineage (NCBI taxonomy): Eukaryota > Dinophyceae > Suessiales > Symbiodiniaceae > Cladocopium > Cladocopium sp. clade C. The sequence continues at coordinate 122,991 of BGPT01001078.1, forward strand.
CGATTTCCATTGGAGAAACTTGGTCAAGTCTCTCTGTGGGATCTCCCCGGCCAAGGAACTTCGAAGATTCCTTCCAGGACGTATCTCCGCAACATGGGCCTGAAACACTTCGATGCCGTCTGCATCGTCACAGATGGTCGTTGGTCTGAAGGTGATGACAACCTTCTGGCTGCCATTCACTACNGTCTGCATCGTCACAGATGGTCGTTGGTCTGAAGGTGATGACAACCTTCTGGCTGCCATTCACTACGCAGGCGTTCGATGCTTCGTTGTCCGAAGCAAAGTGGATCTTGCCGTTGATGCTGGAGTGGAGGATAAGGGATGGAGCCAAGATGAGACGCTGTTGCATGTCCGTCAGCAGTTGCAACGGCAAACTGGGCTGAAAGCACATCGCATCCATCTCTTGACATCCAGGGATCGCTTTTGGAAGGACTTCGGCTCTGTGGANTGTCCGTCAGCAGTTGCAACGGCAAACTGGGCTGAAAGCACATCGCATCCATCTCTTGACATCCAGGGATCGCTTTTGGAAGGACTTCGGCTCTGTGGAAGACTTCTGCAAACATCTCCAAGAGGAAGTGGAAGCGTCTCTGAAGGAAGAGGTTGCAGAGCAAATGTTTGAAGAAGCGCCNTCTGCAAACATCTCCAAGAGGAAGTGGAAGCGTCTCTGAAGGAAGAGGTTGCAGAGCAAATGTTTGAAGAAGCGCCACAGGAAGATGTGAACATGGATGCAATAGATGCAATGGATGACTGCATCATGACACCATGTGATGATAAGGTCGAGTACCTTCGCCTTGACATTGACAATCAGTGCTTCAAACAAGTCGGCTTTGTGAAGCGGGCTGGGGCTTGAGGGCTTGAGGGTTTGAGGCCTTGATTTGGACCGCCACATGTGCAGTTTGGTGGCTTGGTTCATGTTCAGGCTGTACTGCAAAGTTGCAGCGATTCAGTTCCGTTGCGAAGCTTCACCTCTGCCAGAGTTTTTTTGTAAGTGGGTCATCATGTCATCATCACATGTCATCACGATGATCTGCTGCTTTTCTAATCTTTTTTTTTTCGGCAGAGATGTTTCCTGTGAAGCGGGTCCCCCCTCTATGCTGTTCGCACCACTTTAGAGTAGCTGGAGGGGCGGTTCCTCCTGCGTTCGTCGGAACTTTCTGACCGTTTCAGCTACCATACGAGATCCACATGCTCGACCAGAATTGACTTCGTCATCAGGTGGTAAACGGAGGGGCTGGACCGGCGCGTCAAGACTTGCAGGCCGGTCCAGCCCCTCCGTTTACCACCTGATGACGAAGTCAATTCTGGTCGAGCATGTGGATCTCGTATGATAGCTGAAACGGTCCGAAAGTTCCGACGAACGCAGGAGGCGGTCAGTACAACGCGAAGTCCGGTTGCGGCAAAAAGAAAGCTTGTCGACAGGGTTTTGAATGCAGGATAGGTCCTAGTTGGTTTGATTGTTGGGTGAGGCAGGCTACCCATGGCTAGAACAGCGGAGCAATTCCAATCACTTTCAAACTGATTCGCCAACCAGACTGGGCCTGTCTAATAACCCAGCATTGAATTTGTCAAGCGGATGCTGTGGAGAGAATGGACTTTTCAACAGGCAACACTTTGCAATCTGAGTCGTTGCAATTCTCGTCATCTTGCAGGTTGATGTTTTGGAGCACAACAGCTTGGAGCTTTGAGCACCGTGTAGTGACCATGTTGAGGCTTTTCTGTCGCTGTGAAGCAATTCACTCCGTGAAGGTAGATCCAACTCTGTCATTTGTTGAATTATGTTGCTGGTGCGCCGGCCACGTCCAGCTAAGGTCCCATTCGATGAGAATTCTGGGACCAGTTGAAGAAGGTGTGTGCCTATGCTTTATGATCTTTCATGTCTCTAGCCATGGCAGCAGATGTGGGAGGGTCAGAATATTCATATTGCAAGCGTCTGATTGAATCCTGCATTTTGATGTTCAATGGCATGTGACGCTTGGGGTACTTGATAGATTTTGAAGGGNGTCAATCAACAATTGCGTGCCAGCTTGTGCAGTTGCGCAGAAGCCATGACTTTGGTCGTGGGCTTGTGCGTTTAAGAATCAAAGGAAGTGAGCATGGTGTGAGACTGCGTCGCTTTCAGACAGTGATGAAGTGGCCGTTAGTTCCTGATTGATATCTCTGGTTTGGTCGGATTCTATTCGTTGANGCTTTCAGACAGTGATGAAGTGGCCGTTAGTTCCTGATTGATATCTCTGGTTTGGTCGGATTCTATTCGTTGAGTTGGGGCCTTGACTGTGCATTCCGCAAAAACCACAGAGGGTGCGTAGAAAACACATGAGCATACATGAGCCCAAAAGAAGCGAATGTGTCCAGGAGGAAAGGACAAGGGCGCTGTGACCCGAACCCACGTACTTAGTAACTTTCCCACCAGAGCTCTTGTGCACTTGGAGGCTGCTTTGAGTGATGCGGCATGATGGATGCTGAGGCCTGAAACATTGACTGTGAACTGTGAACTCAGGATGAAACTCTTCTCGAACTTTTGTCCGAGAAGTAATCGATCCTTTTGAAGATCCAGATCCTTAGGAGGTTGTTTGTCGCAGCCTGCGAAAATTGTCTTTGCTGTTTGCCCAGCAGCCGACAGCCCAAAGCCTGCAAGAACTCGACAACTGTGTGACCCTGCAAAACATGGGTAGCGGTCGCAGCAGGGATATTCACCACTACCACGAAGACAAAGAATCCAAGGAACTTGCTCGAAAAGCCAATGAGGAGATGGCTGCAATCCNGTCGCAGCAGGGATATTCACCACTACCACGAAGACAAAGAATCCAAGGAACTTGCTCGAAAAGCCAATGAGGAGATGGCTGCAATCCGCAGCCAAATGGCAGAGCAGGAGAGGAGGAACCGGGAGAATCTGGAACGACATCAAGAAGCTTTGCGCAGAGCTGAACAACTCCATGCTGAAGAAAGAGACGCTTTTATGGAACGTTTGCAGGC
>BGPT01001078.1:127783-163025 GCA_003297045.1 Symbiodinium sp. clade C Y103
TCTGCAAACATCTCCAAGAGGAAGTGGAAGCGTCTCTGAAGGAAGAGGTTGCAGAGCAAATGTTTGAAGAAGCGCCACAGGAAGATGTGAACATGGATGGAGTGGATGCAATGGATGACTGCATCATGACACCATGTGATGATGATAAGGTCGAGTACCTTCGCCTTGACATTGACAATCAGTGCTTCAAACAAGTCGGCTTTNGGACTTCGGCTCTGTGGAAGACTTCTGCAAACATCTCCAAGAGGAAGTGGAAGCGTCTCTGAAGGAAGAGGTTGCAGAGCAAATGTTTGAAGAAGCGCCTCAGGAAGATGTGAACATGGATGCAATAGATGCAATGGATGACTGCATCATGACACCATGTGATGATGATAAGGTCGAGTACCTTCGCCTTGACATTGACAATCAGTGCTTCAAACAAGTCGGCTTTGTGAAGCGGGCTGGGGCTTGAGGGCTTGAGGCCTTGAGGCCTTGATTTGGATCGCCACATGTGCAGTTGGTGGCTTGGTTCATGTTCAGGCTGTACTGCAAAGTTGCAGCGATTCAGTTCCGTTGCGAAGCTTCACCTCTGCTGGAGCCAGTGTTTCTTTCGGCTACGGTTGCACCATCTTGGGATATCTTGGGAATATGTTGCAATTTCCATCCAAGGATGACAAGTTAACGATATTTGATGTCAAATCAATTCAAATCATGATGATTTATCTANATCTTGGGATATCTTGGGAATATGTTGCAATTTCCATCCAAGGATGACAAGTTAACGATATTTGATGTCAAATCAATTCAAATCATGATGATTTATCTATCTCAGTGTTTCTAGCAGAGATGTTTCCTGTGAAGCGGGTCCGCCCCTCTATGCTGTTCGCACCACTTTAGAGTAGCTGGAGGGGCAGTCAGTGCAACGCGAAGTCCGTTTGCGGCAAAAAAACAGCTTGTCGTCCTCCAAATGCACATAGGCAGGATAGGCCCTGGGTCCTGGGTGGTTGGATAGTTGGTGAGATTGATAGAAAACGGAATCAACGAGGATCAAATTCCACAAGCCACCAGACAACCTTGCGAACCAATTTTGTGGGGATGAAGGATTGAATCGGTCCGATGTTGCGTAGGCATATGTAGTACTCGTAGTCTGCTTTTCCTGACAGTGACTCGTCGACAGCCTTGTCAGCCTTGTCTTGCAGGTGACTCTTTGGGAGCACAACAGTTTGGAGCTTTGCGCGCCATTCAGTGACCATTTTCAGGCTTTTGCCGTCGCTGTCAAGCAATTCACTCTGTGAAAGCAGATCCAACTTGACGATTCAGCGATTCGCTGATATTGCTGGTGCGTTGGCCACGTCCAGCTAAGGTCCCATTCGATGAGAATTCTGGGACCAGTTGAAGACGGTCCGTGCCTATGCATCCAATGATTTTTCACGTCTGTAGCCACTGCTGCAAATTTGGTGGAGGGTCAGAATCAATCTCCACTACTCATACACCATTCCTACATTGCAACTGTGTGATTGAGTCCCAGCTTTAGATGTCACATGTCATGTGACCCTTGCGGTGCCTCCATCTGGAATCACGTAAGTTTTCTTTATAGCTTCTGCAAGGATCAATCAACACTTGCCTGGCAGGTTGTGCGGTTGCGCAGAAGCCATGACTTTGGTCGTTGCCTTGTCACTTTCTGGCGTTCGCTGTGTTTGAGAATTTCAGAAAGTGAGCCTGTGGGTGATGAAGTGGCCGCTAGTCTCTCATTGATGTCTCTGAGAACCTTGGTTTGTTTGTTTTACTCGTTGAGTGCAAAACTGGAACCATAAGTTGTCCCTAGGAAACCCATTGCGCGCCTGGAACCACAGCGCCCTGGAACCTTGAAAGCTTAGAATGCTGGAACCTGGAACCTTGCAACCTTTCAATCTTGGAACCGTGGAATTTTGCAATGCTGGAACCGGAACCTGGGAAAACCTTGCAATCTTGGAAGCCCGCAACCCTAAAGCCTTCCAACAGTGGAACTCTGGACCTTTGCTTCCCACAAGCAAACTTGGAACGATTTGTGAATATTTTTTGCGGATACGGAGAGTTTAGGGACAGGACATGGCGAAAACTTTATGGTTCACATTGACATTGGCCATGGTTCACAGTGTCTAGCGTCTTGTGCCAATCGTTTTTTCTTTGCATGGCTGGCTGTGTGACGCTGCTGCCTCTTTGGATTGCATTGTCTTTTTGTCCAGATATTCCCAACAGCGGAGAAATTGGGTTTCAACCTCTAGGCGTGGAACTGTTGCGCCTGAGTTGCACATATCCAAAAAACGGAACGGGACTGGAACCTGAACTTCAGAACCGCAGAAACCCTGGAGCCCTCAAAGCCTTTGATCCATGCAAGGCTTAAACGTGTAGAATTTTGGCACCCTTCGATGAACCTCGACAACCCAGGAATGACATCGTGAAACTGCGCGGGGCCAAAAACCGGAAACCTGGGAAACCTTGGAACCTTGGAACCCTGGCTGAAGATTTAAAGTTTAGAGGGCCGGCTCTTAAGATGGTGTTTGGCGATCCTATCACTATGCTATCCGCCTGCCAGGAACGCCATGCACCGATCCATGACAAGAAGATTGACATGATGTTTTGTGGGCGACAAGCTGGGGCAGCCTTGCAAAAAGTCAGGCAAGAGATGAGAGCATCTTGACACAAAACACAGCAGTGGCCACCGTGTAGAAGCAGAGAGCTGTAAACAACTCTATCATCCAGGACCGAGAATCATCATGACTTGATCTGCTGGTCTTGACGAAACAGAAAACATGCGATTGGTCTTCGAGCTCTGTGCATTGAGATTGAAACAGAATGAGAAAGGCAACAAAAAGAGAGTACAACCCAAAGAACAAAAATATAGCAAGGTAATGCAAGGTATAACAAGGTATGCTTGAACCTAGGTGTCTCAGATGTCTCAGGTGATTGTTATTTGTATGTTCTGTTTTGAGACGCCCGACCATTCTGATTGATACACTGTTGGTTTATTTTTGCAAGCGATTATATATCTTTACAGGCGGGCTCAATCGCCATGGCACAATGCTGTAGAGATGGCGCATTCTGAGAGGCTCCCAGCAACCGTTGCGTCCCTGCAAAAAGTGGTCGCTGATCAACAGTGCTTCTGCAGGTATGAGAAATTTGTTGTGAAAGGTCATTTGAGCGAAAACCTGCAGATTGAGTTGTGAGGAAAACATGGACGCGACCTAGCAGATTTTTTCGCCGGACTCATGACTCGCGTCGCTATTTGAGGCTGACAAAGTGTTGCCAAGAGCCATGACTGCGAACATCTGCGAACTGTTTACCACGACCACACCACCATGTTTCATCCGAGGATGGACAGTACCGTACTGGGAAGGCCACTGATTTGCCCTCAACTTCAAGGAATTGGGATTTTTATGCAACCCTCGGGCTATGACACCACATAGTCCAGTGGGCCCACTCTACGAGGTATAACTTCCGACGTACTAGGTATAATTCATTTTGGACAACTACAGGATCACATGACACAAGGTGAGAGATCAATGCAGAAGAAAACACAATCTCGACTCTAGACTCTAAAGTGAACATTGCAATACGTTGCATTGAGTTGTGGCACCTGACCGCTTTGTAATGGTTGCATCATGTTGTTTGTGTGAAGAATGCAATGCAGTGGAATGATTAAGATCTACATTCGTTTCCGTCTGCGAAACATTTCATTGAAACAGATATCTAGATTGAAAAAGAAAGAATGGCGTGTCTTGACGGCCTTTGGTTCTGTGCAACTCTCAGTCATCTGTGTTTGACTGCTATATTCTGAATTTCCTTTTTTTTCTACTTTCCCATCCGTTCCCTTTTGGGAATTTTGGATGCTTCCATATGTATATATGAGCTCATGTATGTCTATTTGTTGGAAGTGACACCCATTGGTGTTGCAGGTGGTCCTTTCATGTTGTCTCCTGATCCTGTTGCTCCCACCGTTGCTTGCAGTCCAGGCTGGTCGTGGGCAAGTTCCCGCGCCACTCCGCGTGTTCCGTGGGGGCCTCCCTCGCTGTATTCCTCACAGCAGGCGTCTTGGAAGAAGTGGAGCTTGGGGTGCAGAATGTGGCAGACATGTGACAGCCTAAACATGTGACAGCCCCAAGTTACTGTTGTAGATGACTTGTGAGTTGGGCATGATAGTCTGCGCAAACTAGTGCGGCCTAGTCTTGTTGCATTCACAATTTGTTTTGCTGTGATTGACGGAGAGCTAGATTGGTGGACAGAGACGTGTATGAAACCTTGGCGCGTTGGTACTAAAAGGCCCACTGAAACATACCAGGTACACCCAGGTACCTCTAGTTGAAAGGTTTATGTTGACTTGCCAGCGCTTGAATCCAACATGATGCCATGACCATATGGCTCCTATTCAGGCTGCAACCATTGCCCCTAACCCTTTGGGTCTGTCTCCCCGTGGAGATTTCCTTGTTGCGTTGTTGAGCTGAGCAATGACTTATCGTCGCAGCTCTGTTGTGGAATTACACCAGCGTAGACCCCAGATAGCGGGCGCATTAACACATAAAGATTCTCAACCGCATGCGCAACAAACGCGGGTTTTTAAACCGTCGCAAATCAGCATGAAATGAAACAGCGCCGAGTTCAAACTTCTGGGACATGAGGGAGACAAGCACGAACAGACGCAAACATGAAGGGAGACAAAGGCCAAAGGAGACAAACATGCAGGGAGACAAGCATGAGCAGCGGCAGGGCAGCGGCAAAAAAACCGTCGATCCAGAGCCCTAAATAGAGAAGTAAGAACCCCTTATAGCTTGGCAGCTATCTCGGGAAAAAGGATGAGTGTTTTTGCTGCCTTGTTTATCGAGTTTCGACTCCGTTACCAGATACAGTGCCTTGAAAATAATCCGAGTTGGGCCTCGTTGCTTTTAACCCTGTCGTTTAATTATTGTGTCAGCAAGATTTTTGGTAGTGCCAGTGCAACCGCAACCCCAGGTACTTGGCTCAGCCATTCATGCACTGTGCACGCATCCAACAAGCACAGAGGATTTGATGTACCGGCAAGTGGAACCCAGCTTGACATAACTGGTATCATGAAGACGAGGATTGAGTTTTCATGTAGATAGCCCGTTTCTGGTAATCTGATCGAATTCTCAATGGAAACTGTTTCAACTCCTGTGTAGGGGCTCTGACAGGCCACCTGTGACTTTGTTGGAGCGCTTCCGACAACTCCTCGGTTGAGCCTCAGAGATCAGTCAGTGTTTCAAAGAATGTTTGAAATCTGTAAGCAATTTAAACCCGAGGTCAGGAGACTGCATGGCACCAGCAACAACATCGACCAACAGCCATAGGCCACGTTTGCCACAGGAAACTTCGCTTGTGCTTCTGCATTCGTTTCAGGCTGTCTGGCCAGACAGCGCTGCCGTCGTCAGACGACCTTCTGGAGGACAGACTTGGGAACCAAAAGTAATGTTTTCTTGACAGACATCTTGACAGACTTGGGCCCATTCTTAGGATTGGGATGACGACGAGGACTGCTTGGCCGCAAAGAGGATTAGTCTGCAAAAATCATCAAAAACGAATAGATTACACAGAGTTGTGTTTTTTTTTTTAATGTTTATGAATCAGTTGTCACAAAGTCATAACCGACGTTCATTAGTCGTTTGTATGCACGTCTTGCAATGTGCGCTTGCAAATTCGTTGTTGCTTTTCATTTTTCAGACTTTTCCAGGATTGGCCAAGCATTGCCGAACAAAGAACGCAGGCTTTGGAGGCAAGAGAAGGCTTTCATAGCAATGACCAACAAAATTGTGCATATTCCCCGGTACCTCGATGTCTAAGGGGTTCCGATTTGGCTCAGCCGGCTTGGGCGCCGTTGCCTTTCTGGTGGTGCGCGCCCGTTCCTAGGATTTGGACGATGGCGACTGCCAGGCCAGAGGATTATGCAACAAGAATGAACAGATTGAATATGTTTCCGAATTGGTTACTGTGGATCGATTTCAGTGAATTTGCTTAACTCCTTCATGGTCATTTGTGATTATTTGTGATTTCTTTGTCGTTTTGCACGCTCCAGGATTGGCGTTTGTCTCACGCATTTTCTTGCCAGGAATTTGGGTGGGACAACGTGTACCGCAGAGCATCAGTCTTAGCTTTTCTCGTTTTGTCAGCTTCGCTCATTGTTTCACACTGTGCAGGTCCCACAGCACGAGGAGAGTTTGAAGTTTCCGAACCCGGAGACTTGGAGCTCCGACAATTTCGAGGAGACTTGGGGACCTCCAACGATTTGGGCCAAGAGCTCAGCATCCTTGGCCCAAGCCTTTCCTTGCCCTCGAGGAGACTGAGCGATGCAGTGCTCCAAAGGCTTGGGCTTAACAAATCTGTAGAAAACTATGATATCTTATGCGTTTGCAGCTGCAAGTAGTCGGAAGCTCTTAGCACACTGCAAGCCAAGTTGAGAAACGAGACGCCCGCTGATCATATTTGATCTGTTTGGTTTGCGACGTGAACATTTTGCAAGGCTTGCGGTTGGGACCGTGTGTGTCCTGGGCTCCTTGGCAGGATGTCTCTGCCGTATCTGATTCTTGTTCTGCTTGCAAGAAACGAGGTTGATGCTCCAAATCTCGTCTTATTTGGATGTGCGTGGTTTGCTCGCAAAGCGGGCTACATCTGTTTCAGAATCCTCAACGAAGGCAGGTTGCCATAGTGGGATTGCTATGTGTCACTGCGGGCGCCACATCAGGGCAACGCTAGATTCGCTAGATTTGTGTTTGAGGCCTTCGTCGCTCAACTTGTCGACCTTCTTAAGCCCGAGAGGCACGCCCCGTTTCGTGTGAAGGAAATTTGTGAGGCCTTTTTCGCAGTGCTTGTGGCGCTAGGCCCGAAGTGCTCGAGGAAATTGCAAAAATCTCTCGGAAACTCGAAGAAGAGAAGCAGAAGCCTACTGCGATTGTCCATTACAACTTTGTCTTTACTGCTGGACTTCAAGGCTGGGCGCTTCGATACAGACCAGTCTTTGGATGTTGCTGCGTAAGTTTCAGGGTGGTTCCGCGTAAGGATCGAATGGCATTGTGGCAAAGTTCTGTCATGTTGCTTCAACGTCCGCCTTGGGATAGTTATCACATGGTGTTGTGCTTTTCATGATAGTTTTCCGATGTTTGCCTAAGTTTTCTTCATTGCAGTTGTTGGTGTCAGCCTGGGGTCCTTGAGGCTATTGTTGCATTTTCAGATCTGGAACAAAGGCATTGAACAGATGGTGGGATTGCAACGCTACGGCGCTGAACTTGTTCCTCCATCGCTTGGTTCACCACAGTTCCCAACATATGATGCGTTTGTTGCCAGTGATGCTCTCAGTTGCGAGATGCCTCTTTGCAAATTTGAAAGGTCATGTGGATGTCAAGCGAATGCTCGCGCAACACATAATCTGGATCTTCAACACCGCAGGCCGCTTACACCACACTGACATAGAAAGAGGATTGGAGTGCTTTTCGCGACTGGCGTGGAACTGCGAAGACGCGCAACTTGCTGACACATGTGTGGAAGCTTTGACAGAAGCTTGCCATAAACATTCACATCGAGAACCGATTGAAGAAACCTTTGGAGATCTTGGACAGCACTGGCCACGAGATCCAGAAACATATGCCAATCAAGGCTGTTTGACAATGTGACAACTACGAATCACTATCCTGTACTTGGTGGGTCGATGCAGCGGCTTTCAGATTTTGCTCTTCGAAGCAGTTTCGATCCATGTTTCCCTTGCAGCAGAGCATGGCCACTTCCAGAAGCCGAAGAAAGATGTGCCAAGACAAGCTGCCATTGCGTCCAACTTGCGGTGAGCACAACCTTGAGCGAGGGCCCCAAAAAAAGTGCCGGACATCTCAAACATGTTGACCTTGTTGTCCATGGAATGTTGCTTGTTTCCACATTTCCACTAGAGTTCCCGCCTAGCGCCCAAGCATTTCCTTTTAAGAAGCAGAAGACGTGATGGGGATGTTTGCATCCCTCCTGCCAACATTGAAAGGATGAACCTCAGATATTTGGGTCTAGCTGTACCCTGCGATGAGCCTTGAATTCTTCATACTTTGGCTTTGAGTCTTATGCTCCTGATTCATTTTGGCAAAGATTCATAGACTCATAGAGCCATAGCAACAGGGACCTGTAAGTTGCATGCAAGCCCAAAACCCAAGACTGCCGTGTAAGACTTCTGGGCCCCTTTCTTTTTGCTGCGCAATGGCATATTCGTGGGCTGCGTCCCGCTACCTGCAGAGGCCAATCTTGGACTGCGTGTTTTGCTGGTCAGGCTGTTCATGTATGAAGAGTTTGAATTTTTCCGTCAGGTGGCTGCATGGCCCCATGGTGCGCGAATTTGGCTCGGTCACTGGTAACGTTGCGAAGGAGGGCTCGGGCTTCTTTTGCAACATCATTACCCCGAGCTCTTGATCTTTTCGCTAACTCCCACCCTCTCCTGCTGGCGCGGGGTCTGCTTTTCATGTTTATCATTGCGAGAAGATGTGTGATGAGCGCGTGGGGCTTCTCATACGTGAAAGCTTAGCATAATTTGCATCGTTTTCCAGTGCCACGTTGCGATAGTTGTCTTTGTCCGTTGGAAGGATGTTCTTCTGGATGAGCGACTGGGCAGCAAATTTAGGAAGGCATTGGTCCCCACGCGTTTTGCCCCGAGAGATGCAGTGAACCTGGCGCAACATAATGTTTAAGACCAACCGGGAGAGGAAGTGAGAGAAGGAGAGGGGAGAGGAAAAGGAATAGCAGAAGTCAAAAAGGACAACAAAACCTTTTCCAACAGATTCTGAACATTTTTGCGCTTTCCAATGTTGGTATGATATTGCTTCCTTCACCCACCTCACTTCCATTTACGCCAATTTGCCTTGGACAGTGCAACTGACGTGTTTGTTTTACGCGGGCGTCCGCGGTCCTGGATTTCTTAGGCGGGCTGTCTTGAAATATGCAACTGTATACTGTATACCTGACAATGTTCTCAAGTAGCCTGCTTGCAGTATAAGTTTGCCCCTTTGTTATTATCGAAGGAAGTTTAGAAGTCAAACTTCCGACATTACGGAGAGATGGAAGCAGAGCAGTCAGATGTGTGTGAAGCAAGAAGATGCAGGCGCGTGCGACATGATAGAGAAGTCGCGAGACATTGTGTTTCCCGCCGTTTTGTGTCCGCCGTTTTTTCCGTCGAAACAAGGAGGCTCGCTAAAGCAGCGGGTGCGGAGGTGGCTGCCGAGACGAGTGTAGGTATTTGTCTGCCTCTCCAAAGCCTTTTGTTTTGGGGCTTCAATGTGTAGTTACTAGTTCCTCCCTTCAAATTTTGTTTCCATCCAATAGCTACTAGTTCTGGGAAGACACTAAAAGGTTGCTTTGGCCCGGGCCCAAACACGTTTCAGGTTCTGGACAAGAGGTTCTGTTTTGGGCATCTTTTGAAGTTGCAGCCACACCCAGCGGAACACCGCAACAAGAAGGTCGACCAACTAAAGCCAGCCCGCAAAAAGCGACAGTTTACGTTCTTCAGTGGGTTCTTTTCAATTTATCAGTGGTAAGAAGTCATGAATCGCCAGTCTGGGGGGATTTTTAGCTTTTGCACGACACAAACTGGCAAAAACGGCTGCGTCGACCAAGCCATACAAAAAGTCAGTTTTGTAACTTTCCAGATGTACTGAGGAATTCCTACTCCATATAGCGCAAACCAAAGCATATAACAGAGGAAAACTTCACACGTATACCGCATTAGAAACAGATATCCCAACTCACATTCCTTCTGTGTTTCGGGTGCCCGCTTGGTGTAATGTTTTCCCCGCCTTTGCTGGGGCTCTACGCATTTCCCCGATAGAATGCGTAGAACGGCAGAGTAAATGTCAGCTAGACTGCCAGAGGATATCAAATTATACACCAAAAGAATGCTAGGCAGAACGTTGCATTCTGTTTGAATAATATGTCAGTAACATTGCCAGATAGAATACGAGATAAGATGATCAGAAAAAATGTCACAGCGGGCATCACTGAACGAACCGTTTTTTTCTTACGTGGCCATGTGGATTCTAAGGTCTGTCCTGCCAGCCACGGTTCGTCGCGTTTTGACCCTTGGACGTGACCAGTTTGGTGATTCTAGGTTGGTTATAGGTTCCGTTCTGGATCGTTCTGCCCAGGATCCGAGACATGACTTTGACGCTGAGCTGGCGCTTTGAACTTCGCATTGTCCTGGGTGCTGTGGAGGCAGAGGTCGAGTGGCAACAGCCGGCACTGCAGGAGCTTTGGATTTTCAGCGGTGCCTTGTTTCTTTCGTTTATTATGGTTGCTTACCCCTTGTGTCAGGACATGCCAGTGGAGGCTTCAGCGCAAGGGGCCAGCTGTTTTGCCATGCTAAACTCTTAACATTTACCCATATCAAGTAGTGAACGCAAAGGGCGGCGTGCGTAGCAGCCTGTGGGGCAGTAGGTTTGTCAGAGAATATGCCAAGTGGGATGCAGAAGAAACGTTAAACGGACGAACATGTGTCGCAGCATTCTGAGCAGTTGAACATGTCAGGTGTTCTGTCCTTTTCTTAATCATGAGGAGAACAGCAGACCTAACATGCAAGAGGCATTGGCAAAACAAATGTCAATCCACATGTCAGAGAGAATTCGGCGATGGCACGGCAACTGTGCAATCATCAAGATATTTTCAGGGTGTATATGCTGATAAGGAAAGAAGCGTTTGACTGAAATCATGTAGCGTTTATTGACCGATCGAGAAAATTGAGAAGTCAAACTTCCAACATTATGGAGACATGCAAGCAGAGTAGTTGGACGTGTGTGAAGAAAGAAGATGCAGGCGCGTGCGAACTTATAGACAAGTCGCGAAACACAGCATTCAAAAAAAGGAGGCTCGATAAAGCGGCGGGTGCGGAGGTGGCTGCCAACATGAATGAGTGGTTGAAAGTGGCACGCTGCCTGGGCGCAAAGCGCATTTGAAAGTAAGAAGTGTCAAATCACAACATTCTGGGACCGCTTTTTGAAGATCACGCGTGGTAAAGCGGCACGCCGCCTAGGCGCGAAGTGCGTCGTGAAGTAAAAAGTGTTAAACATTGAAGAAGGCCTTGGAGCAAGTTTTGATAAAAGACAGAAAGCTAGTGAGATAGATAAATTGTTTGATAGACGGATAAATAGGGATGGGTAGATGAATATATAGAAAGAATGAAAGACATAACGAAAGAAAGAAAGATGGATAGATAGATAGATCGGTAGATAGATAATAGATAGAGTCGTTGATAGTTTCATCGATAGTCTGATGGATAGTCAGATGGATAGGTCGATAGACACAAAGATAGAGAGAAAGACAGATAGATAGATAGGGAAATAAACAGATAGACAGATAGATAGACAGATAGATCGGTAGATAGACAGGTAGATAGAAAGACACATAGATCGATAGATAGATAGGTAGATAGACAGGTAAATAGAAAGACGCATAGATCGATAGATAGATAGGTAGATAGATAGACAGAAAGATACACAGATAGAAAAAAATAGATAGATGGTTGGATAGATGGGTAGATAGAGAGATAGATAGATAAACAGATAGATACATAAATAAAGATATAAATATTAGCCAGATAGTTAGATGGATAGATAGAAAGATAGTTCAGATATATAGGTACATAGAAAGATATACACATAGGTGGGTAGATACATAGATAGGTGGATAGATACATAGATAGATAGGTAGACACAGACAGACACAGACAGACGCAGACAGACACAGACAGACACAGGCAGAGACAGACAGAGACAGAGACAGACAGACAGTCGGACAAACAGGCAGACAGACAGACAGATAGACAGATAGATAGGTAGTCAGATTGATGCTCAGATGACTCGACAGATAGACAGATAGACAAACAGACAGAGAGACAGAAAGACGGATAGATAGTCAGGTGGACAGATGGACAAATGGATGGATAGATAGCTAGCTAGATAGATAGATAGATAGATAGATAGATAGATAGATACATGAGCAGCTAGATAGATGGATAGATACACAGACAGACAGACAGACAGAGACAGACAGACAGACAGACAGACAGACAGGCAGGCAGACAGACAGACAGACAGACAGACGCAAATCCACATGTCGCGCCGTGAGTGGCTTGCCCTGCCAACTGTGCAATGCCGCAAGCCAAAACGTCCTATAGCCTCCTATCTTTGAAACTTCCGCCGCCGCCTTGTGCGGTACTACCGGGTATTTGTTTTTTTCCACCCCTCTCACTGACCTCCCCCACAGGGGCCTGTTGATTTGCAAGATGATGCTGCATTGGCTGCAGCAGGCGTGTCGCTCAGATCTGGAGGAAACCTGAATAAATTTGTGGCCTAAGTAATCTAATCAAGGGGTGCTGGCTCCTGAATGATTCCAAATGACAGGAATCGCTTTTCCAGAGAATCCTTTGGGGGTCGCGGGCCTGGATCTCCCGGTTTTCGTACCAGCCCCATATGTACAACGCGCGATGTTGGGCATTTTCATATGATGTTTTCAACCTGTTTTGCAGGGCGGCAAAGTGATGTGTGTGATTCATTGGCTTTGCCAAACTGAGTTGGCTGTTGCAGCTGCTCTTGCCGGAGAGGAGGCTGCCTTTCTTCTTGCGCTTTCATGTGTTGGCAGTTTTGCGACCTGGATTTGAAGAGAATCACTGACAGATGAAATCTCTGAGCAGCTTAAGCGAGTTCTGAGAGATGAAGAGTCGTTTCAGCGCATCATCATGGTCCAGAATTTTGGATGGCCCGTTCTATGAAAGAGACACCGTCCCAAAGCGGAGTTGTAAAGATATTAAAAAGGAAATAATATGTTCAAGGGAAGCCTTGCAAGAAGCCCTGCAAGAGCGCTTCGGGCAAAGCAATTGATACATTTGGATATCCGGATTTGTTCAGACGTCATTGATGAATACCTTTTCCAGGCCGAATCCGTTGGTTCTCCAGCTTGGTGCTGCTGGTGCGAGCCCTGCTTGATGTTGCGCGTGGGGCGTGAACTTTTTCAGTCAGGATAGACTGCGGCAACCATTGTTTTCGCAATCATATCTGCCCAGTTTACAAAGCTTCGGATCACCAACTTATCAGTTGATGAGCGCCAACAGCACGGTAGGTTTTGGTTGCGCGGGGCTTCTACAGCTCCATAATCTTAAAGCTGACAGTGTCAGACGGGTGATGAATCCATCGCTTGAGGCTGTGCCCATGATGAGTTCCGACGGCCTTTCGGGCTTGACGCAGTAAGGAATTAGAGGTTCTTCAAGCTGGTGTGTCCAATTGTAAGGAATTGAAATTGTCCAATTTCAAGTTGGTATGTTGGCTGAAATTGCGGAACCCAGTTGATTTCAGCCGTTTTCATTAATTTTAGTGGGTTCCTTGATTTCGCCGGATAAATTTTCTGCACGCTTAGAGAGCCCAGAGTTTGCCCTGGCACTGTAGTTCCCAGCTTCCTGAGATAGCAGTTGTCAGCTTTTGGTTTCAACTACCGCCAAAACTGGCAAAAAAACATGTTTCATATGAATGGCAGATTTACCATCAACATGCAAAATATCTAACCAAAAGGTGTGGAAGTTCTTCGTTCTTGGTCATGATTTTTTGGAGCTGCATTTCTCGGGGCCTGGGGTGGGGCCCTTGGCGGCCATGAGGGACTGTGACACAGTCGGAGGCATTCCGAGGGAGGCATTTTTGCGACGCTTGCGAAAAGGAAGTCTGCGTTTCGGTTGCCAATTGTTGGGCTAACCAGGTCACCAAAATCAGTTGTTCACCGCAATCGACCCGAGACAGCTAAGACCATGATACTTCCTTCGGGTTCTAGGCCAAGCAGGCCAAGTTGGCATGGTGATGTCACCCTTCATATCACTGAGTGCGTGTGTACTTTTGCCAACATACAAAGGCTGCGAAACATAGATGATTTCGTGAATATCATCATCATCATCACCACCATCACCATCACCATCCTCACCATCATCACCATGATCATCATCACCATCATCATCATCATCATCATCATCACCATCACCATCATCATCACCATCAGCATCATCATCATCATCATCATCATCATGTTTGAAACATCACCATGTTTGAAACATCATCATTTTCGAATCCTTGTCGTCATCATCATTGATCATTTGAGAAAATTGCTGGTTTTTATTGAGCATCATCGATCAATGCAAACGTTTCTCTCCCAAGCTTGGGTGTGTTGTGTTCGGCGCGGCCGCCGTCCCGACCGTTCAAAGTGGAAAGCTTGAAGGCCGGGCTGAGCCAAAAGATGTGGATGATTTTGCAAGCCTGCAATGGGTTACTGGTGTAACTGGCACAACCGGTGTGCATCGGCATTGGGGTGGCCTGTGCCCCTACCCCGCCTGGGGTCGTCTGCGCCCCTGCTCCTGTTGCGGGTAGGGGCGAATGTGACCCGGAAGGTTGTAGGAGGCCCTGCGCGAACCGTGCCAAAAAAGAGGCTCTGGGGTTTGTTTCGCACTGCCGCATGTGTTCCGTCTCGTGCCAGTGATGATTGCGCCTAGCCATTTAGTATGTGGAGACCGCCTTGTTTTACGCGTGGATCAGACCCACCCCCGCCCCCCTTCCCACCCTTCCTGTTCCCTTGTTCCCTCCCTCACACCCGTCCCGCCCCCCCATATCTTGATGTGGGTCGGGTAGGGGCACATGTGACCTTCATGTATGTAGTACGGGCGCGTGTGACTCTCGGGCAGGGGCGAATGTGACCCCCCGTCCCCGCAGGTTCATCGGATGTGTAAAGACCACACACCACACAGGTAATGTGTACATATGGGGAGAGGTGCAGCGTGCAGGTCATTGCACACGGTTTTTGATAGATGACATAGAACATCATTCTCAATCATTCAAATTTACATACTTAACCAAGCTGATTCATCAAACCTATCCTACCCGCGGCATCGATTCCATGGACATTCGGGAGCGCTGATGTTTGAGATCAAGCGTGAGGTCGGGGCTTGTGCCAACCGAACAAGAGAAAACATCCCCTTAGGACTCGGACTTCTCCAAATTGCTAAACTGTCTTTGATCAGCCGTCGGAATATCATATTGCTGTCGGTATGATGTCAGCATGGAAGGCCCTATTTGTGTTTTGTACTTCAGGAAGCGCGTGATTTTTGAACTCAACTTCGGTGCCAAACTATCCGTTTGTGTCGATTTCAAGTCTCGCGCGTTGCGAGCTGAAGCGCCAGAAAGATGCTGGATGAGTCACGACGAAAGTCCTAATTTCGATCTTCTAAACTCCCAAAGAGTGCATCTTCTAAATGCAAGTCTGCATTTCTATTATACGAAACAAAGGTGCAACTGTACAACTGATACTTTTCTCTCAACTCCCGGAGGTGAAGGCTTTGGTGTTGGAACAGAGGCGTTTCAAGGTGCGGGATACATAGTTCTTCCCATAGGAAACAAAAATGGTGCTGCCAGGAAGCTCCTAATTGGACCTGGGTTGTTTGTTGTTTTTGGAGATTTCTTGGAGCTCCAAGTGCCGCGAAGCAGGAACTTCGCCTTGGACGTCATTTCTGAGCAATTTTGCAAGCACATTGTTGATTACAAATGCAGGACACTTATGCAGTTGCCGACAGTCCTTGCGCAAGGCTGGCACAAGACCAGCCAGCAAAGCACACCGGAAGGATTCTGCCCCAAAGCAGGAGACTTTACTGGGAACCACTGTGAGAGTCAGAGGTATCATTCTTTTGAGGTCTTGCTTGAAAACCATTCATGCAATGATCCCGCATTTCGGCTTTGAGACAGTCCTGGAACCATAGACTGGAAGGTCGAAGGAGCAGTTCAATAGCCAGTGGTGACGTAAAGATTGCTGTTATGATCATTATGGTTATAGATTATCAATAGATTATCACACATTGTTGAATATCATTCAATAGTAACGATTAAATATTCAGCAGGTTCTTGTTATGGTGATTGTTGCTTTCGATAGCAGTTGCTTTCACGTTGTGTTTGTCGCAATGCCGTTGCAGGAGACAGATCCTGATGAGGTCAACCAGGCGACTTGTCCTGCCACGGTTGGTTGGTTTTTGCTGGGCACAACTCAGCTGACCTCCAAATTAGCAAATGATGTTGTCACATCTGAAGAGTTACAGCTGAAGACAACTTACAACTCTACAGACTTCCAAGGCTGAAGAGATGTCTTTGGTAGCACGATCTCAGGATCTTCTTGTAGAGGCCAAAGAGTTGCAGCGCTGGGGGACCCAGTGAAGCTTGGAATGGACAACTGCCAAGTGGCTTTGTCCATAGATGGTCGTACCTATGTTTGTACCTACTAACCAAACGTATACCCAAAGATAGCTCCCACCAGCTGTGGGGCACACCATGTGTCACACGAAGCCAAGCAGGTAGGCACTGATTCGTCTCTTCCCTGAGATACGGAAGTTGTGTCACCCATGCACCTGCTGCGGAAGTGTTATACTTACGAAAGTACTTCTGAACCTCCAGCTCCACGAGCTCTTCACTTGTTCCATGAGTGTTCAGTAGTTCTTTCAACTTCTCACCTTAATTGACCATGTGGCTTGTTTTGATTTAGATTGCCCATCGCTAGAAAAACTCAAGTACTTTGTTAACGTGGCCACAGTTTCAAACCATCTTCAGATGCTGTTGTAGGTTTCTTTCCCGATGGCTTGACATAGCGACGGATCCTGCGGGGTTGAGAATTTTTATTTGGAGGTGTACATATGCAAGCATATTGAACATGCATCTATTAATGCAATTAAGATTCTGGTGATGCCGTTTGTCGTGCTTCGACGTTTTCGATGGATCCATAGAACCCTTGTCTGTCACCAGGGCACCTGCCTGCTGACCCGCACTACCCACCGCAGGTTCACTTGGACTTGGAGTAGCTTTGGAATAGCCCGCAAAGACCTCAGCCTTGGGTTTGTTTGGAGGTTCCTCACCAGCATAGTTCTCAGAAAGATGTTGGGTTCAGTTTTCCCATCCACAAGTGTGTCGTCGAGAGTCTCGACAAGAACATCTGAATCAGCACTTTCAATTTCTGTTTCTTTCCCGGTCCATGGAAACGATGTATCACCAGGGTTTGCAACAGAAGAACTTTTCTCGAAAGGATCCTTACGTTCCATGGATGCTGCTTTGCGGGCAACCTTTTCATCATACCTAGAAGGGCTCTCAATCTCTTCACTAGGCAAAGAACTGAAACTGTCAGTTCCCATTCCATGCTTCACCAGACTAGTTGGCAAGGCTTGTGCAGCATTGCCCGCCACAAAGAAACCCGAAGATTTGTCTTCAGTAGCCGGTTCTTCTGGCCAAATCAGATATGTTAGGAAAGGGGAAAGAGATCCACCACAATTGAAACCAAGTTGTCGGAGCCTGGGATCAGCTTTTCATCAGGGTGGTCATTTCGTTTGTTCGCCAAAGCTTTTTGCATAGCCGCCACTCTGGCTCTTGATGCCTGCGCAACAAAAATCCATGATGCGATCATGTTCTGGACATGGGTCTAACCTAACAAAATAACATAGTGATTAATGAGGCTAGCCTGAATCCTCAAAGCAATCTCTTCCCGTGCTTTCTGTGCTTCAGATTGCTGCTCTTCATTCGTCTTGTTTCGATCAACCACCATGGCACTCCCTCCCACCAAAGAGTTGCAGGATGAAAGCCTTTCAGCTGACATTGTTTGAACCAAATCTAGCAATACACAACGGAAACTACCAGTTGCCAAACACAACATATCATCTTCTTTGCAGAATTGGAAAAAACAACTGGTAACGTTTTTTTCGATTTGCGCTCGTTTGCGCGTTTTTGCGCCGATTTGCGCCCGTTTGCGGATTTTTTGCATCACGTTTCGGTTTTCCATTTGTTTTCCATTTTTCGCATAACGTTTCGGTTGCTGGCCATTTGCAGCAATGTTGGTGTTCAAGTCTGCTCGCTCCTCTGACAAGAAAACCCAGGCTAGGCACCAAAGTGGGCCTCAAACATTGTGAAATCCTGAAATGACAAAGTTTGAATGATCCGCTTTGGACAGCCAGCTAGTGCAACCAATGGTTTTTTTCAGTGAGCTCTTCGTCGAAGTTGCGAATGCAAGCAACCCAAGAATCAGGAATTTTCAAATGCTTGTTGGAATAAAGGTATTTCCATGCCTTGTGTAAGCCTGAATCTAGCCAGCAATCTCCAATTGGCATGTTGGTAAAGATCATTCGGTCAGTTGTCTCACTGTCAATCTCAATTCGATTTCGGAGAGATGGCTGGGCTGTGACACGGCTCTCGTAACATTCCATGAGCTTGTGGCAGAAACCGTGGGTGTAGCACCTCACAAGACATAGTCCCCCAATGAAGCAGCTATTGGCTGTGGAAATATCTTAGCTTAAGGCTGTGTTTTCTTGAGGGCATCCTTGTCTCTAGTGAACTGTTTCTTTCCATTCTTGGAAATGGTTTTGCCTCAGTAGCCCAAGTTAACTATGCACAGTGTATAGTTTAAGAATCATCAACAGGCCATTCAGATAAAAATTGGTTTCAAACTAAGTTGACTACGGGTGGTTTTGAACGGTGTTTTCTCCTCCCGCACTCGATTTGGTAGACCCAGATCCAGCCCTTGGATCCAAGGCCCATTGGACATCACAATGCTCCTCTTCGCAGTGGGATGCTGGAGGTGCATCATCCAGAATTTCACCTCAAACACCTGGTAACAACTTGTCAAGTGAATAGCTGAAGTGGCTGGATTTATTGATTTGAACACATCTTTAAAATTAGTTCTGGGCTGCTATCAATGAACAACATCAATGGTGGATGTTTCACCATGATCCTTTTTGCAGAGGTTCTTAAGATTCTTTGCAGAGTTTCAGCTTGTGACCTTAAGTGACTCGAGGCCCACAGTGGAGCCCAGCTGGCGACTCAGATCACGAGATTTTTCGGTTCAATGCAGGCGTTTGTTTGTTGGGTTTGTGTTTAATCTATGTCTATTGGGTTAATCAGATATTTGTGTAAGTCATTTCCACTAATCAACGGCTTCATGCCCATGAACGCGATATATGATCAGAAGCAGTGGAATAGATCATGACATCCATCATGATCTAATGATAGTATGACAATGTATGACATAGGTAGGGTTTACCAATTGCTGAATTGCTAAGTCACTTTGACCAACGACTTCTTGGTGAGAAACATGTGCGGTCCCAGCGGTATGGATTTGATTCAAAATGCCAAAATTTTCAAAATTCCGTCCCCGGCTTTCTTTTCTGAGGTCATCGATGGCGCCGCCGTATGAGGAACTCCGTTGGATCTCAGTCGTAGAACGCAACAGCTGACCCATGCCTGTCTCACTTTTTTTGTTGTCCTCACTTTTGAACCTGTCTCTTTCATCACCTATGATCAATTCATTCTTCTTCCCTTTCATTCATATTTTCATTCTCTTTCCAACTGATCCTTTCTTCTGCCTCCTTTTTTTAATTGCATCTTTTTCAACTTTGAATCTGTGGTCATCCATTAATTGCTAGCCTTAGGGTTATTACCATTCTCATTGGTAGGTATTATCAGCTTTTGAAACAACAGATGTTGTTGGTGAACTGTCAATGACACCATTCAAAGTCAATCATTGTTGCTTCACTCGAATGGTCGGCAAATGAAGCGCAACCAGATGGCTGGTTAATTCTTCACAACAGATCATCAATGAAGGTTGGCTTTTCTACAACCAACCGCTGTGAGATGAAGGGATCACGTCTGGATGTGAGCAAGGAATTTGTATCGTGCTAGGTCCGATCGCAAGGCAAACTCCATTGATAAGTATCATGAATTCGGTGACCAAGGACAAACATAACTGAGCCGACGGACTGACAACATATGCCTACAGTGTAGCCAGATTTCAATTTCAATTTCATATTACTTAATGGTTAGTTGTGCTGGTTACTCGTATGTTTGGTGATTTCTTGTCATTAGCTACAGCTGCTTAATGGCGAATGGTCAGTACTGGTTGTTACTACAACCCATGGTACTGCGGGTCATTCCTCATGTAGCATATCATAAGACTTGCACAGTAGCGGCAAACACAATCATAATGACATCAACAGCAAGCTTACCACTGTAAGGGAGAACCACCGGAGGGTCCGCGTGTATAAAAGGCATGGTCAACTGCGAAGAATTGCACGGTGACCGGAAATCACTGTTGCGGTCGACCAAGGCTCAACGCTGGCGATTTGGTTCGACGACGAGTCGGTGGCGTGGCTGTCGGGAGGTCTTTCAATCATAAGAAGAAAGTGTATGTGTATTTCCTGCTTTTCCTTGTTTGCTCTTGCAATTGTGTGTTTTGTATTTTTTGTTTTTTTCAGTCTCATTTTTTCTCTTCCCTTCGCTTCTTAAACCACTGGATTTTGAAACCATTTTGTTAAATCCGGTTTAAGAAACAAAATCCATTGGAATCCCCGGGCAAAGCACAATACCATTGTCAAAATGCCAAATAATTCCTGAGGTTCCGAATTGCAAAGCTGCAAGGGTTCCCGCTAGCAAGGTTCCAAAGGTTTTCACTAGGAAAGGCTCAAAGGATCCTACCCGCAAGGTTCCAAAGGTTCTCAATAGCAAAGCTGCAAGGGTTCCCACTAGCATCAAGGTTTCCATTGGCATAGTGGCAAAGGTTCCAACTAGCAAGGTGCTAAAGGTTCCCAGTGCCAAAAGGTTCCAGAGATTTCCATCAACAATGTTCCAAAGGTTTGCAATACCCAAGCTTCTCATTGAAAACGTTTCAAAGGTTCCAACGCAAAGTTGCAAAGGTTCCCAATAGCATGGTTCCAGAGGCTCACCAGCAAAGTTGCCAAGGATCCCATGCACAAGGTTCCAAAGGTTCCCCCCCTCCAAGAGCCACAAACTTAATTGTGTGCATCTACATTATGTTAGGTGCACTGCAAACAACGGAGGGAGGCAGGGCGGCGCAGAGAAATTCAGAACTTATCGAACATTCAAATTTCGCTATCTCTTCACCTTTACCGTATAGGCAAAATTTCAGTTTCGTTTACCATATTAGAATCTTATCTTTACCGAATCTCAAAGTGCGTCATTTCAATTTTAGAATTTCAGATATTGCTCATGGACCTGCAGTAGATGAGTGGCAGCCAGCAACACTCCGGCTTCGCAAGTTTCCTGACGTTGGCATCAGGTCAGCGCGCATTGTTTGATGAGTACTGGTAGCCCATGCAGTCCAACGAGGAATAGACGTGCAAATAGGCACGAAACATCATTCTTCAATATTCTTCACAATGTGCATCAAGTTCACATTTTGGATGAAAGGCACTGATAAGCTCACAAGAACCCAACGTGTGACCACAGGGGCAGCTAGACAATGAGGAAGGAGAAGACAAGGGCACTTCCAGTGATCCCAAAGACCTATATCCTCTGTAATTTTCGTTCCCAGCAGAGCTCTTCTGCACTTGCAGGCTGCTTTGGGTGATGCGTCATATGGGACGGACAGGCTAGATTTTTTTGAGTTCATGAGTTTTTCTTTGGTCAGATTTTGGAAGAGGTGATCTTTGAACAGATCCAGATTCTGAGAAGATTTCTGATTTTGCTGCCTCACGCAGCAGCTGATAGCCACAAAACTCAGAACGTTAACAAAGTAGCGCGGCAGTTACGTATTTGTCATCAGTTACGTATTGGACATACATACATACCAGTTGAGTGAGCTGTTCCAAGCTGCTCAAAAACCAACCTGCCGATGCCGCGACCGAAGCGACGAGGTGACGCTCCTCAAAGAAGTCAGCGAGAAACTTGATGTTTCTCTCATGTACATGGATGCACAGGAAGAATCGGAAACAAATGGAAACAATTGGAAACATACGAACCATGTTTTCAACAGGAAACAGGTGGAAGCCAAGGAAATACGGGTTGTCTCTAGAGCCAGTCCAATAATTGTGGGTGACGTGAAGAGACCAGCCTAAAAAGATTGGTACCCTGTGTTCCGCTGTGTCTTGGTGAAATTGCCCATGACCCTGACTAAAAGCTTCACCTTAGTGGCAGTGTGTTGCAACGATGGCCGAGCTTGTTCGAAAACAACATTAGCTGCTTTGAGTGACTTTTGCTGCTGGGATCTCCAAAAGGCAGTGGCAAACTTCCGCCACTGCTTCACGCAATCATTTCTGCTGCATCGCAATAGGCCTGAAATTTGACTGGGCAAGTCATTCTGACTATGGAACATGTTTCTCTAATTGCTCTCTTTCAGTTGAGTGCGCCTTTCTAGACTCTGGTCGCTAGGCTGTCAAGACTTGAAGACTTGCAAGTTCGGAACAGTGTGCCCATGAGGGAAACATTTCGGTCTTGCTTGAAGACTGAAGAGAAACCCCGAATTTCTACACACTGATTGTTGCTTGCACTGGGCCAGACAGATGCTTCAAAATTCCAGGACCCAGTCTGTCGCCCAGTTTACTCTACAAGTTGCTTGGTTTCCACCCGACGTTGAATCCATGCGAGTCGATGTGGCAGCACCTTGTGGTTCAGACTCGCCAAAAAGTCGCGCGTCGCCACGGACGCGCCGCAACTGTGGGCCACTTAGCAGGGCCTTGGGACCGTCCGGACCCTCGGGACCCTCGGGACCCTTGGGACTTGACGGTGCAGGTAAACCTTGGTGGGGAACCGTGAATCTACCTTTCATGGGGATTTGATTTGCCAAAGTTTACCCATGAATGGTAGATTATAGACGGTGTTTGGCTATACATGGGGACCATGAAACATCATGCCCAGCTGAGAAATTCACAAGGTATCTAAGATTAGCTACTTTTGAGCGTGCCCAAATAGCATGATTTTCGAACAGCGTTGGACTCTTGGACATGCTAAATTATCATCCCTTGATGAGAGTGAATTTTCAACTACAGAAGGTTCGATTGTTCCGAGATTAGGAATTTTGGTATATGTATATGTATTGTTGAATCAACAACTGGTGCGGGCAAGCAGCAGAGATACGATGTGCTTCAACTCTTGAGCAGAGTTCGGATTCAAAGGATCTTCCAGGATAGAGTTGAAGGATTGTTCACAAAGAGCAGTGGATAGGATGAGGTTAGCTAGAGAATTCGGAAAATTTCATTATCTCCCATCCCCAACATCTGCTTAGTTTCTTCCGGGGGGTCCGCAAAGATTTCCCTTTGAAATTCCGTGTTATCCCCATTTAAAAAGGCAGTCTTAATATCCCCTGCTTCTATGCCCCATCCATGAAGTGCGCTGATGGCCAAAAGAAGGTTGCGACCTTGCAGCGACAAGGTTGGTGAATCCCTTTTTAAAAACAGTAAGTCTGGGTCTTGGAACCCTTTAACAATGAGTNCTTGCAGCGACAAGGTTGGTGAATCCCTTTTTAAAAACAGTAAGTCTGGGTCTTGGAACCCTTTAACAATGAGTCGAGCTTTGGGTTTGTGGCTAGTGACTCTCCCTTGTTCATTTTCAACCGGCTTCCAACTCAACACCCAACGCATACCCAAGACACGTTCTTTAGGGATCCCTTGACGACTGGCAATGGCTACAGCTTCATGCTCAAGATACGACCCTGTTTCAGCTTGCATTGCCTTCAAGAACTGAAGTTTGTCTTCCTCGTTTAAGTGACGAAACTGAACTTCCGCTCTACGTTTGGGTCTTTCGTTTATTTTCCATTCTTTCACTCCGTTTCGTTTCTGTTGATGGACATCCCGCGGGGCGATTTCCAGGTGGATTTCACATACCTCATGACCTTCCATGACCGCCTGTTGGAAAAAGATTTGGGGATCAGGTTCTCTCTGAGGTCCTCCCGTCATGACAGCAGAATAGTTTCGGCCGTGGAACTGAGACTCAAAACATCCGGTTCTGAGTTGGCCCACATCATATTTACTGGTCTTACCACGCAGATTGTCCTCAGGACTTTCAGCACATCCCACAACACATTCATCCTCATCAATAGTCTCTAATTTAAAAGGAACAGAATCTTGGTGTTTGACATGATGGCAGTATCCAGTATTCCTTGTGAGCGGCGACCTACTCCTAACATTGCCCCCGGGTCCTCTCAGATCTGACCGTCCTTGCGAAGACGCTCGAGCTCGTTGATCTTCTCGGCCTGGTCGGCTTGAGACTGGTGGAGCTGGAGCATCATGCTGTGAGTGTTCTGGATGGCGACCTGCTGATTCTCGCTGCTGAGACTCAGCTGGGAGAGCTTGTTCNGAGCATCATGCTGTGAGTGTTCTGGATGGCGACCTGCTGATTCTCGCTGCTGAGACTCAGCTGGGAGAGCTTGTTCTGAATCTCTCCCATGGCTCCCACTAGGGTTTTCATCATCTCCAAGCTGTCCATGGGCGCTTCGTCCTGAGCTTTGGTTGGAATCGACATCTCTTCCCAGTCGCTGTTCATGGGTGATTGCATCTGCATTCCGCCAAAACTCATCTCTGGCTTGTGGTTGTATCCCTGCTGGCCGTGAGGCACTGCCTGTTCCAGGTGAGCAGGTGTCAGGGACTGACTGGGGACTTTCTCCATGCGACGGCTGAGCTCGAAGATGTTCTGAAACGTTGGATTGTTCTCGTGGTGTTGCAGGAGCCACACAAGGTAGCTCACTTCTTGGCTGTACACCTCGAGGCATGTCTTGCCCTTCTACTTGCCGGACTTCATGGTTTCCTCCTGCAAGTCGGCCAAGGTCAGATTCTGGCATCGCAGCTTCTCGAGGTGAAGCTTCTTCTCGCTGACCTCCTGGTTCTGCTTGGTGACTCTGGTCTCCAACTTCTTGAGAAGCTCGGTGCTGGACTGGTTGGCCATGCTGAGGCTGTTTGAACCTAGCACGGTGCAAAGGGGCAGGATCCGTGTCTTGACTTGAAAAGGGCTGCGGGTCTGCTAGAGGTTCAACATCATGAATTTCAGAATCCAAAGGTTCATCTTTGAGATCATCAAATATATCTCGAAAGCCTCGGTGATTGCCTGCTTTCCGGGCTTCGTCAAAAATGCTCTGCTCGCACACTGCATTAGAAATGTCTTGCAACCTGTTCGTGACTTTACGCAACTGTTCTGGCGCACAGCGATACAAAGTGGTGCCATAAGATATCCAAACAATTGATCCTTGAGTTTGATTTTCAGTTTCATCTCCATGTTTTTCAATTCCAACAACTCTACCAGGACCCAGGACCATACCAACCAGCAACATGACGACTCGTGGCATTTCTACCTTTTCTATAGAAATACACCAATTGTCCTATTTCGAAGATTTCACTCTTCCGACACATTCCCCGCGCTGCTCGCAACAGTCTTCTGCGGGCATCTGCCTGAATGAACATTTCCTTGGATTTTTGAATTCTTTTCAAGTTTTCTTCAAACGTCAGATTTTCCTTCCGATGGCTCTGCATTGGAAGATGATTGCCATACTGAAGCCAGGATCCCACCGTATCTTTTTCTTGGCCGAAAGCCCATTGGTAAGGTGAGTAACCCTGAACTTGATGCAGTGAGTTCTTGGCTGACAAGCTTAGGTCGAGCAGGACCTCAGCATCTGTTTCCGGACCCAATTCCAAGCTCAGGAGAGACATTNGCAGTGAGTTCTTGGCTGACAAGCTTAGGTCGAGCAGGACCTCAGCATCTGTTTCCGGACCCAATTCCAAGCTCAGGAGAGACATTGTCTCCTTAAGCATTTCAAAATGGCGGGAATGTTTTTCGATTTGCCACGCAGCTTCGCCCGCAGCAAATTGAACTTCAATGGATTGTGCCCCAAGCCATTCGTGAAGCGCATTATCTGGGAAGGCGCCCTCTTCATCAAAGCGCACGATCTTGGGCTTTGGCCAGACTTTCAGCCAATCTTGACTGAAACGTTTGATAAATTCCTTGCTGCTGATGGACCCTACATGTTTGTAGCCAACCCGAATTAACCCCGCCACATGGAAATCAGTCATATCATCCAAGAAAGAAATGCCCAAAATTTTCTCTTTGGGGTTACCGGCTTCATCCTTGTGGGGGCTATTCCACCAAAAAGTGTCCATACTGAGAATCTCCCATTTATCCTTTGCCCGGGTGACGGCAGAAGTCTTGTGGGGACTGGCATGACCTCGCTGTCTGCAAAATTCACACTCAAAACTGTTGACGGCTTCCAAAACCTCAGGAGACGCTTTTGCCTCCTTCAGCATTCTATACAAAACGGACTTGGAGGGGTGACCAAGGTTCGAATGAAAAACCCGTATTTTATTCAAAATCTTATCCTTACCCCAAGACCCATCATCGCTACTACTCGTAGTAGGGGAACCGTCAACTGTCGTTTCGGGGGCTATTTCAACCTCCTGAGCGGCCAAAATGGCCGATGCGGATCCTGACCGTTTGTGAGAGGCAAGAACCTCCCTGACCTGTACCTTAGCTGACATCAAGGCCTNCCAAAATGGCCGATGCGGATCCTGACCGTTTGTGAGAGGCAAGAACCTCCCTGACCTGTACCTTAGCTGACATCAAGGCCTTAGTGAAAGCAGCACACATTTTGGGGGGATAGATGGTGGTCCCAGAAATCAAATCCCCTTCAACTTTGTCATGCTCCCACATTTCATGAGTACAGGTCACGTTCAAAGCCATACGAATTTCGGGAACGCTACTGAACCAACCCCACGGTTTTTGAAGTGGTCGTTCGGTTTTGGGATTCTTGAGTCCAAATTGACAACCATCACACCTGAACCGACCTCCGCAAAGTTGAACCATTCGTTTAAAAGTGGGTTCAGTCCACGACTGGGCTCGCAATGGCTGCTCACCACCTGCCTGACCTTGCAGTTCACATCGTTGAAGTTCAATGATCTTTTGACACGACTTCAATATATTTCTACTGTGTGCTCTTTTCTCCTGAAGTCTGACAACTTGTTGACCGTTCATTTGATTCGCATTGGCGATGCTAGTCCAAGGGTCGCAGGCTGGTGACGCGTGAGCATACCTGGGTCGGACTTCGCGAATCAACCGCAATGCCTTAGCACAACCAGCCTTAGTTGAAAGGTCATACCCATTATGAATACCTAACCTCATGGCCTTGCCTCCATGGTCAATGACGGCTTGAGATAAAGGAGAATCCCAAGAGGCACAAACTTCAACCAAATCCAGTTGGTGACTAAGATCCCGAAAATTCTGAACAAAGACCGCTTCCGATTGGCTCGCAACTTCGGAGAACCACAACTGATCTTTCCTACTCAAGGTTTTCAACTCCTCTGATCCTGAAATCTTGGCATCAACCGTTGGCGGTTCCGCTGTGGCACACGCACTCGAATTTTGATTCGCTGGACAACACTCACTTGACGGCTGCCCACTCAGAAGAACTGCCAGCTCATCCTTCTGGTGGAGCTGTCCCTACAGTGGAGGTTCGTGTGCACGAACCGGAGTCTTTTCGGACAGCGCATCCACTGATGGGCAACGCTCCTTTTCGGGAACTGTGTGGCAGTCACTTTCCATCATCTCCTGGAACATGTTGATGGGCAGCATCAAATGATTGGTAGATGCTCGTTCCAGCTGAACCTGTCGATCACCAAGACACTTGAATCGGGCCTTGCCGGTGGCAAAGTTGATGACTGCTTCCTGTTCCCACAACCAGCGAGATGAGAGAAGCAGCGGTGTCTGGCCTTCCACAATGTGCATGGATACCTTGACATTCTTTCCACCAATGCCGGCTGTCATCTGGGCCAGGCCCAGTGCATTGGAGGTCTCATTGTTGCCAAAGATGAAGGAGCGGTGTTTGGTACGGTCCACAGCAATGTCAACTTCCGGATCACGGCCATGCTGTTCAAGTACTTCACACATATGTTGGAGAGTATGTGCACCAACAATGGACTCTGAGGCCCCGCAATCCAGAATGGCCTTGTACTTGGTCTCCTCTTCAAGCACCGCATAAGCAGCTGACGACTCCGCT
Organism: Symbiodinium sp. clade C Y103; assembly: GCA_003297045.1. Taxonomy (NCBI): domain Eukaryota; class Dinophyceae; order Suessiales; family Symbiodiniaceae; genus Cladocopium; species Cladocopium sp. clade C. The sequence continues at coordinate 155,576 of BGPT01001078.1, forward strand.
TCGGTCTCTTCTCGCATGCACTGAGCGCCGAAGACAAAGCCGACACCTGACGATCCTTCTCCTTTTCCACCACTGACATTAAAATTGGCGTTCCTCAGAACTTGTTTGCACTGCATTGCTTTGTGTCCGATTCCTCCACACCTCATGCATCTTCCACTGAAGCCCTTTCCGGTAGCTTGGCTCTTGCCCTTGCCCTTGCCTTTGTCCATGGGGTAGAATCCGCGGTTCACCCGGCTCTGGTCAAGAGCCTTGCGCGCATCCTTGTAGAAAGCCTTTTTGGCCTCTTGAAAGTTGGCCCAGCACGAGTTGTTGGGATCTTCATGGAGAGCATCCAAGGCTTCTTCAAACCAGGCTTGACTTTCATCAACGGCATCGTCGTCTTCGCCATCAGCGCCAGCCATCCACGTTGCTGACACTTGCGACTCCTCCTCCATCTCCTCGGAACCATGCCCAGAACTCATGTTCTCGTGGACTTCCGCCATGTAGTTTCTCCCCGTAGTTCCTTTCTTCTTCTCGGAATCTTTCATGACCAGGCTGTCACCTCCCCACATTTTTCGCATGGACGTCATGATGTCCTCAAGCTTATAGCTGGGGGCTTGAGCCTTGACTACGGCAATGTCCGATGGATCCAGCCGGAGTAACTTGTTGATGACAAACCAGCCATAGATTTCTGTAGGAACTTCGTTCTTCACACCCATCTCAGTCATGGCCTTTTTGATATCACGGACGAGCACTGCATGACGTTGCTCATAGTCATTCAGGTTCTCCATGTCTTTTCGTGTCGCCTCTCCAGATTGAAAGTATTGTTGAAGGGCATCACCAAGAAGATCCACCTGTTGCTTGCCTCGCTTGTCCCGAAGGAAGTCCAATAAGTATTGAACCCCTTCGGCAGTTCGCAGTTTTTCTCTGTCGATCTCCAGACATGCCTCCCAGGCGCGACCGGTGAGGTTGCGCAAGGCGCGGTGCCAAGAGCTCCCGCTCATCTGTCTTGCATCCATCCAGTTCGAGCTGGGCGGCAAATCTGTAGTCAGGAAAGGTCTTCCATGAACCGTCCCAAGTGGGCAACTTTGGATTCACAGTGTTTTCTGATGATTGGGCACTCATGATGTCCGTCCTTCAATTTCAATCAAGGCCGTGGAGTGCAACTTTGCTCCGCTACCAGTGTTGAATCAACAACTGGTGCGGGCAAGCAGCAGAGATACGATGTGCTTCAACTCTTGAGCAGAGTTCGGATTCAAAGGATCTTCCAGGATAGAGTTGATGAAATACTGGTCGATATCGAAAGGATTGTTCACAAAGAGCAGTGGATAGGATAAGGTTAGCTAAGGGAGCTAACGCCACGATCACACGGCTATGGCTCTGTTTTCTCCGATCCGCGCACACGACGCGCTGTCTTGAGTTCGCAAATGTTGCACGTCGCAACACTGAGTTTTGTCAGAGCAAGACTGAAGTGTCAAGTTGACATGTACAAAATATACATATATAGGGTACATTTTTGCAAACTGACGAGGTGATTTCCCATTGTGAGACAGTCGCACTATGGGATTTTTCCACCACGTGTGTCTCGCCCGAGGTTTGCCGCTGACACCACACGACGTGTCGGTTCACCATGGCTGAAGCGCCGGACGCAGTGGGCGCAGTGGGCTGGCTGAGATGGGGGGGCGCTTCGGTGCTGCTGGGATGATTTGTAGACCCCAAATGGTTTTTTTTGATGGATGGTTAATGGGATTTATATGGTTTATTGTTGGACTTACCACATTATCCAACTATACCCAACTTATCCAACTTTCTACGAACCATGAAAGGGCTGAAGATGTTAAAGCATGGCAAACCATTCATGACACAAATCGGGTGATCGAAAACTGGACTGGTTTTACATACAAGAAATGGGTTTCAACCAACCAAACATGGGAATAAAACATGATAAAAGGAACAACTGGCTCGTAATCGTGGTTGATATGATAAACCAACTTTTTTCATGTGGAGGTCTTGTTCCCAACAGCAGTGCGGCTGTTGGGTTTTAATCTCTGGGTTTGGGACTCATCACAAAGCTCCCTGGAATGCTGGAACCTGGAACTCTGGCTGTTGGGTTGCAAAGCTGGGTTAATCAAGCATAAAGGAGGGGGTATTCTTCTTGGGCTTAGAACAGTGTAGGGCTCCCCTGAAAGATAGAAACACAAGTCATCAGTAAGGTCTTAGGGAATACCTTTTTTGGGGACCTTGGCAACAGAAAAACTGATGGTAAGATTGGACACCTGGAAATTTTGAGGTGAAAATCATCCATAGCATCTGGAAGAACATGTCTATTGTGAGTAGACTCCTGCATTTCTACGTATTGGTTGTTTAAACCCCCATAGTATGGGTATGGCTTAAAGTGACCCTCCAAGTGGATGCTTTAATCCAAAACATGACCAGTTTGTGTGGCTCCACTGGTACCCATTTTTGAGCCATACCCAAATATGTGAGGTGTTTTTGAGCTGGGTGTGGCAGCCTTTTCTGGAATGTTTGCATTGTTGTCGTGTTGTCGCACAGGCTAAGTGCAACGACTGCCGCCTGATGGTTCTTTTCCGCGCCATTTGCGCCTATTTGGTGACGTGTATGAACTGGATCTGTGGCAGCAAGGTGGCTAGCCACTAGCTTGCTTGTCAATTTTACGGTGTGTTGCATGGTTGGAAATCGGAGCCACACTTCTCGGATAGTTCAAAATCTCCTCATGCAAGTTTCGGCGGAGGTTATCAATGTAACAACTGCAGGCAAGCGCAGTTTGTTCAAACCCAAACTGTTCAGATTTGTGGCAACCAGGTTGTCGGGTCAAATTGTATCATTCAAGATCTGTGCTGTCCAGGTGGAGCAATCTGACCACCCCGTCACCAGGGAGGAGATGGACGCCATGATGGGCGGCGGGTTGGTGAGTGAGTTGGGGCCAGATCAACTCCGGCCCCTTTAGCATGTCAGTGCCTGGTTGCTGGTCCCACACAGCCCAATACTCACCCGACCTCTTGGATGGTGGTTGATGATTATTTGAAACTCTTGCGCGATGGGGCGCGCCAATCAGAACTTCCAATTGTCAATTTGTGCAGACCACATTCTTGACAGCCAGGGCCTGACATAGCCTGAAAGCAGCCACGCCTGCTCCTGTGTTTCGCTTGTTGAAGGAAAAAATCGATCAGATTGTCAGTCACGTGGCTGGTGAAAGTTAAGATGCAGCGTAGCGCGCCAACTCTTCAGCAATACATTTTTCAGCTGCTTGCACCTAGTGGCTCAAGATTCAGGACCTTTGTCAACTGTCCAGATCTCACAATGACTGAGATGCAATATCTGGATTTTGCCCTTGATTGGTTTTATTTTTACGAGTTTGAGAGCGAACGCGTGCCTCCAGAACGAAGCGCCCCAGCCTTAGCCATCTTGGTTCAGTTCAAGTCCTAACATGTCCAACCTCAGGTGGAGGTGTTTTTTGGCAGGGACGTTCCCAACCAAGTTGCCATGGTGCATCGCAAGGCCACGGTCGCGGTTACAGAAATTGCACTGACTCACTGACAAACTGAAAGGAGGTCCTGCTACCGACCTTGGCATCCCCTTGTCAGGCAGCTGAGCAAGTTGCTGCGGTTCGTCAATTTTGGAAGGCCTCTCAAAACCGATTGCCGCAGCTTACGAAAGAATGACATGTTCATAGTTTTCTTGACCATGGGTCGCCCCGTGTCATTAGCCTTTTTGCTTTTGCTAGGACTTTCAGGATGCTTGCGCGTGGTGTTGCAACCCTGTGGTAACAGCAGATGACGTTCGCGTTTGAGAGGCCAGGCTTCCAGCGTGGAAACATATCAAGCGAGGCTTCCACAGAAAAGTGGATTTTTGTTCATGTTTTTTTTTTTTTTCCCACCCCCAAAAATGGAATTTGCATGAATTTGCAATGTTGCCGACTTTGATGCAATTTTATGCATTTCCGCCTCCTAACTGATTCCGTCATCCTGGAATTCCCATCATGTTCTGGGTGTTCTGGCCTGGAACATGTCACTTGTGTTTATGAATTTATGAATGGCATGCAACGCACAACTTGGGTTGGTCACCTGAAATTGCTGGCAAACCTGGCCTGCTGTGTTGATTTTTACTGGACTGTGTGGTATTGAGGAAACAGTGCACGGGCAGGCTCGCCCAGATGAGGCCGCTTGGTTTTGTGGCGATTTGAAATGGTTGGTGGATTTGTATCATGAAAAACATGGAGACAACAATTCATTGGGGAGGAAACACAAAGAGAATGGGTTCCAACGTGCACTACATTGTTTTCCAACGTCATGACAGTGATTGTGCTGGTCTGAGGTTGCTGGCTGGACGCCATGGCCAAACGCAGGTTCCATGGAAATCGCAAAAAAATCACATTCGGCTTGAGATGTCGCGACCTGATTTCGTGCATAGATGTAGTTCAAAAGAACGCCTGAAATGGCTGTGGATGTAGTTCAGGATGTTGAAATCCACAAACATGAACATGAAACAATCTTCAATTTCCAGGCGAGTTTGCTCATCACTCCAAAATGCCAGCCAAAATGCCCCCAGCCAGGCTTCTTTTGGCCTTCTCCGCCGGGCATGTCCTGTTGAGATTGCAAGGCATGGGAAGCGTGGTCCTGTGGAGTTTGATGGTCAAACGTAGCACAACGTGCAGCATTCAAAGTGCAAACAGCAGGCTCAGAAGAAACCCGCCAGGTGAAATGTAAGGGAAACTAAGATGAAAAAATGGAAGGGCGAGAGAAAGACAAAGAAACAAGTACTGTATCAATGGCCTGCTGTGCACATTGAATAAACATCACAGCCAATGTGTCGATGTTGTCCCAGACAGATTTGTTGCCTCGCTTGGTTTGTGTCATTTTGTGGCAAGATTGACCCAAAAAACGGAATAGCTGCATGGGACCTGTTGGGAATATGATTTGTTCTGAACTTCTGCTATAGCATGGAGATAATTGGGAAATTCGGATCATGACAAGTATAGCCGCCATGAAATAGAGAATCCCAGAAACGGGGATCATGTCTTCATAAAACAACATTGTATATCATAATTCAGACATGATTTTGTCATTGTCTCAAGTCAGTATCCCAAAAGTCCCTGCGCAATTTTTGAACCGATTTCTTTAGCAGCTGTGTGTTCTCTATTTTTGGGTACAGTCTTGGGCAGCTTTGCAGATGTTCCTGCGGTAGTGAAGATGCCGGGGCTCCGAAAGTAAAAACGTTACTAGGACAAGATATTGCCTGAGATTGCCCGTGTGTTAGCTGCAGCCTCCATGTCAGTTTTCAGCTCACAGTTTCGAACTTCGGTGTTGGCAGGTCATTTGATATGGGAACTTTCGGACCAGTGGAAGGAGGTCCGTAATTGTGCTTTTGCTTGCGCGGTCATTTTGCCATAGATTTGGGGATCCACTGGATTCAGTCGCAGCTTGTATTACATCTGTATCTTGGTGTCGCAACTCTTGCAATGCACAAATGTCATTAAATGTCATCAAATGTCATGATGTGACGATTAATTGATTTGTTGACAAGAGCTTGCAGTGATCCCACCCTTTATGCCTGGGGGCACGTGGCCAGTGTGTCCACACATCAAGTGCAAATTGCTTTGCTAGTCATGGACCACCGTGGAGCCCCGTTTTCTTCTGGACCTGTTGAATTTCTCTGTATTTCAGGATAGTGCAAGGCTGTTTTCAGAGTCCAGAGTTTCTGGCCATTGACGCCTGACTCTGAAGTCATTGTCACTGTGCGCTACAGCCCCCATGCTACCCATAGTCATTTATGAAGCCTTTGCAGGGGGTTTTGCAGAGGATGGTCAATCAGACGCTTGCCTGCCAGGTTGGGCATTGGCGTGGAAATCATGCCTTCGGTTGAGGCCTTGTCACTTTTTGTCTGTTGTGTTTAAGAAAGTCAGATTTCATCGCTTTCAGACAGTGATGCAGCGGCTGATTGTTGTTTCTGATTGATGTGAAGTTAGTCTTGACTTTCTTACTCGGCTGAAAGTGTCAAGAAACAGTTCCCTTTCCAAAGTTTGTAGTAAACAGATGAACCCAATGGAACCCCAGAGGAGAGGCAGGGGCACCCGGGAATACAATAGTGAGACTTGTGAGATGGTGAGATAGTTCAAGATTCCCAACAGAACAGAGCCCTTGCCTCCTTCTGCACATAGAGGCTGCCTTCAATGGTGTGGCATGTTGGATGCAGAGGCCTGCAGCATGTGCTGCGAACCATGAACTCATGATGAAACTCTTGTCGGACTTTTAATGGCGAAGTAGCTGATCCTTTGGAAGATCCAGCTTTTTCGGACCTTGTTTGTCGCCATTAAGAAAAATTGTGGTTGTTATTTTTGCTGTTTGCCCAGCAGCTGACAGCCCAAAGCCTTCAAGAACTCGACAACTGTGTGACACTGCAGACATGGGTAGCGGTCGCAGCAGGGATATTCACCACTACCACGAAGACAAAGAATCCAAGGAACTTGCTCGAAAAGCCAATGAGGAGATGGCTGCAATCCNGTCGCAGCAGGGATATTCACCACTACCACGAAGACAAAGAATCCAAGGAACTTGCTCGAAAAGCCAATGAGGAGATGGCTGCAATCCGCAGCCAAATGGAAGAGCAGGAGAGGAGGAATCAGGAGAACTTTGCACGACATCAAGAAGCTTTGCGCAGAGCTGAACAACTCCATGCTGAAGAAAGAGACGCTTTTATGGAACGTTTGCAGGCAGAACAAGAGGAAAGGAGAAGNGCGCAGAGCTGAACAACTCCATGCTGAAGAAAGAGACGCTTTTATGGAACGTTTGCAGGCAGAACAAGAGGAAAGGAGAAGGGAGAGCGAGAGAGCTCGCGAGCAATTGGAACAACAAGCTCGTGAGGCTGAGCAACACTTGGCTGAGGAACTTCAGAGAGAGCGCGACAATGTACAAAAGGCCAAGGTTGAGAAGTGGCGACAGTTGATGCGAGACTATCCAATCCCCTCCTTCCTTCAGAACTTCGTCAACGAAGTGAGCGAGNTGTACAAAAGGCCAAGGTTGAGAAGTGGCGACAGTTGATGCGAGACTATCCAATCCCCTCCTTCCTTCAGAACTTCGTCAACGAAGTGAGCGAGGATGCCACGGCTGATGCTGCTCGAGACCGCTTCGTGAACGTGGCCATGCTTGGAGATTCAGGAACGGGAAAGAGCTCATTGATCAAAGTCATCCTGAAGCATTTTGAAGTTGACTTGCCTCCAGACCAGATGCCCAAAGTCTCCATGGAAGGTGATGGCACGCTTCTGCCCACACGTTTTCCACTGGAGAAACTGGGTCAAGTCTCTCTGTGGGATCTTCCCGGCCAAGGAACTTCGAAGATTCCTTCCAGGACGTACCTCCGCAACATGGGCCTGAAACACTTCGATGCCGTCTGCATCGTCACAGATGGTCGTTGGTCTGAAGGTGATGACAACCTTCTGGCTGCCATTCACTAC
>BGPT01001078.1:163791-200732 GCA_003297045.1 Symbiodinium sp. clade C Y103
GTCAGTACAACGCGAAGTCCGTTTGCGGCAAAAAAACAGCTTGTCGACAGGGTTTGGATGCAGGATAGGTCCTAGTTGGTTTGATAGTTCGTGAGGCAGGCTACCCATGGCTCGAACAGCGGAGCAATTCCAATCACTTTCAAACTGATTCGCCAACCAGACAGGGCCTGTCTAATAACCATTGAATTTGTCAAGCGGATGCTGTGGAGAGAATGGACTTTTCAACAGGCAACACTTTGCAATCTGAGTCGTTGCAATTCTGGTCATCTTGCAGGTTGATGTTTTGGAGCACAACAGTTTGGAGCTTTGNGAATGGACTTTTCAACAGGCAACACTTTGCAATCTGAGTCGTTGCAATTCTGGTCATCTTGCAGGTTGATGTTTTGGAGCACAACAGTTTGGAGCTTTGCGCAGAGTGCAATGACCATGTTGAGCCTCTGCTCTCGATTTCAATCAATTCACTCCGTGAAGGTAGATCCAACTTGCCCATTTGGTGAATTATGTTGCTGGTGCGTCGGTCACGTCCAGCTAAGGNCTCTGCTCTCGATTTCAATCAATTCACTCCGTGAAGGTAGATCCAACTTGCCCATTTGGTGAATTATGTTGCTGGTGCGTCGGTCACGTCCAGCTAAGGTCCCATTCGATGAGAATTCTGGGACCAGCTGAAGAAGGTGTGTGCCTATGCTTTATGATCTTTCATGTCTCTAGCCATGGCCGCAGATGTGGGAGGGTCAGAATATTCATATTGCAAGCTTCTGATTGAATCCTGCATTTTGATGTTCAATGGCATGTGACGCTTGGGGTACTTGATAGATTTTGAAGGGAGTCAATCAACAATTGCGTGCCAGCTTGTGCAGTTGCGCAGAAGCCATGACTTTGGTNAATGGCATGTGACGCTTGGGGTACTTGATAGATTTTGAAGGGAGTCAATCAACAATTGCGTGCCAGCTTGTGCAGTTGCGCAGAAGCCATGACTTTGGTGGTTTAGTTACTTTTGGGGTTAGTTTAGTATTTATTTAAGATGGTATTAGGATTTACTTCAACTGCAACTTGGTTTAGATTTTCTTTGATGTTGGTTAAATAGGGGGTTGACAATGTGGGCGGCGAAATATTACAATGTGGCCAGATCATTTCATGCAATCGTGCAACGCTACAGGACATCCTCAAGTCCCAACAGTATCCTGTCAGTAACTGCTGCAGATTCAAGCCCCCCTCCAGAGGGTTGATTGTCAAGTTGGGTTCACTTCTAACAAATTCAAGGGGCTTGTAATGATACCAAAAAGGTTCCCTAACCCTTTGTTTATTTGAAGTCCTCCCCCCTCCCAGACTGTGCAGTGCCCAACACCGCTCATGAAATTCAAACATGGTGGATTACAGCATGCTAAGATTGCCAGATCCAGGGGGAAAATTACCTTGTGGACCATCTTTTGGGAGCGTTTCACGATGAAATTTCTGGAGGGCTCCACCTGGTATAGTTTCCAGAATTCCAGCTGGCAGTCGTCTCGGCGATATTATCCGATCAGTTCCAGGTCTCCACTGCTACAACAACTTTTCCCTGCAGGGCACGGCTGAATTGTTCCTTGGAACCAAGATCAGGCAGCATGGGGCACTGCTTGGTTGATATTTGATTTGGTCAACTTTGCTTGCACGACACTCATGAGCATGCTTCACGATATATTTGAGCTTTCTCCAGGCAGAAGTTCAGCTATTGCCTCTAACAGATGCATCGTGGCTTCTGTTTTTTTGCTGTTCCTCCGGTGCCGTTGCATCATGACTCATTTTGAGGTGGTAGGCATTAGGCATGTCGAAGGATTGGCCAGGCCAGAAGCCTAGCAGAGCGCCGAGCTTGGAGGTGCATTTGGCTCAGAGGCAGTCATATCAAGGAGCATTTGGAAGGTGAAATGGCTTTAAGGTACCAGCGCATCCAAGGTACCAATCGTAACTTGGTATAGCATGGTATAGCTACATATTGGCATGGGCCCCTATATGATTGCATGGAGATCTTTAAGCTCCATAAGGAAACTGCAGATTGCACACTTGCTTCCGTAGCTCATCCAATGTGTTTTTTTACTAGCGCTGTTTGCTAAGCCATGAGGGCAGTTTCCACTGTGGGCGACTTGAAGTGCTTCTTCGAAACTCTATACCGAGAGGGTGGAGAATTCCAAAGTGAAGAGTACGAGGACAGCGAGGATTTCGACCATTCCTGGAAGCATGTTCGAACTGGCATTATTGTATGGAAAGATGCCATTGATTTGTCAGCAGGGCCAGGTGCTCAGGCATTTTTTCACTACACAGGGGAGCTGCCTTTCAGAAACATCACGGCCCTTCAGAAAGAAGCGGCGGAGGTGTGGGCCTCATTGAAAACCGAAGGAGCAAGTGCAAACGCCTGGTGGGGGTGCGGTGTGTACACTGTCCCCAAATCTCCTGACCGATGGGAAAACCAAATGCAACTCTTAGATAATAACTATAGAAACATGATGAAGCGCGATGTGGGGCTTCATGGCGAAGAGTACGTGAGGAGGGAGTATCCACCACGTGCTGCGTTCTGCATTCCTTTGCTGATCGACCCAGAGAACGCCTACGACATTTCAGTTAGGCCAACGCCTGAGATGGAAGCAGCGNTGCGTTCTGCATTCCTTTGCTGATCGACCCAGAGAACGCCTACGACATTTCAGTTAGGCCAACGCCTGAGATGGAAGCAGCGGGAAAGCCACCGGGCACCAATCTCGGTGACAAGCTGCTGAATGAGCCAGGGCAGCCAGAGCGCTGCTGTGTGGTTCTCCGGGTGGCTGGCGAGGACGGAGTTACCAATGCTCGAGCTCGCCTCTTAGATGCTCTCCGAGCGCGCGAAGCCGCTGCCCAGAATCCTGACCTCAAGATTGTTGCGAAAGCGCGTTTGGGGATTGCTCTGCGGAAGCGAGGCTACTTCGCGGAGAGCAAGATTTTGCTGACCGACGTTCTGAAGGCCCAGGAGCGCACGCTCGGTGCCGAGCATCCATCCACATTGGTCTCAGTGAACAATCTGGCAGGTTGCCTCCGAGCCATGGGCCAGCTGAAAGATGCAGAACCGCTCTATAGGAGAGCTTTGGAGGCCCGGGAGCGCACCCTCGGAGCCGAGCATCCATCCACATTGGCCTCAGTGAACAATCTGGCATTGTGCCTCCGAGCCATGGGCCAGCTGAAAGATGCAGAATTGCTCCACAGGAGATCTTTGGAGGCCGAGGAACGCACTCTCGGAGCCGAGCATCCTGAGACATTGGCCTCAGTGAGCAATTTGGCAGTTTGCTTCAAAGCCATGGGCCGGCTGAAAGATGCAGAACTGCTCCACAGGAGAGTTTTGGAGGCCAAGGAGCGCACCCTGGGAGCCGAGCATCCTCAGACATTGGCCTCAGTCAGCAATTTGGCAGGTTGCCTTAAAGCCATGGGCCAGCTGAAAGATGCAGAACTGCTCCACAGGAGAGCTTTGGAGGCTCGGGAGCGCACCCTCGGTGCCGAGCATCCTGAGACATTGGTCTCAGTCAGCAATTTGGCACTTTGCCTCCAAGTCATGGGCCGGCTGAAAGATGCAGAGCCGCTCCACAGGAGAGCTTTGGAGGCCCGTGAGCGCACCCTCGGAGCTGAACATCCTGACACATTGGTCTCAGTGAACAATTTGGCAGGTTGCCTCCAAGCTATGGGCCAGCTGAAAGATGCAGAACCGCTCTATAGGAGAGATTGGGAGGCCAGTGAGCGCACTCTCGGAGCCGAACATCCTGATACATTGGTCTCAGTGAACAATTTGGCACTTTGCCTCAAAGACATGGGCCAGCTGAAAGATGCAGAGTTGCTCCACAGGAAAGCTTTGGAGGCCCAGGAGCGCACTCTCGGTGCCGAGCATCCTTCAACATTGGTCTCAGTCAGCAATTTGGCAGGTTGCCTCGAAGCCATGGGCCGGCTGCAAGATGCAAATAACACGGAGGGAAGCTCTGTAGAAGATTCAACATCTTCAGATTCAACATCTTCAGATTCAACATCTTCAGGAGGTTGTTGGTGTCAATAGACACGGACTAGTCAGCAATGCTCATAATGCCTCAGCTTGGCTTCATTTCGGCACGGTTTCAGCACCAAAAAAAGGCGATCCCGCCGCCGACTTTCACTTGCCCGTGTCCTGACATGGGTGTTTGCATCTAACATGTCCTCTAGTGAGAGTCATAACGACCGTGTTATAGACGCAGTAATGATGATCGACGTGGGTCAAGTTGGCCATCGCCATGGGAGGTTCAGCATGCGGCATCGCCCAGTGCCACACGGCTTTTACGTCCAGACCTCAGCTGACGGAACAGTCCTCATGCGACATGAGAAGCAGCGACCTGCTGTTGCGACTTGCTGTAAGGATTTTATACATGGTCAATTACAAACAGTGCCTGGTGAATCCGGGACGAGCCCAAGAGTGGCGTTTCAAAGCATGTGAAAGGATGGAAACTATGTCGAACTACATGCTACAGATCTCATGGCAAATGGAGGCCTATGGAGAGGGGATGAGAGGGATGTGTCTTTAGAGTAGACACATCGGTCGGCATAACGATACAGCATAGGAAACTGCACTGCAAGAACTACTTGTACGAATTACATCAATTTACGCAAAACTATTGTAGGGCTTCGCATACCGGCGATGCCGCAAGGGTTGTGGCTGTTGCTGTTGCTGTTGCTGTTGCTGTTGCTGCTGCTGCTGCTGCTGGTGGTGTTGTTGTTGTTGTTGTTGTTGTTGTTGTTGCTGCAGGTTTTTTCACTCACCAAAAAATGGTCAAATATGTGGTGTTTTTGTGTTTGTTGAAAAGTCTCGGAGCAAAAAACACCGTAAACACCGATGTTTTTTGCGCCTCGGAAGCCTAAAGCCAGGGTATTTACGGTGTTTTTTTGCCCCTGATAGCAAAAACCACGGTATTTACAGTGTTTTAGCAAAAACGCTGGTATTTACGCAGTTTTCAGCTTGTTGCACGGTGCACGAAGCAATTTTTTCTATGCGAAAAGCACAAAAACAATGTAAATTACAGTGTTTTGGCCTTTGGAACGCGCCAAGAAAACGTCAAAAATCAACCAAAAAGTGTCTAAAATGGAGCTTCCAGCTGAAAGCCCTGCTTTTCCACATCTTCGGAGGAATTTTGACCCCCCAAAACGTGAAAACACCACCAGGCTGAAGGATTTTGGGGGAGGGTCGGCGGCATCGGCCGCAGCCGGATCTGCAATGCTTGCAGAGACTTGCAGAGTGACCGCAAACGGCGAGGCATCGCCGGATTTTAGAGCTTACGTTCAGTATCGGCTCCGCCGGAGCAAAGGCCGCCCCCAAAGACGGTGCTTACATATACGTTTCTTCAATAAAAAAGCAGCTCTGTGTAAAAGCTTCTGTGTGAAAAAGCGCCTCTGTGTAAGACTTCTCTGCGTAAAGAATTCTCTGTGTAAGCTCCTGCGTAGACTTCTTTGTGTAAAAGCTTCTGGCTGTAAACACGTCTGTGTGTGAAGACATCTCTTTGTAAAAGTTTCTGCGTGAAACAGCCACTCTGTGTAAAGACTTCTCCGCGTAAAAGTTTTTGATAGTTTTTGACTGCAAAAGCTCCTGTGCGTAAAAAGCCCCCTTGTCTAAAGACGCTCTGTGCAAAAGCTCCTGTGTGTAAAAGCTTCTGCGTGTAAAAGCCCTCTTGCGTGTAAACGCATTTGTGTGTAAAAACTTCTGTGTGTACAAGCTCCTGTGTGCAAAAGCTCCGCTGTGTAAAGACTCCTCTGTGTGAAAGCTTCTGTGTGTAAACGCGGCTGTGTCTAAAAGCTCCTGCGTGTAAAGATTTCTCTGTGTAAAAGCTCCTGTGTGTAAAGCCCCGCTGTGTACAGTGTAAAGACTTCTCTGCGTAAAAGCTCCTACGTGGAAAAAATTCCACGCTGTCGTCTAAGAATCTATTTTCAAAAATGGAACACAAAAAGCGCACAATGTGCTGTAATTTATAGCATTTTGCGCTGCCAGATGACAAAAACATGTGTAAATACCAGAGTTTTAGCGTCCGAAAGTGGCCAAAACCATGTTATTTACAGTGTTTCCTGCACGTCACGATGTGCGATTTTTGACAAACGTGTAAATACCAACATTTTTTGCGTTCAGTAAGACAAAAATTAGTTTCAAAAACGGCAAAAAGTATTGTAATTTACAGGCTTTTGGCGCCGTCACGCGCAAAAAACTACGTAAATACCAGCGTTTCAGCGTCCAAAAATTGAAAAACACCGCTATTTACAGTGTCTCGTGCCTTCCACATTTTCTGTCATTGCAAAAGTCGTGCAAATACCAGATGCAGTCCTGGTGGAGAAGCAGCAGATGTTAGAGAACAGGGTAGTTGCGCCTACGAGAGCCTTTTAGCACGAATGAGCTCAGGGGCAGCTGCGAACGGAGCTCGCAGCTTTGGAGGAGGAGAGGGTCCCTGGCCCCACAGCGGATGGAAATTTGGCTCGGGCGGTTGGATCCCATGACGGCAGTGGGCCGGGCGAAACTCCAAGCAAAACCTTGGAAGCTTCCACATGGCAGTTTTGAGGGCGGAGGATCCGCCTTCAGTCCTTTGGCGGATCAACGTTGGGTGACAGTGTGATCCAGCCAAAACGCTAGGAGCTGACGGGTGGAGCAGGAACAAATCAGAGAGCCCAGGCCTCGGAGGGCGCTCAAGACAAAAGCGCAGCCAAAGCGCCGAGGGAAAGGAGGAGGCCGAGGCGCAGGAAACACACAGCCTCAGGAGGCCTAGGACCATGGATGCAGTTTCATGTCCAGAGGGGCCGAAGTCAAACCCTTTGAGAGATACACCACTTGGGCCATTTGCATGCCTGGGTGGATTTTGAGGTCGAGGTCTGACTTTGCATGGCACCTTCGACGATCTTTGTCTTTTTGCATGTGGCAATCGAAGTCACTGTCTACCACTGCTTTTCCTTTGCCCCTGCCAAAGCTTCCGGCATGTGTCAGAGGTGGAGGTGCCAAGCTATCGAGGAGGAGGCTTTTGAAGCTGTGCAAAGTCCATCTTTGCCCTGAACTATGTGTATTTGCGTTGCTTTCCCACCTTGGATGAGCTTGGAAGAAGGCCTACTGTTCCACAATCAGCCATCATTTCACGGTTGAAGGCCTTGTTAGCAGTGTGTGGTTCTTCCAACGAGCCTTTTTCACTAGCTCCTGGAGAATTGGGCGCAAGTTTGTTTCAGCTTGAGCATTTTGTTGCAAGCTGCCCGGAATTGCAGAGCTCATATTTGTGCAAGCCTGTAGGTTTTCGTGGTGATCCAAGCCTCCTGCCAACAAATGAGTATCCGGAGCTGGTCCCTCATAGGTCACTAGATGCTTCACGGATTGAAGATAGTAGGGAAGGGAAAGTAGCCTATGGAGGGATCCTCGCTGTCACGGGACCGTTGTGGCTGCGATTTTGAGACATGGCATGGATGTGGATGAGTCCTTCGCCCCAAATTGTGCACAGCTGAGTCTAGGTCTGAGTGTGTGAAGGTGATGAAAGTATGGGATGCGAAAGGGATTTTGGAGTCCTTTGAGGAGCTGGCGGGGGATGGCCTATTCAGCAGAGTCTTCAATGCTGTCAAAAATGCTGAGATAGACCGCCAGATAGGTGACAGGAGAAGAGTCAACATGGCTGAGTTGGCTTATGATGGTCCGTCTCAGTGGTTACCACATGGGCCAATGCTGACCCAGCTGCGCGTAAAGAGATTCTCTCAGAAGCTTGCGACTTCTACCACCAAGCAGCTGTGAGTTTGGAGAGGGCAAGGACAAACATGTTGCCCTTCAGCTTTAGCATTGAGGAGATCAAGGGCCTTGGGGCTTATGAGAAGTTCCTCACTCAAGCGTGGTTGGCCCAAAACTGGTGGAGCCCGAAAGGAGGTTGGTGATCGGCTTGGTTTTGCAAAGACAGGCAGATTGAAGAAAGAGCATCCGCGGTGTCTTTTCCCGTCTTTTGGTTCCATGTTCCATGGGGATCGCTTAGGCGTTGAGTTTGCTTTGTGTGCTCACAAGAATCTGCTTGAGGATCATTCTCTCCTTTTGCCTGAGGAGCAGATAAGGGGCCGCCATGTGTTTCTCAAGGGTCCCCGCTACTCAGGACTCGTCATAGATGATTTCTTTTTCATCTCGCGTGAGCCTCTCCATGCACAGAAGCTTCACACAGCAGCGAGCACAGCCCAGCTAGAGCGAGGGAGGTCTATGCAAAGGAAGAGCTGTGGGGGTCCACTGAGAAGGATCTTGAGGCAGAGCAGGTTTTCAAGGCGGTTGGAGCAGAAGTGATTTCTGATGATCGAGATGTGCGTTCTGGCTATGTCACTGTCGGTGCACCAGTCGCTAAGAGTCTTGCTTTGTCAGTCTTGTCACTTCGAGCCGCCAGGCTTCCTGGACTTTCACCTAACCTGGTTGCCCGCCTTGCTGGAAATTGGGCTTCCATTCTCATGTTCCGGCGTTGTTTGAGCTCCGTCGTTGATGACCTCTTTGCTTTTGGTACGGCCGCTGGTGACCTGGAAACTGGCGTCGTGTTGCCCCTGCCTCGCAAAGTGTGCGCTGAGCTTGTGGTCCTGTCTTGTCTGTCGCCTCCCATGTGCTCAAACTTGGCCTCCGACCACTTGGACTTTGCCTTTGCCTCTGATGCCTCCCTTTCAAAAGGGCTGTTGTCAAAGCTCCAGTCCCTGCTGTGTGAGGAACTGTGGTATCTGCAGATAAGAAGGGTCAGTATGTTGTCCTTGAGAACGGTGTCCGTGAGATCTTGAAGCACCTGGGTGACCAGGTGAGGAGCAACTTCCAGTCCCACTCCTCGTCAAGCCAGAGGCCTCGCCCCTCCTCTACTTCGATTTTGTCGAAATATGCGGTGGCGTTGGAGCTGTCTCTCGGGCTGCTTCTGGACTTGGACTGGAAGTAGCCCCGCTTTTGGATTGCTATGGCAAGGGCAAGACACAGGACAAGGGGAAGAAGGGAGGCAAGGATTTTGGATCCAATGTGGATTGGGACACCGGCTATGGAAAGGGCAAGACACAAGGCAAGGGGAAGAAGGGAGGCAAGGATTTTGGATCCAATCGGCTATGGAAAGGGCAAGGCACAAGGCAAGGGGAAGAAGGAAGGCAAGGATTTTGGATCCAATGTGGATTGGGACACCGGCTATGGAAAGGGCAAGACACAGGGCAAGGGGAAGAAGGGAGGCAAGGATTTTGGATCCAATGTGGATTGGGACACCGGCTATGGAAAGGGCAAGACACAAGGCAAGGGGAAGAAGGAAGGCACGGATTTTGGATCCAATGTGGATTGGGACACCGGCTATGGAAAGGGCAAGACACAGGGCAAGGGGAAGAAGGAAGGCAAGGATTTTGGATCCAATGTGGATTGGGACACCGGTTATGGAAAGGACAAGCCGCACAGCAAAGGCAAGAAATGAGGCAAAGATTCTGAGCCAATCAAATCAAACACCTGAAACATCAATATTTGGCCCCGAGATTCGCGTAGCATGGCTGTCTTAAAATTGGCATGAAACGCAGGGGTGGCCCACAGAGGCAAGGAGGCCACTTGCAGATTTCAGTGGCGCAGAGACCAAGAGAAGTTCGAGAAAAATTGGGCTTCGTTTCCTTATGCTCCCGGTTTGGTTCCTGGGCTGTCAAGTGTTAAATATTAGACTCACGAGGGCGAACACTACATGTCTGGCAAAGTATTGTAACATACTTGACACTTTAGCAGTTGGAAAAGGCTGATGCCGCAGAGGACAATGTACAGAATGCATCCGACAGGAAAAAACTTTGTCTGTTGTTTGTTGACAAGTTTCAAGTGTTTGAAGCAGGCACTGGTGAGGATCAATGGAATCGTTTGTTTTTCTCAGCAATTGAAAACATCAACCAGTATTTAAATTTGTTTGAAAAATAGGTCACCCCAAAATTCGATGCTGGGTCATTCTTTTTCCTACTATCAAAATATTTTGCATTTAAATTTTCCATATTCATTTTGCACCCAAATGTTTGCACCATTGCACCATCCCTGATTTGCCTTGCTGCCCTTTTTTTGGACACCATGGATTGATGTCCTTTCATCCAAGACTGCCCAGAGTCGGTGCTCCCCGTGATGAGGGGGTTAAGTTTCTGCATAAACACGACCACACAAAGGAACAGACCACGTTGAACGGGGCAGTTTGAAATCAATTTGAGCCGCAGGTAAACCCAGGTTGTCTGAATGCTTGGCTGCTTGGCTTGCACTGCGTGCTTACAACACTCATGTTTTTGAAGTCTTTGTGCAGATCTTTTGACTGTTTGTTGCTTTGCCCTTTTGCCAAAATGGTTTGGTGTGAGACAAGGGTACCTGACAAAGAGTGACGAACTAAACCATTGGCTTATATGTAGAACAGTGGTGTTTCTTGTTGTGTCTACGTGCAGGCATGGTGTGTGTGCTTTTAACGTCCATGTGGGACCTCAACCGACGACTGAGGTTGAAAGCAGCAGGCCAACTGACCTGAAGACAAAGGTCTGCTTGTTTTCAAATTGTTCAGTGCAAAAACTGCAATGGATTATGTTACGATGTTTCATTTGAAAGAACCATGCGTTGGTGTTGCATCTTGGTTTCCAAAAGCAGTCCGCAAGTCAGCACGAACTCAAGAAACAAAACATGAAATACAAAAAGCTGGAGAAACCATGTGAAACAACATGATTTAATGAACTGAAAAAAACAACGGGGAGGTTTAGGCTAAGGTACTTTTCCTCAGTTTCAATTCAAATGATACTGACTTGTCAACAGATTGGAATGCAAGCAGTTGTCATGAATATGTCGTGGTGAATAAGATGCTGGTCGAACTCATGAAGTGACAAACCCTGCGGACTTTTTGGCACGTGCCTCAAAGTAGAAAAAATGGAGATGTTGGGCATGTGACCATGACTCACAAACACCATGCTCGGTGACGAAGCTTTGCTTGGCATTGGCTTTTTGAAGAATCCAGATGTTGACATGTGGGGGGTTCCTCCAAGGAGGAAATTCCCAAGTCACCATGGTTGTTTCAAGACTATTTGATGGTCATCCATGACGACTGGATGTTGTGACTCTCCGTGGCTCAAGCCAGAGGGATGCCTAGTTGACCCTGAAGGGGTTCGGACCCAGGTGATTTCGGCATGGTTAGTGGCATGGTTGGGGATCTGTGGGAAAACTGTTGCCGTGGCCATCTCATCATCACCCACAGCACAACTACTAAGAATGAAATATCATGAATTATGAGAATGATGACCACTACATACATTTACAATAACAAGAGCAGCAACCATTGTCTCCAAGATTTCCTGTCCGATTCAGCAAAATAGTGCGCAAGAATCACCAGAAGTGGTGGCACTTTCTCTGCGAACTCAGGCAGGCAACCCTCGTTGTTGGGGAGGCCACAGGCTAGGCCACAGCTGCTGCTGTTTTTTTTCACCTGGATTCTCACTGTTCTGGGTAAATTAGAACGACCTCACTGCGACCCTGGAATGATGGTTAGTAAGGGGAATTCTTCAAATATTTGGCGGTTTCCTAAAATAGGGTTACCCCCAAATCATCCATTTTTATAGGATTTTCCATTATAAACCATCCATTTTTGGGTACCCCCCATTTTAGGAAACCCAAATATGGCATAATATATCCAGGTTGTTGTTTTTCGTGAGCCTGTTGATGCTGGACAGGATGGCATCACGTGAAGTAGTCCCACGAACATGGCCGTGTGGGTCTCAAGACACTGGATGCGGATTGAATTCTGTGGTTCTCTGCTGATCCCAAGGTTTCCAAATCACGAGTATAGCAGAGCTCTAGTTGTTATGCTTGTTTCGGGGAGTGGAGTGGTTGCAAACCACAAGTCCTACAGGTTCTCAGATGCCACAAGACCATCCCGTCGTTTCATTACTTCAGGTGTCACTGGTCTCAGCTTTTCCGCTCAGGCAAGGTTTGAATGCAGCCGAAAGGATCAAGTTCGGATCTCAGCTTCGTGCAAATTGCTGGAGCCAAGATATTGGGCGTTCCCCAACACTTGGGTCCCCACTCCAAATAGAAAAGTTTGGATGACTTTCGGGTCCCGCGATTTCAAGAAACCCCCATTTGTATCAAAGTTTCAGACTTGTCAGGAAGAAGCACGTCTTTAAATCATTGATTTGGTTCAAACTTGTTCAAACCGATCCAAATTTGGGGTACGTAATCTAGCTCCATATCCACAAATATTGTGACACTATTGTGACACCCATGATCTGGTCTGAAGGGCAGAAATGGAGCGCGCCGCTCTTGACAATCCAGAAAATCCTGAAGAGGAAGAGGTCATGGGGGACAACTTGGGCAGTTGGAACGAAAGCTGGGCATTTGAACAGTTGAAAGTTGTATTTGAGCCAAAAATTGGACATGTTGGAGTCAACCATTCGAATTTCATGTTGCTTTCTTGGCAATTGATCGCAGGCAGCTTTGGCAGTTCTATGTTTTCCGCTTGGATTGTATCTGAGTGTTCTTGGTAGAACAAGACGCATGGCCGACGTGAGCATTGATGCTTGGGTGGGAACTTGTCGTGGCACCAGGTGTTTGACGATTTGCTGTGGCGTCAAAATGCCTCTTGGCCATACAGCAAGCCAGGGGGAGAACTGTAACCCTCCAGTTTTGGCCAAGTTCTCTTGCAAGATATCAATTGGTACTGGCCAAACTGGCACCCAAAGGATTTCAAAGTCTCGTCAGCGGTGTATAAAAGAGAATCATTTGGGTATGGTTTCAAAATAACTCCACAGTGGATGGTTAGATCTACTGAACAGACCACAGACATGGTGGTTTGTCGAGGTTTGTACCCCATTTCTGGTGGCGATGCCGAGGTTACAGACTTGCACAGAGTCATGGAGGTGGCTAAGGTGAGGGCTTCCGCCTGGTGCTGCCATCATCCACCATAGATGTGGATGCGTTGATATGGGTTGAAATGATGGAAACCGATCCAAGAAAAGGTTTTGGGTGTGGCGAAAACTGCGAGATTCAGTGGATTTTTGAAGTGGATTGATCCTTTTGATCTATTTTTTGGGGCTATCTCTTCAAACAGCCCTGAAATTCAGCGACTTTGTTGCCAGTCACTGTGGCTTCTCTTGGAGCATAGCAACGAGGTTCCGAACTGAGGATCTCCCAGGAGCAGTCTCAAAACCAAAAAAAAGGCAAATCCAAAATATTGAACAAGAGAAAACCATGGCACATCATTATTTTCACATATTCCCACAGTGAATATTAGAAACTGGAAGCTTCAAACTTTCCACAAACATGGCAATTTTTCGAAGTTTATCGCTAAGGCCATGGTGCGAGTTGCCTTGGAGATCGCCTTGGATGGCACTTACAAAAAAGTGCTCTGGTGGCCAGACTTTTGGTCCGATCCTTGGTGCGTTGATTGATGCTGCCATGCTAAAACGATCCAAGGTCAGTTTGATCTATTTGGGAATGAAATATAAAAAGATGGCTTTAGGGACCGGACATTTTGGTAAGGTTCTTGAAGTGCGAAAATCCTATTTTTGATCCACATCCAACTGCGAGCTTCAGTTGTGAAAGCAGAACCACTGCCTGAAGTGCAAGGTTTTCGGACCATGAGAAGCGGGAGTACTTCAAGGACACAAAAATCATCAGAAAACCGTTTCCTGCGAGTTGTTTGCAGCTCTGCAAGCAGGGTGATCGAGATGCTCTCAACTCTCCTTCGTGAGGAAATTGTGAGAATAAAGCTCGCGATTGCCATCGCAAATGCGAAGGGTTCGGCAGTGGATTTCTCCGACGCTTGTACCGCACGAATTCGTGCTCCAGTTTTTTCAACTGTTAAGGCTCTGCGAAGTCTCCCTGCAAAGAGACGCCTTTGGTTGTAAACTCCACTGGTGATTACTTTACCCATCGAATCTCTGGAGCCTTCGCCAGATTTCTTGGTTTCTTGAGACAGGAGGGTATCACTGACATTATCTCCCATTGCCGAGGAATTTGAAAAAAACGATGAGGAAAGTGAGTCCGGAAGCTTCAGAGAATTTCTGCCAGGGCAGCCGTTCAGACGAGTTTTTCCATCAATTTTTGTCGAGGCTAGTAGCAAAACTGCGGAAGCAGATTGCGGAGTTAGAGGCCGCTGATTAGCCTTTAGATTTTGGCAAGCCATGTCATTCCAAGCTTGCTTGAATCAGGAATTCCAGCACTGAGTTGTTTTTCGTTGCCTTTTCCACTTTTTTTGATCTTTTAAAGGTTGATCACAACATATCCTGAATCCACCATGGTATTTTGGGATTTCGGATCAGTTTTGCGGCCTAGTTTCCACTCTGCAGGCGGCCTTGCGCGATGCCCGATTGGAAAAGGAGGCAGCAGAAGCGCGAATCCGTGAGCTGGAACTGGCCGCCAAGGAGGCGCGAGAAACGATGAGAAACGAGGCCAAGGATTGGTCCAAAGATTGGATCGTGATGGCGCCACCCAGAGATATATGGAGGTTTCCTGAAATGGGGGTAACCCCAAATCATCCCTTTCAGTAGGGTTTTCCACTATAAACCATCCATTTTGGGGTCCCCCTATTTATGGAACCCCCCATATGTGGATACAATGGGAATACAATTGGTGATGAACTGAGGATTTAATGATATAACCCATCATATAATCAATATGGAGAATTCATGGGGATATAATAATGGGAATAATATGGTGAACCCAATGCCAGAAAGCATCCCCAATAGAGGTTTATGATTGGGTATACCCCCAGATAATGGGATGATGTAAAATGATCTCCAGTCATGTTTGGTTAATGGGATGGTTATGGTCATTGGGTATACCACATTGTCCAAATTCAATGAGTTGTTCATACAACGAGAAAACTAGGAATACGGTACAAGTTATGTACCTGTTCTTTGGGGTATACATGCTTCGAAGGAATCAACCCAGCAATAACTGAGGTAATTTCCTTATGGCTACCGCTACTTTGCACCTCTCTGCTGTCGATCTGATTGTTGTCCAAACAATTTTAGCTACTCGAACATCTGTGAGACTCATTTCCTTGGACCCAGTGCAGAAGCAGTTTATCTTGTGATCTGGTTTCTGGCTTCCCATGCGCTGGTTACATTCGCCCTTTGGTCCCCTAAATTTCCAAATTTGTTGCTTAGAGCAACCTTGCATCCCTTCTTTATAATTGGTTCGTACATCCCAATGTCTCTTCTGAACCACCCTGTTCGAGGCTGGTGTAGCCCCAATGGATTGTTTTTTGTTTGAGCAACTACGTAGGAGCAGAACATCTCAAAAATCCACGTATCTCCCAGATTCAAATCTGCGGCTTTTGGACGCAGCTCCCACATTTCTTCATTCAAATCAAATCTTATTGGTTTTACCCTCCAGTAAATCCACTTGCACACCGAAAATCCACCATTGATTTTCCGCATGATTTTGTCTGAAAATAAGGTCTCCCCAGTTATGGCCGTCTTGATGCACATAATTCATGAATTAGAATTAGAACGATGATTCACTAGTGGATTTAGGAGTTTTCCCACCATTTTCAGATAAACCTTTAGTAATTTTTCCAAATCAATAAATCTTCCAATAGATCAACATGGAATACCATGTATTTTCCACAATTTTCAAGTATCCAAGGTATGTCCATATTCTTTTCCGGTGAAATCAGGCTGAAGAGAAGCTGGCTGCGATGGAGAAATCGCTGGAACAGCTCCGTAGGGAGGTGGGAAATGGAGAAAAGGATTGGGAAATGATGGGTAGAACCAGTAGTACTTGTACTTACTAACATGAATGATTGGGATATGATACCCATAGTATATGATTGATACCATTGTTGATATGATATAACTACTACAATGATTGGAATATATATATATATATATATATTATACATATTTACAGACATGTTATATAGCTGATAATATGTTTGATATCCCCCAACTTAAACTTGTGGGGTGGGCGCAAAAAATCAGTTGAGCCTTGGTTGAAAACACTCTGGGATGATTGGTTTTCCGTGGTTGGAGGGTTCAAACCTCTGTTGCTTGATGAGTAGTTCGGGGATTATACTGCCCATCAAAAACATGGGATTATCATTCAGTATAACGGAATGACAGAGGTTTTCGAAGACCGAAATTGGTGGAGATTTGTGATGGGAAGAAGATAAATTTCACTCCCAATTTTAATCCATTGGTGATAAAAGTTGGTACCTGTACGACATAATCCAAATGGTGGCCATCGGCCAACGACACACTTGCAGGTGATGGGTAGCTTCCCCAACAAGTTTGACAAGTGAAATATGTTGGAAATACATGAAGAAGATGCTGAATTACGGGACTTTTCCGGATTTTTTTGAGTTTTCCTTGATTTATGGGAGGTTTTCCCTCACATTTTTTGAGTTTTCATCAACTTCTTGGAGTTTCCCTCAAATTTTCCAAAGTCTTGGGACCAGGTCAAAGAGTTCCGACGCCAATCGGACAACGCAGGGCCATCGGCTTCGCTGGAGAGATGGGATTGGGATTTTGGAGGGCAGCTGCCTTTTGTCAATGGGAAATTGCCACAAATGGCTATGGTTCAAAATTATGGTACCAAAAATGGTCATTTTCAATGATAAATTAACATAAACCAACCAACTCTAGGGTTAATAATTTTGAGCCATACCCAAATGCAAGTTTAGTTCGTGGGGAGCATCATCGAACTACTGTACATGTTTTTTAGCAAACCAAGTGACTGATTGCTGGAGGGTAGATGTGGTCTGAGCAGTTGGAGGTTCGAAGAATATGGATAGATATGATACAATTGCCCTATGAGACGGGTATGCGGTATGCGGATGTTTTTTCTTCAATCGGTTTGGGCCTCAGTTTGATCGCCATTTATTGGTCCACTCGAGGGAAGTGCCGCGTTGTTCCCCTCGGGAAACACACATAAGAGAGAAGTATGGACGGACCGGATAGCTAGGTCTTTCTTGCCACTTAGGAAGAATCTGTATAACGTTTTTTTGTTTCGGTAAATCAATTTTCCCTCAAACAGGCCCATTCAGGGTGAAATGAGCTACCCCCAGTTGCAGAGATACTGGGTACTCGTGTGTCGCTAGATAGGTCTGTCCGAAATAGGGTACCCATGGATACCCAGGTACCCCAAATTTGCAAGGCTTCTAATATTTTTTCTCATTAAGATGGCAATTTTGAGATACTGTAGATAGATCATAGATCCACCATTTTTGGACAAACCAAAAAACATGTTTGATCTCACTGTTGATGATTAATCCCATGATCCTAATCCCAATATTCGATGGTCCCCAATACTGGATGGTCAACCCAGTTTTTGCAACAGACCCAGGAGGAACTGGAACGTGTGAAGCAACAGCTGAAGCAGAGCTGCTTGTCCCAGAGAGTGTGGTGGTCTGAAACGACCTCAACAGTCAGCTTGGATGTCTTAGACTCTTGATGACCACAAAATGACCACAAAATGACCATAGATCTTCCTCATTTCATAGATCATTTCCTGGGCAAATCATGGGTTGCTGTCACCCCGTATTTAGATGAATTATATTGAATTATATTGAATTATATCAATTCACCCCAGGGTAGTTTTTTTGTTTGTCTGGAAAATCTATGAACGCATTTTTCCAGGCGTAGCCTTTGCTCGGTTGTCCGTCGGATGAAAAAGACCAGGTGAAGAGAAGAATGCTCAACTGGAAGAGATGATCTCACAGCTACTTGACATGGCAGAGCTGGCAGCTGATGTTTGCTGAAGACTAGCCACATTTTTTTCGATGATTTTCCCAGCGAAGTAAACATCCAGTGAACCAGTTCTAGGGGATCCATGTTTGATTACCTATGGGTAGTTTTATTCCAAGACTGGTTTGTTTTTGTGGGGACCACCTGAAACGTGTGGAAACCCAAATTTCAGGCATTCCGTTTTAACGGCTCCTTCAAAATAGCTTCTTCAAGCCGTTCATTTTTTTAAAAGATGGCAATCTACAGATGACATTCACCCGATTCAACCTAGAGTCTTGGAGCAGTTGATACGTTCAGAGGTGTTCTGATTAGGCAACTCTGGACCACTTCAGGTTGCGTAAGCAGCTGCAGGAGGGCAACAAATCTGGAGATGTGGAGAAGATCAGTTCCTTGGTTGAGAGACATTCTGGAAGCTAAAACATTCCAGTGAAGTTCCCCTTCTCCATCATTTGCCTCACCATAATCGGATCATATCGGATCATTGAGCAGAAAAACATCATTGCTGCCGGCTAAGAATCGGAGCTTCAGATGGTGCCAGCCTCAGCGAGATCTCTTTGAAAAATGCAGCATTTGCAGATCATTTACAGGGGATTTGATTTATAATCACTTATAGGAGATTTAAGTTTCATCAGTAAAGTTCATAGATTCCCACTTTGAACTAAGATTCTTCCAGGTCCATAGATGACGAAACACTGAGAACTGGGAGAACTGAAGAGCCCTGCTAGGCCAAGAAGCGGATCGAAGAGCTAGAACAGAAGCTGATGGATGCCGGATCCTGACACTGCGTTTTCGACGATTCCAAGGGACCTTTCAAGGGTGCCTTAGAGTCCCTTGGGATTGCCTTGGGGTCCCTTGCCCAACTGCTTTCAACAGCTGAAGACAGATTGATTGGCAGATCAGAGATCAAACATCAACTTGCTGAGGCGCAGAAGGAGATTGCAATATTGAAAAGGCAGAAAGGAGGAGTAGCATGGCTGCAGTCAGTGTCAAGGAGTTCAACCCTGAGCTTTGCCACCTGAAGCTGTTACACCAAGGTATTGATGCCGAATAAAACTGGGCGTTTTGTCAGGTTTCATGATTCGAACATGATATGGGCTTCTGTGAAAATGAATGAACATGATCTATTTACATCTATTACACGTATCCGATGTATCGGAAAATTGGCATTTTGGGATCTCCCGCACCTGGTCAGGCGCCTGGTCCACCCGTGCCTGTTGCTACAGTACGGGCAGCTCAGGGTGCTGATGTGAGCAGTGGCTTTGTTAGACACCCTCTGTTGGTTGATGAAAGTAGTTCAGGGCTTATACCCTCTGGTCATTTGACATAGCCATGGAAAATGGCTAATTTTGGATGATTTGCCCATTAAAACCTCCATTTATAGGGGATTTTTCATGGCTATGTTAAATAACCAGATGGTACAACCCAAAAGATTGGGGATATTTGGGATTATCATGATCCATTGAGCTGGGATATTGCAGATATCCTATTCACTGCTCATGTCAAGGATCTCCGTCTCTGGTCCCAAATTCCAAGTCTTTTGCCGCTCTCATTTGGGATGTCTTTGATATCGATTTTTATCCCTCAAAACTATGCAGTCCTCACAACTATGCGCAACCAAGGACGACTCAGAAGCCATCCGTCGACTGAAAGAAGAATTGGAGGTGGCCAATGGTTCAAAACCACTTCATCAAGCACCTGTTGGTCCATAATGATAATGTATAGGTTTACACAGTTGCATGTTTTTGGTTTTCATGGTGATTCATATCCAACCTACAAAGTCAGGATTTCACAGTTGCCAAACTCGGAGAGCCACTGCAGGAAGAAAGACGTCGGCGCCAAGAATTGGAGGATTTGTTGAAAAAAACCGAGGTGTTTGGGATGGGTTCGAAGATCATTTGGGGCTGGGAGACAAAAAGATGATGAAGATCCTTGGTTTTGGGGTTTGAGGAAGTGAGATGATTGATGAAGAGAACTCATGGCCGTTTCGCAGAACCCATCTGTTCAAACCCTTGTCAAAACAAGAAGAGACGAGCAAAGGTTGGCCAAGGAGGGACATCATCCACTAAGATCAGGAAAGGAATTTGTTTTCATCTCCGCATCCCCACTGGATAGTTACTTTAGAGTACTGGATTCGGAAGGCTCCAATTTCCGGACGCTTAGAATCCAGATTGATGGGAGCTTCCCAGATTTTGCTGTCGGATGAGTTGGATGCGGTTCACCTTGGGATTCCATGGAAGTTGCCATTGCCAGGCAGAGATGGATCAACTGAAAAAGGACATCGATGCAGAGAGGAAGAAGGCTTGCGGCGTGCCAGTTCTGCTCCGCAACGGCCTTCCAATTCCGTCCATGTGGAAGTACTTTCAACATGTTTAAAACCAATGATTTCCCATGAATTTGGGGTTTAAGACCTTTGATTTTCATTGATTTCCATGAATCTGAGAAGAACATCTGAGGGTTATGATTTCCTATGTTTTTCTATATGTATCCCACCATCTCTCACCATATCCCACCGTTCCTTATTTTTTTTGACCCCTGACTTGCGCCACTTGCCGCTTCCTCCGAAGTCCTTGGACCTCAGCAATCAGCTGAAGAATCTGCCAAAGTCGGACAACAAGAAGGAGACCATCACTGAGATCAAGGAGGTCAGAGATGGTCACAGGGTGGATTTCATGGCTTTGGGAGAACTGGAGCAGTGGAGCATTGTCGTTTTTTCTTCCGGTTTTTCCTCCATTTTTGATGGATTTCAGGAAATTTGGGAGCATATCCTGACTTTGGGATGAGTCTCTTCAGAAAATTTACAAGAAGAAATAGCAGGTTTGGTAAATGTCCCCGGACTTTTTTGGTTGGCATACATGGAACAGATTGTTGCAGCTGTTTCGCCCCACGGTTGGTCCTGTTGTTAGCAAGGGACACCCTTGCTGCCTCGCTGCAGGTTACTGTGCCGGGTGGCTTGAGTGAAGAACAGGCCAGGAGGATGCTTGAACCTCACTGAGGATGGATGTAAAACACGAAAGTGGCAAGTGTTTAGGAACGAACTGCGAAAAGAAAGACAAACAGCTATCTTTGCGGATTTGATCGTGGGAGTTTTGGTGCCCATTATTCAAACCTGAAACTGGAAACTCTGGAAAATTTGGACAGCGCACTGCACAAACAGATTGGGGTCATGGCATCGCTGTGACTTCCCACCGCCCCTGCCAGTTGCGAGAATTGGAAGAGCTCCGCGCGAAAGCGGAAGAGTTGGAAAAACTCAAGGCGAAACAATGGCTTTGCCCCAACGTGGAAGGGACTAATTGATGGGTTGAGTGAGATTTCAACCAACATGGTGAGATTCAACATGGGGATTTCCAAAGAAGATGGACTCACACATTTGTAAGGATAGGAAAGGGTAACCCCTGTTTGATGGTTATGTATGGATTGGTTCAAGGGAAAATCAGCAGGAAACATCAGGAAACCATAGTTCTTTCCCCCAAAAGATGGAGGTTTACTGCAGATTTTCCCTCCAATTCGGGGCAACTTTTATGAAGACTCCCAAATTCTGTAGCCGATCATGCATGGGGTGAGTATGGTGAGTAATGAAGAGCACTTGCGGTGAGGATGGAACCATGGATCTTGGGGAATTGATTGATTTTGACTAGACCTCATGCGATCCACCCAACGTTAAATACACCTCTGTGAAGTCTTGGATTTCTTCATATTAGGGGCCTATATGGGGGGGGTATCCAATATGAGAGGGATCGGATTAGTCTGTCAGAAGCAAAACATCTGATGGATTTGTCCAGAAATGGCAGTCGAGAGTCGAAGTGAAGTTGATTCAGTGATGGCAAAGTGTAAGATCCCAAACGGACAAGTTGGCTTGAGAAGTTTCCCAATGACCCTGAAATTCAATGTTAGTGCTTCAATCACCCACTGCCCGCAGAACCCTTCAGCAACTCATACAGAACCGCCCAAAAAGTAGCGAGAGCAAAGCTGACAATTTCCCTTGACCGGGGGCATGATCATCATGATCTGTTTCCATGAGTTAGTCATATTTGTTTCAAGAATGATTCATAGTCATATTTCAAGCATTTTTGAAGATTCTTGAAACTCACGTGAAGGATATTCATAGAATATCACCCATTTACAATCATTTTTGTAGATGATGTTCCCAGCTAGAAACCTCCATTTTTCCCATGTCCCGACCAACACAATGCTTTCCAAAACCTCAATTCACCGCAAGGCCAAGCTCAAGAAAAGGGATCAGCAGATTGCATCTCTACAGGAGGCTGGACTACTTTGTCGATGGTTGCCAGTGCTGCTGTCATTGTTTTGGAGCCATCCAACATTTGTCATTTTTTAAAACAACACTCTGTTTGATTTTTGAGGGGCAAACTGTGACTTTGGTACTAAAGCTTGGTGACGACCCAAAATCATCCAGAGATTTTCGACGCTGTTTCGCTTCTTATCTACTCTGTTTCCACATGTTCCGATGAAGCCAGATCTTGCATTTCAGCCGTGTGGTCATAAGCACATGACTGAGGACAACGACAAGCTGAATGAGGAGCAAGTTCGTCTCCTGAAGTTGCTGAAGCAGGTTGGGCTCAAACAGTTTGCAGACCGCTACAGGATACGAGGTTTCGTGAGGTGCATCAGTTTCACAAGAAACTCAGATAGATGAACTCTTGGTGAAATCTTACCATTTTTCTTTGACCTATTTTTCTTTGTCGATTTTTTTCACAAATCATCTCATTTTATCCCCTAAAACACCCTTCGTTTCATGCATCGAATCAGGTCCGTGAGCAACTGCGAATCCTCATGGAACTGGCCGAGAAGAAGGGCTTGGGTCACTGGTCGAAATCAATCAGGGGAAACATGGGAAAACATCTATGTATTTCACAGTGTTTTACATGTCTAGCGATCGAACAAAATACATCCCAGAGAGCGGGCCTTCGGATTTTTTTTTGGAAAGTGATGAGTGTGCAACATATTTTTCATATATTTTCTGGTATTTTCGGTCAACGTACGATGGACAAAATTTGGTATGGGTCATCTTTTTCGGTATGGGAAAGTATGCTATGCACCCCAAGAAAAGTGGGAAGATTAACATCTCAAATGTGGTAAGCGGTATCAATTGTTGTTTTTCGGCATGCGAATGTTTAGAAGCGCAGGACAAGCAAAAGGGAAAGGGGAAAGGATACATAATATGTGATGCAACACAGGGATTGGACCTCAATTGTTCCACCATTTTTTCGAATTCTGAGTCTGGACTTTCTCAATCTTCTGCCAGGTGATGTGATTAAGAAACTCTTTGAAGAAGCTGGTGTCAGCTCCTGAGTTGGAGCTATGGAGATGGGTTTTGGATTCTGATCCTTCGTGGTAGGATGGGCAGGTGTAGCTGTGGCTTGATATTCTGAAAGATGATGATGTTGACTGTGGATCCTGGAATGCTTCAAAGCTATTTGAAAGTTGATCTGTCTGAACCAGAAAAGTGGATCCCAAGACTCAAGACTGTCTTAGATATGATATTGGCCATTAAAGTCACCATCCAGTCACCCTTGAGCCTTTGGCTGTAGTTTGACCCCAGGGAATTTCAACCGCAGTTTTCCCCCAATCTCTGCACCACCTCCAAAGTCGCAGCGTGATCCAAGTTGGGAAAGACGATGGCAGATCCTGACTACACTTGCTTTGATCGGCTTTATGACGATGCTCTCAGGCCGGATTTTAACACAGGATCACTGATCAACAGCAGGTAGCAATAGAACATGATGAAACTATGAAGGTCCCTGTTCTTTTGGAAAGTTAGACGAGAATGCACACGCTTTCTCGTTATTCAAACCTTTGGCTCATTTCTGGAGCCAGATCCATTTGTTTTCCCCCTGTGTCCTATAGCTTCAAGACGGAACTCCCCACGTTTGATGGTTGGATTCCAATCTACGACCAAAAAGATCAAGAAGCGGTGTTGAAATTACATACCAAAAGTGGTTTCTCCAAATAGCGACCAGTTGTCCATTCTTTGCACTTTGGAAGATTTCAAATGTCACCAATTTTGTGTCACTTCTTGCGGCTACCATCAGGCGAATGGACAAGCAGCGCCGCATGGAGTGGTACCGCTTGGGGAACACTGGTGAGCCGCCACCGTCCTTCAAAGCCCGGCAGCCCGTGAGAGCTCGTTGCAAGGTGTTTTGGATGACTGGCCACCATATCCTATGGTGGGTAACATATGGCCCGGCACCTTCACCAACGTGGGAAAAGAAATATTAGATTCTTATATATAGATCCTGGAATTATGGTTTCAACAGGTTTCAACCCCTTATCCAATGGCGTCCACTCTTGGAAGTTGGGTACATATATACATTTCAGAAAGGAGTTGCTTGGTGTTGCACCATCAACTGTCCACGGGGAGGAGGAAAAACGAATGGGATGTGTCGTCATGTCAGCATGATTTCGCCGGATCCTTGACAGCAAAGCCTGAACCTGTCAGATCCAATGTCTTCAGCTTTTGCCAGATTGAAAGATCTCGTTGAAGAACCAAGGATGTTGAAAACAACTGCAGGTTTTACACATTTTTTCAGAGGCTTTGGCTATGTTCTATCTAGGGGCGCACTGATTCTCCATGATGACAACAGTATGTTTCTTTGGTTGTACAAGAAAGCTAGTTCCTCAGCGGACAACATGTTCAGGATGCAAGAATTGCGCAACATCATTTTTCTCTGTTACCACTTGTTGCGGTCAAGCAGGTGTTGCAGTGATCTCCCCACTGTAGATCTCTTATAGTCCCTCTTAGCAACTTTGACAACCTCAACCTTTTCCCGTTCTAATCTGGGTATGGCTAAAGCGATGCTGAACCCCCAAATAACTGGGATTTATGGATATTCATCCCTCCAAAACACGGGATTTCCATAGATTTTGATCCCCATTTCCCTCTGTTTACGCGGAGTTCACACTTCAAAAGATCCCGGATCGACGGCATGGCGACCTATGAGTTGCCATGGAACTCCAGAAGTCTCTGCGGAGATCCAACAAACAGCCGTGACTTGGACATGAAGCGTGGGCCATGTAAAGGGAGGAGTTGGGGAAATGGCTTGGGAAGCGGCTACAGTATGTTTGGTTTCGGCAAGAATCCAAAGTATGAAGGGGATGCAACCAATTTTAGGGATTATCATCAACTTTAGGGGATGCAACCAATTTTAGGGATTATTCATCAACTTTATTGTAAGTCGAACCAAATCCCTTCACCAACCAGGTTCAATTTTTCAGGATTTGTCCCCCTCATGGAGCTGGGCAAGGTGGTGAACCAGAAAATCCTTGGACACCATATGAACTGGTACGATGTACGATGATGATCTATTCCCAGGTGTTTTCATGCTAGGATTTGATGTTTGGGCACATCAAGTGTATCCTATCACCCATGGATTTCCCAATGTTTTCCCATCCCACTTTACCTCGAGCCTGACTTTGGGGAGCACCAGACTTTCATAGTGAGATGGACATCCAGCTGCCAGTTTCCCTTGAGGCTGTCGCCCCCTACCTGCATCCGAGCTTGATTCGCCATGTCCTCAGAGATGACGGATGACTTAGGGCTTTGTGATGCTTGGAGACCCTCTTGTGGATTTTGTCCGACCACTTTTTTCCTGAGGATTTTGAGATATTTTGAGATGTTTCAAAGATTTCGATCAAGGATAGGATGATCCATGATCCCCCCACCCTGCAACACATTAAAAAACATCTCACCAGGAGACGACAGACCTACACAGACCCCCTGGCAAAGGCAGAGTTTGCCCAGACGAATCTCGTGGTCAAGGTGTTTTTACAACCAGGCAACGAACCAGGGCCTCACGTGAGATGGTTGACCTATGGTCATTTGGAACCTTCTGGGATGGTCATACAGCTACGATTTGTTACCCAAGGAAAGGTGGGACATTTTGGGAATGGCTTCAAAGCTACCAAAGCGGGGCCAATTTTTGGATGGGCTTTGGAAACTCCCCGGGCTTCTACATATGTTCGTGAGGGTTTGCCTGAGAGTTGATGGGGATTCAAGACGATTCAAACCTCATTTACAACTGGCATATCACATGGGTTCAAAATCAGAGATTCGCAACTCCACATTTTGGTGCAAATTGGATGGATTGGACATCCAGGCAGAACATGGTATAAACATGTTATAACCCATGGCATAAATCATGGTAGAACCTCAGATTTCTCTCCGATGTGTCTTGGATCCAGGCCCCTTTCCAGTGGAGAGCTGCTATTGGCATCGCCTCCTTTGGCGGCAGTGCAAGGGGCGCCGTTCTCAGGGCGACTTCCACTTTTTGTCCATGGCAGTGTCGATTCCAATGATTTCATAGATCTATAGATTCCTAATTCCAAGGATTTTGGAGCTTTTTCATGCATTTTTCATTGTTTTCAATTGCAATGCAATGATATATGTTCTTGATTATTCTTGATTATTGCTGCTTATTCTTGATTATTACAGTACTGATTTGCCATGTTTTAAAAATCTATTCTTGAGATCATTCCTGATGTTTTTTTTGGATTCTAAGGTCCAAGAGGACGCCTTGGCTGACTCATTAGCCGATGTGATCTTGGAACGCTTGGCAGGTGCCGTGGTGGATCATGATGAGACATGGGGGGAGCACGACTTTGGGGGCTGGGATTTGACCCAGAACAATACGGGGAATTTTATCAAGAAGAGTGGTGATTTTGCCAGCAAACATGGTGATTTTAGCAACAAAGATAGTTTTTTGACCAACAGAAATATATAAAAATATCAAAAATGGGAATCTTACAGCCAACACGACAAACAACACAGGGGATTTGATCAACAGAATTGGACACTTTCTTGGAATCGCCTGACTGTTGGGGAATCACAAAGCTAGTGACACTTAAAAGAACATGTGGCTATCCATAACTGGAAACAATCTTAAACGTTGAACCCTCGACATCCCGGTTGAATTTGGTGCCCGTGAAATTGATCAACTGCTTTGGCCATTGGAGTTGACGTGTTGAACCCAACAATAAACCACTCCCCCCCATTCACCAATTTACTAGGCGCGGGTATGATAACCTGTACCCAAGTACCCAAAGGTGGGATCTAGGAGTTGGGTTTAGCCAATCATAAACCCAATCATACACCCATCAATTTCTCTATCATGTAATGGATGATAGACCCAAAGAGTGCTTTCTTGATGGGATTTCTGATTGGATGTTCAATTGGGGATGGGTCAACACTTATCATTACCAATATCACTTGGGGAATAACCATCCATTCACCAGCTGTTTTAGGGTACCTAGGTACCAGGGTTTTCACCCATAACCAATTTTGATCAGATCACAAGGGTCACCCTTGTTATGTTGACCGGTTCACCTTGTCAGATGAAACCTTTGCTGCGAAGTTCTGGAGCTTGAGTTCAGGATCTGTAGGCAGGAGATGAATTGATGATTTTTGGTGGGAATCTAGATGTGGTGGCAGAGGGAATGGTCACTGGATTCATATAATTAGCTTAAGTCGGCTAAATCATACTCAATCAACCAGTCCCTGATCCACATTGGCAACTGTTGTGTCCTGCAAGCACCATTCAGAGATGCGTTATGCATGGTGCAAACCGACGGGTCATCAGAGGTGGTGAATCTATGCCGAGGCAAAGTGTCCCGGAATGTCCCGTGGGTTGAGGATGGTGGCTGATTTTATGAGCGAGATGTAGTTCGGAAGTTTGGGTGAACACGAAGAAGAACAAATCATTCAACCTGGAACAGATCATAAAACCAACGGAGCAAGTGAAGTTCAAGAGCATTTTGGGAGATCAACTTTTCCATGGATCAGACTGGATCAGACATGAAATGATTTTGGTGGTGTGGACGCCAGACTCGACCAGGAAGCGTCCACGCTGTGATGTGCGACAGCAGGTACGGTCCCGCTTTTCGGAGTTCAGGGGCTGTGTCAAGGTGACGGTTAAGCAGTTCAGCCCTGTTGGCTGTTGGCTGTTTGGAAGCCAAATATGGCAGACCGTGTTTTTTAGTCAGGGAAAACACACGTTCCAGGTATCTTGGATGATCAACATTCACCAGATAATCAACAGATATCAAGGTCCTGGCCCCGGATTTCAACCGCAGCATGTGATCAGGTTCTTCGCATCATTGCGGTGAATGCTCACGCACCCCAGCTGCAGATTTCAGCGGAAGAGGTTGGAACGTGCTGGGGAGCTGGATGTGGTGAACCACCAAGGGCTGGCCAAAAGATGAGCAAAGAGGACTTGGTTTGTGGCAATGGCAGGTGGGAATGGCGGGACTAGCTGTGCCCAAACTCCCAAACTTGGAGGATTTCTTGCTGACTCCAGAGTTTCTTGAAGCATTTTCAATTGGTCTCCATGAGTTTTCGAAGGCGCAACAAGGAGAAGATACTTTGCTTTGCCGGGCATACATCAGGTATTACAGAGTGGTAAGTATGTCCATAGACCCAGATTTTCACAACGGACCTACGACTTGGACCTGGAGATCCCTGGAGTTTTTTGGGAGGCCTATATGAACCATGCGGATCCGATGGATGCGAACTGCTCGAGCGTCTTCATTGGCGAGGCAGGTTGTGTTTGGGTCGATGAGTCGATGATGGGTGGCCGACCTGGTTGGTGTTGTGACGTGTTGTGCATTTTTGTGCTTAGTGATGGTGTCTTACTATGTTCTGCTCTGTTCTGCTCTGTTCCACCAGATTTCATGGGAATTTTGATGACCCATCATTTGCGAGATAGAACTAGTCCGCAGATATCTGCAACAAGTTTTGGAAACGGCTCATATCTCAGAGGCGTTGGTCATTGCGGAGACCCTTGCTACCTGCAAAACTAAATTCAAACAACGTTCTGAAACTGAGTCAACCCCCAAGGGCAGGGGATGAATGTGGATGAGAAAGGGACAACAGTTGACAAAAGCAACACAAAAGGGTCACATTCATAGGCAGAACCTAGAGATGCCTAGGAGTTCTTTCGGGATTTTACGGATCTCCCCAAAGATTCGATGCCAATAGGTGCGACCAACAATCGACGTTATGGCTCGGAGGTCTTGCTGATGCGCGCCCTCCGTGACATTGATGAGAACCAGGATTGCAGTTCAAGATCAAGTTGCAGAAACATCTCAAGTTGCATCTCCTTGCCTCCAATTTTTTGTTCACTCCTTTTCCGACACAGATGCCATGATACCATGCGATGCCAGGAGGTTGTGAACTCCTACTGTCCGCCTTCCTCCAGCCTCACGCTCCGAAAGGTCATTCTAAGGCAGGTGAGCCTTAGCACCAACGAATATCGGTCACTTTTTGTGGTTTTACCATGGTTTTACATGTTTTTACCACTTTTCTACATGTTTTTACCAGTTTTTACCATGTTTTACCTGTTTCTACCATGTCTTTACATGTTTCTTACCCGTTGTTACATGGGATCATTTGATGGCTGCAGCAATGCAGCAGTGTCAGCAGATTCTGAAGCTTGGATCATTTGGATCCTGGATGCCACACCGCAGACTTGTGAGACTCAGTGACTCAGTTCTGACTCAGTTTCCACCAAACAATTCGGAAAATCTATGGAAAATCTAAGAACTGCTGCAGCCCGGCATGATTACGAAAGGCACAGTCTCGGAACCTTGTGAATGAACAGTTGACGCAGTGACAGTGACGACAGTGAGGAGTTGAAGAATTTCGGAATTTCACAGAGATTGGGATGATCCGACATGTTGGGGGTTCGTAACCCCCAGATGTTGTGGCCGCCAGGCACACCGGTGTGCCATTGAGACCAGATATGGAGTCCTTTCCTCAGTAGCAACTCATTGGATTTGGATATCGCCTGGCCAGGCCGCTCTGGATATTGAAAATTGGCTTCTGCCATACTAGAGAATCTCGAGATTTCTATGGCCAACCATTTTGTGTACTATACCCTCTGGTAAACTAACATAGCTATGGAAAATCACCATTTTTCATGGGAAAATCCACTAATGGCCATTTTCAATAGCTATGTTAGTTCACCAGAGGGTAGTACACATGAGTACCCCATTTTGGGTCCCCCGTGCCATGTCCAATTCATCTTGAGGCTGACTGACGAGACCAAGAGTCTGCAGGCTGCTGTGCACGGTCACCCAAAAACGAGCTGCCGATTCATCCCCGGTGGTTTGAGCCCTCCACGCATACATGGTACAGATTTGCCTTTAGTAGTGGTTGTTGGTGGACTTTATATGTATCTTGAAAAAAACCAAACTATTGGGTCGAAACCCGAGGAACAAAAAGATCAATCAGCCTTCCCCAAAAGCATTGCTATTCGGCCAACAAGAAATGTGTGGGAGTGGGGCTTTCCTATGGATTTGAGCCACTGCCATGCCACTAGTCATATTTGGTCATCCTGAGGCGGAGGTCTTCTTCCATGATGGAGGCGACCAATTCTTGGGGATTCATCGGGGATAGCAATCCGCAGCTGGACATCGTCCAGTGCGGGTCATCTTCAAGATTGACATGTCCCGTTTTTTCTGTAGCTCGGATTTGAAGAATAGCGCTCCAAAACACTGAAGAGCTTCAAGGTTCACGCAATTACTAAGACAGCGCTTTAGCTGTCTTTGGGTGTCTTAAACTCTGACCAAGGTCATGCATTGACTGGAGGGATGTTGGGATGATTAATGCAACAGTGGATCTTGAATATTCAGATATATTGAGGCACTACATGATCTTTCTATAGAACCAATGTTTAAGTTTCCCAAGAATCACCCATTTTCATCCACTCTCGTCTGACAATTTGACTTTTTGGCCTCCCTCCCGCAGGCTGCCATGGTTGCGATGCACGGATCAGACCCTGCTGAGGGTGAACAAATCCTGGCCGAGGTGCCCTTTTGTTGGAGGATTTTGGTGCATTCCAACAGTTCATTGGTCGAGGTAGGAATAAAAACAATATGATCATACTGCCATGATAGTAAATAGATGTAAATAGATATAAAGTGCTAGTACTGGGAACGTATAGTAACGATGAATATCACGAGGCTTTATAGATTTGGATGACGTTTGGTGATGTTTGATGGCAACATGTCTCCCTAAGGTGCTGGCGATGGGCTGTGAGCCTTCTGTGCAGAGGCGAAACTTGATATGAAAGATCAACAACTCAAATGTCAACCGAGAATTCAAAGGATTCAGAAACTCAGATACAGAAACTTAGTGCCTTTTCTATAGATTTGTTTGTACAAAACCTTCGGATCAAACATCTGACCCCCAAAATTCATTAATTAATCCATCAACTGTGGATTTTGGGTGTCACAATTGATGGATTAATTGATGGTGTCACAATTAAACATCAAACATTAATCCACCTCTCAGTTCGCAATCCCCACTGTGTTTTCCCCCTCCCACCGCCATGGCCGTGGCAATCTTGGGCTCAGCCGTGCGACGCCCGCGTGACCCGCACCGTGACCCCGCACCGTCTTCCGACGACGCGACGTCCATCGCGCCATGTTGAGCTCCAAGCAGATCGGCGGCACCGACTTGACCGAGGCGGTAAAGCCAGGCCAGGGAGGTTGGAGATTGGGAACTTGGGATGTTTGGAAACTGATGGCTTTGGGAAACTGTTGGGATGCTGAATCTAATCTTGAACTTGATGACGAGTAATCCATGTTGATGAGAGTGATTCGATGATTCGGGACCATTTCATGGAGTACGTGCCTTGCCAAGACTTGCGGCTTCTGTTTTGTATCTCATAATCCGACACAAAAAACGGCAACACATCTGATTCCAGAATCCCAGTCTCATTTCGACCAGCGAAATTGTGAATTGTCTGCATTCTTCAAGTCAAATCGTCATATTTTCATGGATTATCATGGATTTATCTCACATATTTCAACCTTTACCCCCACATTTGGCCTTCCCCAGCCCCAACGCCACCGAAAAAATCAGGCTCTGCTGTTCGCTGGGTGTTGGCCAATGATGGTTCTGTCGCCTGGCCAACTGGAACGACCTTGCGTCGCAGCCTCAGAGTGGCGAAGCTACAACGAATGGGCGATAGTTTGCAGATATTTTGCAGATATTTTGGTAGGAGAATGATGGTAATGACGATATATAATGATCATGATAATTATGACCAAAATAATGATCCTAATGAATGAATATGAATGAATATGAATGAATATGTAATGATATATAATGATGATTCTACTGTATATGATTCGAATCAACTCCTATGAAGTCCGGAACGAAGCCAGGTCTTGTGTCTGGTCCAATGGTGGCCGCACCCATCATGGAGGTCCCCAGTGCTGCACCTGGCCTTACCGTGGAGATGGAGCTGGAGCTGGTCTCTGATAAGGAACAGCTGCAGCTGGATTTTTTCGGGAAAATCATGGGACATCCATGAACATCAGGTTTTGTTGGTGATGATATGTGTTTTTTTGATGAACTTTGGTGGTTTTTTGAGAGTTTTTGGTTGTTCTCTTATGAGGAAACCTAGGGAACATGTAAGGACATGGTGGATTTTCCATGAGGTAGCTTGTGGCAAATGAGCAAAGACTGAGGGATTTCCACTGAACTTGCAGGTTGCTTCACACCAAAGGCAATGATCACTTCTATTCCTCATATCACTTTGAAGTTATATGTTTGCCAATGCACAGTATATGTTTATCTTTCCATGGACAAAAACACATCCCATCAGCTTTTTAATGGTCACCTTTGTGTCCAGGATGATGTGGAAGTGGCCTATGCCTTGGTGACACCTTGCGGACAGCCCTTCGGGGATCTCCTTCAATTCCGTGTGGAGAAGATGGAGGTGGAGACGCCCATCTGCGTCACCCTCAAGGTGGGGCGGTGATCAGAAACCATCCACTTCAGATGGAGGTATAGTTGGGATCTCATGGGATTTACTGGGATATACTTCATGACCAACAAGATATGATGTGGTGGGTTTGTTTGGAAACGGAGGATTAATGTCCCCAAGTGCGATATCTAAATTAAATGGACCAAATGAGGGTTTAACCACAACCACAGGATTTTTGGGTATCCTGAGTATCCTAATCCTTGGACGAGCCCAAATAGGGAGATGGTCATTTTCAGTCTGAATGCATCCATGAAAAAAGATGAGCGATTCACAAACTGTTGGTTTCGTCCCCGAAAAGAATTCGATCCGGTCTGGCAACTGCACATGTTTCCACTATGATCCTCTTGCAGTTCTACTCCATAGTTTCAAAACACAACTTTCTGGGCTAAAAACGCTCGGTTGAATAGTTCAGTGGCTCGATTTGTTTGGCCATCAACGAAGCAATTTTTGTCCTGGGGGTTCCTTGGGGCCATGCTAAGCTGGGGGTCGGT
Organism: Symbiodinium sp. clade C Y103; assembly: GCA_003297045.1. NCBI lineage: Eukaryota > Dinophyceae > Suessiales > Symbiodiniaceae > Cladocopium > Cladocopium sp. clade C. Next base: position 196,751 of record BGPT01001078.1, read on the forward strand.
TGAACGGTTCAGGCTCCTGAGACCTGCTTCTTGGATGCCTTTGGTGACGTGTGATTGGGGGCACGTCCCAGGTTTTTTCTGGGATCCGAAGTCTGCTCTGACTGGGAAAATGGCTCCAAGAGAGAATTTCATGATGGCAAAAAAAGCAATTTTCCCTAAAATTTCGGGATCTGCCCAGAGATGTACCACCGAACTTTTCCCAAGAATCCAGCATTTTGGCACCGCATTTCTCGGGGTTCAGTCCATTCTTCAGGTCTCAACTCCTCCAGACCTGGTGCCCCAAGGTGTTGAGGGTCTGCAGGGTGAAGTGAAGATGATGCGCTGGACCCTGGCCAACATCAGCAAGGTCAGTTGGCCGAAGCCCGGGACCTCGGACACACCTCCGGGGGGGCCCTGGAGGATGTCTGGTGTGCCGGAGAGGGGTGCGGGACTACCGGAGGTTTAATGGGGAAATAATAGACTTAATGGCCAACTTTATTCCACTATGAAAATGATGAAAGTGATTTGGAGAAGGTGAGATTAGATTCTATGAGAAGGTAGAGTTTTGAAAGAATGCGGTAGTTGCTGTTGGTAGGTTTCACTCAACAAGTGAACATTGAGATGGATCTTCCAACTGAAGGGTACAATGCAGACACATAGTTCTGAGGGACGCCTGCTGCCAGCTGTTCTACAACACTCCGGGCTTTGCCAATTTGCCGTGCAGCATCGAAATGCCTGAGGAAGTACCTGCAGGCGCAATCACTTGGCAGTTGTGATGGGGACAAAAGGGCAAAGTCGTGACAATATGCTTCACAACAACACATTTGCACAAGCACAAGCAGTTGGGTTGCAACGAATAAACTTGGGTTCTTCGCAGAACTCTGAAGGATTTGGACATAAAGTCATTGACGGAACTAGCTCGACTGTGAAACTGTTTCAAACATTGGGTTCCGAGATGGGAAGCAATGAATATAGCAACCCCAAAATAGAAAGTAGAAATCTGTTCCAACAGTTGGACACCTGAGAATTATGAGCTAAACATATCATCCCCGATTCGGAAAAAAACTTGGCATGTCTTTGGGATTCTTCCGAGGCATGACCGTTGAGGTGGAGGCAGGGGACCACAACCTGCCAGCTGATAGAGAGATGTTTCTTGCTCTTGGAAAACTACCGTAGATTTTCCCGGAACATTTCCATCCGAGTTCTCCATCTGATTCCATCCTATCCAAGATCAGAGATCATAGAAATCCAACAAAATCCATCATCACCATCCCCATCACCATGACCATCACCAGACCATCACCATCCCCATCACCCGCGAAAGATCGTAGGTGCCGGTGCTGCTGCCGGAGAAGGAAGGCCACTTCAAAGCCATGTGGGCCGTGACGTCGCCCTCCGTCTGCGACTTTGGCGAGGTGGGGAGCCCTGTTGGGAGCCAGCTATGGAACATGGCCATTACACATCTAATATAAACATATATAAACTACTGTACCCTCTGGTAAACTAACATAGCTATTAAAACTGGCCATTTATAGTGGATTTTCCCATCAAAAATGGTGATTTTCCATAGTTATGTTAGTTTACCAGGGGGTAATATCCACCAATGTTACTCAACAACTGGTGAATATACATCTACCAATATGCACCAGTTCGTTGGATAACATAGCCCCAGGATAGCCTCAGCGAATTGCAGTTACATAGCTATGGAAAATGGTCCACTTTAGATGAATGATACTTTGCACAATTTAACAAATTTCCATGGGGAATTATTATTGTATACAGTACTGTATACATCTATGATATTTGGATTCCCTATATGGGATGGAACCATGTAAATTGGCCATGGCACGGATGATAACTAGAATCGTCGGTGATCCTCAGATGTTTTCATCGTCGATAATGGGGTTGATTGATGATAAGAGATGATGTATATATTTTGGAGTTGTCACTTACTTCATCATCAATTCTCAAGACGTTAGTTAGTTACTCAATCTAATGGTTGAAGAATGGCTGAATAATGGTTGATAATGATTGTGAATGATAACCGTTGTCTTAAATTCTTGGTTGTTAATGGTTGACAATGGCTGTCAATTTCTCCTGAGATGTAAAGACACGTCACTTTCACCTTGTCCCCGTCATCAGGTCCTGATTGCAGAGGTGCGCTGCCTGGGTTGGAGCCTGAAATGGGTGGCTTTTTGTTGGACACCTGGATGGTTCCGTACTAAAGGGCGAAATGGGTCATTTTTTTGTTGAAAAAACTCAAATTTCAGACATTTCACTATGCCAAACATGTCATCTTCACATTCACAAGTTTCACAGATTTCATCATCCCAAAATGGAGGTTAATGAGTTTGGGCCCCACCCACTTGCGGCCATAACTACTAAGGGCCCAGATGGGAAGCTCCTTTAAATCCACACTTTTCGGTGACTGCCCCTGTGGTTCCTGGACCTCACTCTGAAACATTGCACGATGTTGAGACCCCGTGACCCCGATGGGTTTGTTTTGAAGATTGGCACCCCCGAAATTTGATGGTTTCAACATGTTTAAAACCTCACTTTCCCATATTTTCCCCATGAACATGGCCATAAATTGGAGACCCATCCCGGAAATTGAGACAATTCGCCACAGCGATGCCAGTTTCAAGTCAGCGACTTCCCCTTCATGGCCAGTTCCTCAAACTCTTCAGACTTCAGTGCTGGGATGTGCTGTACAGCTACGTGCCAAGCTAGAAGTTATTGCTTATTTGATGAGGGTATGATCAAGAATTGCAAAGACTCCGAGTTTATGCGCCAGTTTCAACACCCCAAAAAGATCAAATTTTACAATGAATGTTACATTGAAACAGCTAGTACTAGACTTTTGGAGAGATTTGGACCCAGATTTCCCCCCGCCGATTTTTCCGACCTCGCGAGAGTCTCCAAGGAATGGATGTTGGCCGAGGAAGCCGAGGTTGGAAGCTTCTCCCTGGTGAGCTCAGCACCCAGCGAGGTTGGGAAGCTCAGATCTGATTCACAAAGTTCAGATGTTCATTCATTGTTACCCTCTGGTAAACAGCCACATAACTATGGGAAATCAGCATTTTTAATGGGAAAATCCACTATTTCTATGGCCATTTTCAATAGCAAACTGTTAGTTTACCAGAGGGTAAAGTTGTGTTACTTGATCTAACATTGCCACTTGTTTGGATAGAAGTCAGATTGAAACGGCTTGGTGGTTTTACTTTTCGAACTTTTCTGTCCTTTACTCCAAACTGGCCAAGAATTGTGGGGATGGCGCCACTATGGAAAAACCGGAAGTTGTATCCCAACAATGCATCAATCAGCAGCGGTGGAGGTGCGGCATCACTGAGGCTGCACCTGAGTTGCTCCCCGTGTCTACCCCTGCCGCTACCTTTTCTGCGGAGCATTTGATGCACGAACACGTGCTGCCTACACACATGAAGGTGCCGTGCCGCCCTGAAGGGGGTCAGGTCTTTGAGGATCGGGTCATAGCAAAGCCCTCCAGGACTTACAGCTTCTTTCATCTAACATCCAAGTCATCCAAGGATTTAATGAGGCTTACCCTCCCGGCCCTCCCGTGTCATCAAACATAGAAATGGGAATTCCCCCAAATGAAATGCAGCTTTCTAGCTGGGAAGATCATCGAACTATTCCAGGCGGAGGGTATCTATTGCCAGGTGACCTATCCTGAAGACTTGGAGGGCAAGGATGGCTATGTTTCCCTGGGATCAGTCGAAGGTTGCGGAGCCTGGGTATCGAGACTCAAGGTCATGGGAGATGATGACATGCTGATCCCTGGTGGAAAATGAGGTTTCAAGTTTCAAAGAACCACTTTGTTATTTATCTTGAACTGGAAATCATGAACTATGATGTTTAATCATGCTTTACAATGACAATCCTATTTAATTTAAGGGCTGCCGCCCCCTGCCGCCGACCCCAGGGGTGTTGGAACGCCCGTCAAAACAGAAACAGATGGCCGTGGCGTGTCCAGTAGCTGCGAGAG
>BGPT01001079.1:1969-17600 GCA_003297045.1 Symbiodinium sp. clade C Y103
AAAATGCATTCAAACCAGTGCTTTTCATAAGATTTAGCATGTAAAATGCCTTCAACCCATTGGTTTTCAATTGATTTTGCATGAAAAATGCATTCAAACGACATATGTGTGGTGACTAATAATCCGAAGATGGATTGATTCCCACGGATGTTCTANTCATGAAAAATGCATTCAAACCATTGCTTTTCATAAGATTTAGCATGTAATTAAACATGCATTCAATCTATTGGTTTTGAATAGATTTCAATAGATTTATCATGAAAAATGACTTCCACCCATTGGTTTTCATGAGATTACGCATGTAAAATGCATTCAAGCCATTGCTTTTCATAAGAATTAGTACGTAAAATGCATTCAATCCATTGGTTTTCATCGCTTTTGCATGAAAAATGAATTCAAACCAGTGCTTTTCATAAGATTTAGCATGTAAAATGCCTTCAATCCATTGGTTTTCAATTGATTTTGCATGAAAAATGCATTCAAACGACATATNATTGATTCCCACGGATGTTCTAAGTGTGTGGGGCTCCCCAACTAACTACGTGGATTTCATAGTAAAAATGGATGTTCTAAGCGTGTAGGGGGTGCTGATAAGGTGCCGATGTTCTAAGCGTGTCGTTTTACGGTGAGATATGTTACGAAAACATTTTCCAAACGATGTTCTAAGTGTGGGTCCGTCGCTATATACATTATTGTAATATGTTATATATACATCATATATACACTAATACATCATCATGCACCAATTTTTATTTTGGAACCACATTTTTTGGCCATGGACCCTCCAGAGCTTTTGGCCTTTTTGGTGAGCTTGCCATCGAGCTTGGCATCCGTTTCGGCTTCTGGCTCCTGGCCCGATGGGATCTCATTAAATTCCCTGTAGTTGATAGGGGTTTAATGGAGTTTAATGATATTTAATGTGGTTTAATGGGATTCAATGGAGTTGATTGCCCAGGAACAGCCTGAAAGGGAAATTTCGCACATTAGGCATAGACATGTGAAGGCTAAGAAGCGTGGGCTTTTTCGGCTCAAGAGTGGCTGACAGGCATCCCAAACTACCAGGCTGTGGTTTAGCTCCTCTTCACAAAGCTGAGATGTTTACTTCTGGTGGGTGCATGATTCGAACTTTCACCCTACCCATCAATCGCTGATCACTGCATTCATTGAAGGGAACATCTACAGGAAACCATAGATTTTCAAATTGAAATCTAGGTGTAACAACAATGGGTTTTGCCGTAAAAAAAAATCTCATAATCCAATTGTGGGAAACAAGAGATGGGCCACCAGTTCTACCTCGCTCCTTGATCATCTTATTGTGGAGCTCTTGAGCAAAGCCATTGGCCAACCTGACGGATGATGTGGATGTGGCGGGATGCGGCTATACGCCAAAATTGCTGTTTTCAATTGTTTTCATAGGGTCTCTGGAATTCCTGTCTGTACCAACTATTCGTCGGAGCAAAAGCCTGGCGGAGAACCCTCTAAACAAGCACGTAGATTACTGGAACTTGTCCAGAAAAGGATGTTCATACATATGATGTTAGAATGTATTGAAATCATTTTAATTCTATTCTCCTTTTAATTCTATTCTCCTTTTAATTCTATTCTCCCACAAACAAAAATGGGTACATCATAATCAGTCAGAACACAAACATATTATGATCTGCCCTCTACCTATCTCATCTTATCTTACTTTATAAATTGTTTGTTTTTAATTATCATTGTCGCCCAACAAAAGTATGTCCATCCCATGGTGACCTCATGGCAACCAAGCCACTCCAGCGACGACTCGAAGAAGCGGAAGGCGAAGTGCGACGCTGCTTGCAGCGCCGTGTGAACTTCGCGGCCGTGCAACAGCTGAGCCTCCATCGAGCTGTTTGAACATGTTGGCAAAACCATGCAAAAGCCCTAAATCCACTGGATAATGGTGATTCTAATGACGATCTTCCCATCATATGTGGATTGGAAGTTTTTCTAAATGGGTTCCAATGTCAACTTCTATGTATTACCTCTATTGTGGGATATCAACTCTGAGATTTCATGAGAAATCGCCATCATGAAGTCAAGGCCAAAAGCTCCAGCCAAAGCCCGGCAAAGCTGGTTGCTTTTTCAGAAAAACAGGGTACCCCAAAAAACAGTCGTTTATCGTCAAACGCCTCATGAAAGCAGCCATTTTGTCTATACTCCATATCTCTGGATATCTCTGGGCGGACTGAGCGAAACTGAGTGAAATGGCGGTGCCTTCATCGTTTGGATACGGCACAAGGACTCGAAGTTATGCGCAAAAAGCTCGTATTCCATTTCGTCATCTTCGTCCTCCACCGCCAGTAGGGCAAAGGTTGCAAAAACATGTGGTGTGGTGGAAGAACGTGTGCAAAAGTGATGATGATGATGATGATGATGATGATGATGATGATGATGATGATGATGATGCCCTCCTGCTTCGTACCAGTTCGCAGGCCAATCCGATCCACTCAACTTGCCCTGCAGAAAACATTCAATCTCTCTATATACTCTGTATACTCAATGCATGTTCTCGATTTGGTGTATATCATTGTATATCTGAATCCTTCCTGCCCGCACAACGTGTTCACGCTACGTCTCCTGTTTCTGCTGCTTTCGATTTTTGGCGAGGACACTCTTGGAGACGCGGCTCCCAGCGCGTGATCCTGCCATGCTGCTGAGCTGGGACTAAATGGCATGGCATAGATGTTATACTGATGGTATAATTTCCAAACACGTTAATTAGCACTCTTAAACAGTATCTACGCCCCAAGAGAAAATGCATTCCGGACATTGTGAATCCTTATGACCTTACCGTTTTAATCTGAAGATATTGGACCCATGTCAAGCCCATCTTGTCTCCTGCTCGGGAACCGGCTCTGGAACCAGCGCGAGAACCCGCTCGTGAACCTGCTCGGGAACCCGCGCGCGAACCCTTAGAGCTTTTTCCGGCTTTGGAGCCACCCATGGAACTCTTCCCCGTGGCACTTCGGCTAGCACTTCCCTTCCTGAGATGCTGCCCAGGAAGGGCAGAATTGGGAACGAGAATTGGGGGGAATGGGATGTCCCCAATGAAAAACACGGAGATTTGGGGACGACTCACTCATGTCAAACATCTTTTGATCCTTAGTATTGTTGTTGATCAATAATAAGCATGTCGATTTGTTCAGTTTGCAAGGTCCCTGTCATCGACACCCCTTGGACTGAGCCCAGCTTCTTTTTGCTTCCCTTCTTCTTGTTCTTGGACATGCGACTGCTTTGACTCCCAGCTTTGCTGCCAGCACCCGATTTTCGGCTTCCGGCTTTACTTCCTGCCATACTCCCAGCGCGGGAGCTACCCATTCGACTCCCCGAGCGACTGGTGCCTTTCTTGCTGCCAAAGTTGGATTGACTCTTGTCCCAATCGGATGGAGCCACTGAACTTCCACCATCATCACTGTCATGATCTGCTCGATCTCCCACCCCGCTGTAGTAGCGCGCATCTGCACCCTCCTCTTCTTCCTCGTCTTCTGAGCCTTCTTCAATCTCCAACAGCAAATCTGACGCAGCTCCCAGTTGTTCCAGGGCATCTGAGATGGGAAAACCACTCCTCAACAGCCAATCTGCAAACTGCATCCGCACCTCAACGACCTCTGGCTGCATGGCAGCCTGCAGGACGTTCATGGCTTTGCTGAAGGCTGTAATTTGATCCTTCAGCTGGGAGGATGCTCCAACCAAGACTAACCAAATGTTGGCCTGTGCTTTCGCTTGACTCTCCTGCAAGGCACTTCAAGGAACTGCTGAGGTACTGCAAGGTGTGCCAAAGGGGGAAACAAAATGAAACAAAGTGGCTTGGAGGCTTGGAGATGCTTGGATGGACTTTGAGATACGAGAGGTGTTGCACATGTAATCTCGTCATCTCAGGGGTTGGGGCAGACCATCACTGCCTGACATCCAGTTTCCGGAAACATACCAGACATACCAGGAACTTTCATGGGCAAAACCTCATGAGCCAAATCAAAGATCAAAGATGAGTGGGAAAAAAGACATGTATGTAGGGCCAAGCCATTTCAGACTGGTCGCTACAAATGATTCCCCCATGCAATGCCAGGTGACATTTGTTGCCAGTCCAGCAAAACCATGAATGAAACCACGATCCAAACTCAGAAGATGAACAGCCAGCTACGTATCTTACCTCTTTCTTAGCAAAATTTGAAGGGATGAACAGCTAGTAACAGCATATGACAGCTACGTCGCATCGTCGTGACATGTCGTGATGCCCTGTTTTTTGCATCGCGGCACCTTCATCTTGCCCATGGCCACAGTGACATTCTTGCCCTGGTGGCTGAGCGCCAACATGCGAAGTGCCCAGAGGCGTCGGTGGCTTACGGCTGGGACCGCGAGGAAGGCATCTTTCAACATGTCGTGGACGTGATCCCATTGTTCCTGATCTGCATAGCAATCCTCAGCACTGGCAGTCACTGGCACATAACTTTTCGGCATGCTGTCAGATACAATTTGGAGTCCAAAACTTCTCCAGTGCGAACGGTATCTGAGGCATATGAGGGGCCAAGGAGGGATTTAAGGGGCGGCAAAATTAAGTTTAGCCGGTTTTGCAACCGCCATATTCATCGCATTGAGCAACACCGGCAACGCCCCTGAAGCTGCATTACTGTTTCATTGGAGTCAAGCCTGTATCCGTCAAATGTCAGTCGAGCTGCGGTTCACCCTTCACCACGGAAACTACATAACCGGTTCGATGCGATTAAAAAACATTAAAACATGGACGATTTTGGTGAAAAGTTTTGACTTGCGCTTGCAAAGCTGTGCGGTGCTGGACTGCCCGGTTGGAAACAAACCATCAACCCTCATCTCCGACTCTGTCCACGAGCTGCACAAGTCTGGCATGAAATTTGGTCTGAGTTACATAGAGGGCGGCATAGAGGCCAGCAAAGAAGAATGGATCCTCATTGTACTTGACCGCCTTGGCAACTTTTAGTGGTTCTGAAACAGCTCCAACACAAGCTCTTGGAATCTTGGAAATCTCCCAGGGAGCTGCTATGATTTCTGTGCAGTCCCTGAGAAATCACAGGAAGCCAAGCGCCCCGGCAGCCAGTGCCCTTGCTGCCTTTGAGAAAGGCTCAACCAGCCTCTGCATGAGCAAACAAAGATCAGTGGAGGCCATGCACTGTCCATCTGCACTGTTTCTTTCAGTGCTTCAGCTTCAATGAAATTGGTATGTTTTCTTTTCTTTCTACTGTAAAATAACCTCAGAAAATTTTGGTTTAGTGCCGGCTCTTTTCATTCTGAAGGCAGTATCAACATGACTGGGGGATGGGACTACTGGACTTGCAAAAAGACTAAGATATGCTATGCCAAGGGGCAGGGCGCGTGTCTCCCCTGAGTCCATGAAGGGTAAGGCCACATTCCAAAGTGCGCTAGCGCCAAAACTTGCAAGGGCCTCGAATAAAAGAGACAGTGGAAGACACAACTCTTTGCGTCGGCTTTCTTGACTTTCAAACCTATGATTCTCCGGTGTTGCTCACCAAATCTATGGTCAGAGGAGTGCAGAATACTGTTTTTAAGACAAAGCCTACGTGCGTGGAAATTCTTGGCCACTCAGAATGCAAAGAAACCTCTCTTCTTTACATTTCTGGCAGAATGAGGGTTTGATTCCAGGCCGTCCTCCTAATATCTTTTCCTGATCTACTTTTGGAGGATTTTCAGTCAAGATACAAGATTGCTAGTTGCGATGGCGTACTCGCAGCAACGCTCGAACTGTTCGACCGACATTCGCCTGACACGGCTTTGATATGCTTCGATGATCTTTGATGTAGATTGGCTGGCCACTGGCACCAACAGGAAACAGTTTTGGGGGAACAAAGTGGAAGCCAGAAACAAAATGCTCTCCTTTTTTTTCAAAATGTCTCAAACATATTCAAAAATGGTGTTCAGTCTGCGACGAGATGGCATTAGATGGTCGTTGGAAAGGGTGCTAAGACTTGACGCTTCAGAAAGACTTCACATCCGATGGTCGGGCTACTTCAACGAAACCGAAGATGTGACAAAGGTGTGAACTTGATACAGTATCCATGTAGACTCAGCCTCAGCTTGGCCAGGCTCTCTTTCTCCTGCCACTGTCTTGGAGGATCAGGAACAACACAGGTTTGAGCATCACCAAAACTTGGGACATTCCCACGCGAACTGCGCATGTTTTCGGTCTGATCGGTTCTGTCTCCTGTTCCAGTGGATTGATCAACGAGGCAAACACCTCTCCGCAAAGGGCATGGCATGCCCCGCGCCATCTCAACAGCTCGTTGGAGGCGTACCTGCTGGAAGATGAGATTGCCACGATTTGAGGAAACATCTACAGTGTATTGTTTTTTTTTTTTCAAGTGAACCTGGAGAAATGACATGTTTTTTCTGGAGATCAAAGAGGTCAAGAGCTTGAAGGTTTCAACATGTTTCAACAGTTTGTGCAATCAGAAAAGTGGACATTGCAATCAAATATGGCCCAAAAACTCAGCACCAATGGGTAGATCCTGAAAAGTCGAACCAAATGTCCAATGGACCCACAACAAAATGGTCCACCTTAGCCATTGACCAGCCACAACCTGGCCCCAAAGAAAGGGCACTTGGGGATGGGTGCGTCCACCTTCCCTAAGCCCTGGATGCTGCACATCAAGGCGTACTTGGCACCTGCCGAGCAAACAAAAAATTGACCTGGAAAAGTGGATAGTTGAACTCACAAAACAGGATTTCCATAATGTATGAAGCTGAATTTAAAAATGACATACTGTTTTTATATATATAATGAGATGCAATGAGATGCCCATGGTTTATCCCAGGACTTGCATGGCATACAACACATTTATAGATCCATGTATGGTGTTTCACCTGGTGAACTCTCTGTTCCATACCTTTTTATAGTCTTGGCATGTCTTGGCTCCTTCTTGGCACCGTGGTCTCTGGGTTCCCTCACCAATGCTCGGATTCATTGGTGGCTTCAAGCACTGTCTGCCCAACCTGACACTCGGGGGAGGATTAGATACTTGGTGCCCCCCTCTCCCTTAAGTAATGTTGATGACTCCACAACTTGATCTTGCCGAGTTCTCTAGCCCGGCAAATACGCGTGAATCGTCTTGCATTGGTCTTGATTCATCTTGCAAATACACATCAGAAGTGCAGATCGCAACGTCGATGCTCCGATCTCCGATGCTGGCAGCCTGGCCTTGTCCAAAGCTCCACCCACAAGGTGAGCATGGCCTGTGACACGACACGAGTCGTTGTTGAAACGCTGAAGAATTTGAGACTCAAACCGGGCCGCTAAAGCCGATGCCGAATACTGGAGCCCAATGGAGCGATCTCAGATCTCACTATTTCTGGATACATGTTGCATGTTTCAATCGCAACACATTCACCAAACAGCTTTGCATTGGAATGACTGGAGATAGTTCGAGAGCTGAGTTTTCCTTGGAGAAAATGGATAGACATGGATTTTTCCACAGGATGTTAAGATCTGTGGTGACAGGATCGTGGCCGCCTCGTCATTGCCTGGTGGCTTCCACTTTCCAAGCAAAGCTACTGCCTGGCACATAGATCTATTTCATGATCTCTCTCCAGTGAATCTCCACTATCCAACCTTGGCATCCGAGGGGGATAAACAAACCAACACTGACCGAAGGATCGGTATACTTCAAATATACTTCATACTTCAAATCAATGCTTCACAGATCTGTTTTTTATATTCAGACTTCATAAGGTGTAAACCATCACGTTGCCACATAGGCAGCGTAGGCAGCTGGGGTCAGTTTCTCCCCTTCCGCCTGATCCACCAACTTCCTGGCTTCTTCTCCATCCTGGAGAGGATGCGGTATCCCCTTGGATGGTAAGGGCCATGGCTGTTGCCATTAACACTATGGGCTTTCTCCAAGAATGGCCCCTCCAATTCAACTCAATTCTAGAGGATTCTCATAATCTTTCCCATTCAAATTCTGATTTTGGAATATGTTCGCGGAAAAATCGGTCTCATATGTTTGTCATATGTTTCCATACTTCTGTTCATTCCAATCTCCCAAACAGAACGCTCTTAAGAGCCCCAGCTGGCCCTGCCCTGCCCGTCCTTCGCCTTGGGCATGCTCATCACTGCGACCATGATGTCGACTTCATTTCCCTGCTGCAATGGGATTTACCCTCTGGTTATTTAACATAGCCATGGAAAATCCCTTATAAATGGAGGTTTTAATAGGAAAATCATCCAAAATTGGATATTCATGGGGATTCAACCAACTAAAATAGAGATTCAACCTCGGGATTGTCTGAAAATGCCAAATCCTGCTGAAATCAAAGAGCAAGAACTGGAACTGCTACAAAAAATGCCGCTTGAGGGTTGCCGAATTAAGACTGCTCAGAGTTCGGCACATATCTCAGGACCTGCATTTTTGATCGGCTTCATAGCTCGGGGCAATCTACTGTCAGCCTATCAAGCTGCAGGGTGTGTATCAATACTCCTCCAACCATGTAGATGCACTCATCACCTTCCCTGACAGGAAACTTGAGACACGCTCAGGTACTTCTACCGCTTCTGCAGCTACTTCTGCCGCTTCTGCTTGGTGGTTTCTGTCAGATCTTTCAGGACTACTAAAATCTGATGGTGGAACTGACGGTGGAATCGATGGTGGATAACCAGCTCCATCGGCTGCATCTGCCACATCTGCAACATCTGCGACATCTGCTCTCAAGAAGTTCTCCTCCACCTCACTCTGGGACTTTGACATGGCCGAAAGGATCAACTGTTTGGTCCGTTCCACCAAACTCACAATCTTCTCTGCGATCTCAGCACCCATACCCAGACCGGACCCTGACCATGAGGGTGACATGGCCCTCTCCACTATGAACAAAGCCAACTTCGCAGCACGTTGACGTGTCTTCTTGCGACTGCTGACGCCTATGGCCCAAAGGCCTGGGCTTCCATCGCGCTGGACATAGACCACGTGCGGTAGGTTGCCGCCACCGTTCACATCTTTCCAGGGGCTTCGGACCGGATACTGCCAGTCTTTCATGTATTCCTTGGAGCTGATTTGCAGTCCCCCCCAAAAAAACCTAGATTCCCTATACATGCCCCAAATTCTGCATTATCAACAAAATCATCTTCAACAAAACCAAGATTCCACTTCTCCGAGGTTCCAACCACTTACGAGACTGAACGCCGACTGCAGCAGTTTATCTTTCTCATCTGCACCATACATGGCTAACACCGGACGCCGTTCTCCATCACAATCCACCGCCAAAACGGCCAAGTCGGGCGAAGCATGGTCTGTGCACCAACCACTGGGCCAGTCTGGGATGGTACTGCTGGTACCTCCATCCTTGGCATCCTTTGATCCGGCGGGATTCTCCGGTTTGGGCTGGGAACCTCTCTCGGGCTCATCGATTTCTATGCAGAAATCGCCAGGGATCACCCCTGGAGCGAAAATTGGCTGGAATTGGCCATTCTCACAAGTGAAAGAAACGGAAAGCTCTGGATTCTTGCGAAGAAAAGCTTTTGACTTTCTTGGAAAGCGCCAATCATCTTGCAGCTTTGACAAGTCGGCAGCAGTTACGTAAAACGCCTCATATTCAATGGCCAGCGTGATAGTGTCGACAAATCCTGGATTGTAAGCTTTCATACAAAGGAAGTGACCCATTTGTACGTTCATCTCCGACTCACAAGTCTGTTCAATCTCATTTCTGACATCCCTGTGACTCATGACAATGACGTGCAATCCAAGATCCTGAAAGGCCCTAATGGCCTTGCACAACTGCAGAATCTTTGGCCCACGGAGAGGGTCTTTTGGCTCTACCTCTGCATATGTTGGTATTCCAAGGGGTCCAACTGTTTCTGCGTCGAGCACCACAACTGACACCCTGTGCAGTTGCACATCCATGGGTCTCAACGGTCCTCAACGATCTAAAAGCGTTAAAACATACTGTTCAATGGTGATTACATGGCCTGAATCTCGAGCCGCACACGTCAGAAGGGAATCTTACCACAAGCATCCAGTAGAACAGAATATCATATATACAACAATCTATGTATGTATTTGTATATTGTATATACATAACAACATGTGTATGAATATACATGGAGCACAATATCTCTACATGATGTAATAATCATATGCAAGAACACATACAGTAATATGGTCGTCCTGGAGAAGAGATTATACCGTAGAAAATTCAAAGCATATTCATGCACATTCCCCAAAATGAGAATAGGTTTGCAAAATACATGTTCAATCTGCTTCTATATCACAGTATACATAACACGTATACAGAGAATGAGAAGAATGCAAAGATGTTTACTATTGACTATTGATGCATACAATAAAACATATATATACAGATCAATGCCCTGCAAATCCGGTCAGTCCGACCAAACATTGAAACTGTGCAAAGCGTGACAAGAGCTGCTCCACTTCGCCACTGCACCTGCAAATCTGATGGATCTGTGCTCTCTGGTTGTCCTTGCGGTCAAAACATTTCAACGTTCAAGTGCATTGTGAACAACTTCAAACTCATGCGTGCTCTGAATATCCCCGAATCACAATCTCACATGCTCAACTTCATCTCGACTCATAGCTATATATGTCTATCCATCCATCTACGTATCCATCTATCCATTCATCCATATCTATGCAACTCTATAGGAATATTCTGTATGAACCTGTACAAATATACACACGTCCCAAATCGTCCTTTTTGGCCCTTCACTGGAGCTGCTGCCTGGAGGTGCTTGGACTGTCTTGGGAAGCCCCCGTGGTTGGAAAGCCAAGGTGGAAGAGTTGAATCATATGCAATAACAACAATAGCAATAATAGCTTAAGAAAAAGTAGAGTATATGATTATGACCGATGACAGAATAAGAATGATGGAACAAGCAGTACTAGTCTTGTTTCCCGACAATCATGGTTATCTATAAATCATAACTATATGGAATATATGGAGCCAATCATGGAACACAACAATAAGGAGAATTCGGAAACACTTTGGTGCTGCAAAAGGGAACAGCCATGAAGAGCCTACAGCTCAGCTCAGCAGAATACAGTTGAATACAGCAACTGCTGTTGTATCAAGCCCGCCTGGGTCTTCAACTGCGCAACATCAGGCAACGGCTTCTCGTTCTCCTACACTGAAAAGCGCTGTGCCAAAGCTTGGACACGGAAAAAACTTCCGTCGCCGGCGAGTGAAGCAACACAAAATGGTGGGGAAAAATGGAAAAACACAGATCATACCAGACTGAGATCCAAAGGAAGACACAAGCTTAGAATCACTATATACTAGTAGTTACTACAAATTACGCTGAAAATACACAGGCAAATCACGGTGCATCTGCAGTCATCCTGTGACACTGTGATCCGATCCAAAGTTGTCCAGTCCTTGCATACCTGCACCACACGTGCCATGATCTCCTTCCGCTCACAGGGTCCCAGTCGCTTCCTCCGAAACATGAAACATCTCTCTGACAGGTGAAGTGGCGAAAGACACAGGGCCTGCATCAACCATGACATGTCATGACCTATACATGACCTATACATGACCTATACATGACCTATACATGACCTATACATGACCTATATATACCTTTCATTACCTTTCTATATTGTCTATACTCCACACCCACACTTTGCAGTCTCCCTACTCTTGCAGTTCAAGATCTTCAACCCCCCCAAAAGCTGAATCTTCACAACGCGCCGAGTGACAAAGTCAGGAGATTGGCAGTATCGAGTACTTCCAAACTTCCCACTGCCACGCTGGCATTGACGTACGCCAGAGTCAGATTTGCTGCCAATTTGGGATTGAATTCGCCTCAGGTGTCATCATTGCCAGCTTCGCGATTTGCAACATGTGTGTTTACCATATAATCCCATATATATATATATATATATGTCGATATTCTTGATGGATATAGCTTGCTCACGTTTTTTGAGAAATGGTGCATATCTGAAGCAAGTGGCTGTCTGGCAGAGCAGCTGGACCAGTAAGATACTTCTGGAGCTCTTTCAGTGCGTCTCTGTACTCCTGTTTGGCAGAACGAAAACGCCAAAGGGCTTCGTTCTCTTTTGCAAACAAAAGATCAAGAAACACCAAGAAACTCTTGAAGTTCATCTTCAAATGGACTTATCTGAAAATAGGCTACCCATTTGAAAATGCATGTGTTTTGAATCGTTTTGGGGTACACCCCATTTTCAATCACCCCATATATCCTACCACCTGTTTTTCCACAAACCCAGCATTTGATGGGGTCGTCCTGCAGTGCCCGCTTCAGCAACTTGGGATTGTCATGACCTCGGCTTGATGTGCACATAATGACATTGTCTACAAAGAACTTCAAATCAACTAGCATGATAGATCATGACATATTATCATATTATCTCAATTGTTCTCCGAGGAATATGGCATACAACTCGGAAATACCCAATAGATCTCAATAGATATATCAAAAAATCAATAGGAAGAAAAATTGATTGGCTTAGCTTGGCTGAAATCCCGTGTGTGGGCTCCAAGAGCGCTTTAAGAGACACAGAATCACAGATGGTGCTGGAACGTGGAACGCACAGACTCAATTCATCCCTTTGGCTTGGGAAACTGGGAGTATTTAACTTGTTTCACTTATCTAAGCTGGTTGGTAAAAAAACAAGTTAAGCAGTCCTAAATTTAATCAAACTTCAGCGCATATCACTTCGAGCCAAGTTGCTGGTGGCAACGGTGTCCAAATGAAGATTCCAGAAATGCACCTGAGTGCCAATCGGAATAACCTCCCATTTTCTGCCAAAGATTGGGGCACGGCCCCTTTGCAAAACGGAATGGAACAAGCATGTGGGAGCAAACCCTTGATTTCAAATATGTCAAATGGATGTCAAATGGTTCAAGCAAAGTGCAACTGAACTCCGCAATAGTTCTTTTAGTGATGAATCTTTCTTACAACTGGCAGTATCAACCTCTGGACATTTCCGAACCGCAAATTCAGATTCCAGGCACCAGCCCATTTGAAACCATCCAGTGCTGGCTAAACTGGTGGCTCAATTCCAGACCATACAGCAGGCTCCTGCTGAGTTCTCCGAAACTGGTGGATGTGCCACCAATGGCAACTGATTTGCCACGAATGATGGAAAACCATGGAAAATCATGGAAAATCCATGGATAATCTGCTGGAATTCTTGAGTTCCTACATGTTCAAACAAACCCATGGAGGAACAAAAAATACCACGAATGTTCCAGGATGAGACCATGACCCCCCGTCGCTACAACGTTGCGGTCCTGATCATCTCCCGTTTCTTTTCCGAAATCTCGGCCTTTTCTTCTGGTGTCAACTCTTTGATTTCTTCCTGTAGTTTGATGGCAACCACTGATCAGTTGAGGTTCGAAAGCCGCAACAGTATCCCGTTATACTGGTTGGCTGATAGGGATTTAATGGCTGATGATTGAATATATGAATATATGATATAACTTCCTACCATTCCTATAATTGCCAAGCAACAGGAGTTTGAACGCGGCTCAGCTTGTGAATACTTGACATTCAGGAATGCGTTGAAACCTTTGAATTGGACAACCTTCGTGATACAGTGGTAAACAATGATTCCCTAGAGCTGTGTTAACAAAGTACAAAACAAAGTACAAAACAATACAAACCACATACTGTACTATGATGTATGGCAAAATGTGAAACATGTGAACACCTGTGAAAACCATTTCTTTCAAAGGACATTTCAAGAGATTCTGCCACAAAACTCCAAACTGCTGGGATACGTTGTCCTGCTCCTCAAGTTCTTCTGGGTCTGGTGGAATCAACTCATCCGTTGGCTCTTCCTGCATCCAACACAATCAGCAGCATCCCCTAACGAAAAAAAACTTTCAAAAGATACATTACATGGTTTGCCAAGGGTTGTGAAATTCTGATAGGCCCGTTTTCTGGTTCAAAGAAGGACAATCTGTCATGGCATATTCCATTTATCATACGTTGACTCACATTCTCTAAGTTTTCCCAAACGTGCCTCCTCTTTTTCCTCTTCAATCTCCTCATCGATTCCATTCCTGAGCGCCAAGAAAATGCAACCGTTCCACTTCTAAAAATTAAACTTCTTCCATCCCCCCACTGTCCACTCAGCTTCCCAACCCGGTCACCGTTCCATATTCTCGTGAATATCAATGAATTCCAATGCCAAGGTTCAGCAATCCTTGGTCCTCGATTTCCCAAGACAAACATTGCGCCTTCGTATAGGCCGCTTGCGTCAGCAGCAAGGCACTCTCCACTTCTGTGGGCCAAGGACCCACACGGAGCTCGCCCTCTGAGTAGCTGATGGCCTTGCTACAGACCTGCACAGCAAAGGGGCCTTCGTCGGTGCGTTTGGCTTCGAGGCCGCATTGGCACCTGAGATGTGCTGAGGACATTTGTCCCCGATTCGGAAGATCAAATGATGTCAAATGACGTCAAGTAATAAAGGAGACACAGAAATCATGAACGATCATGTTTAAACAAACAACTCGTGAGTTGGATGACTAGTTGGATGGTCGTTGATGCTAGGGCAAGCCACTGATTTTTTGGGGATCATGATCCAGGTGGGCTTCTAGATGCTCTTCTAAACCCTCAAATCTTGATCCATAAAATGTAAAGGGAACAAATTGGAGGTTGGTGGTTTTAACCCATCCCAGAACAACCAGCTCCAAGTGGCATCAGCGCGATGATCCGCTTGGCCTTCTGAATGGCTTCTTCTTTCTCACCTAAACCACGGCAGAAGAGTTGTTTGCAGATTGGGTGGCTCAAAGGCAAACTCAGATTAACATTCTGAGAGTAGGGAAACCTTCTGAAACCTATAATAATGGGAGGAAACGAAACTAATCCCATCTTGCAAAACAAATCCTGGTTCAAGTGCCGTGGACATGACATATACAATCATACGTACAAAGCAAGGACAGATCAGAAATTAGGAAACATATCATCTTACATTGTCCTTACCCTCTGGTAAACTAACATAACTATGGGAAATCACCATTTTTAATGGGAAAATCCACTATTTCTATGGCCATTTTCAATAGCTATGCTAGTTTACCAGAGGGTACATCTCCAAAGTTTCGAGATGATCCTGGATGATCCTGGCGCTGAGGTCCGCGGCTCTTGGGTCGCTTGTCCAAGATGGGCTTTCCATCGACGGATGCAGGGGCTCCACCCACAGCCACTGTGGCTTTGGCTTGAAACGGCAGGGGTTTCAATGGCCTCAGGAGGATTCCAAATAGGATTTCCATGGATGCCACTGATGGGAAACCCTGACATACACTGATTTCATGGGAGATTGGTGGGGAAGCTCATGGCTGGGCTGGGCAGGAGGATTTTCAGATATCTTCAAGACAAGTTGTGAGGTTGGAGGCATGTCCATGAGCCAGGAGACTGTAGTGAATCGACAGTGGAAAACATATGGACAGAATTGACTCGGAAGCTACTGGCTGCCGATAGCCCTTGAAGTGAAGGTGACATTCATGTAATCAATAATGTAAGGGTGTGGAATAGTTTTTGGATTTTTTTTTGGGACAGATTTTGGAATTTTTTTTGGGTTTATGCTCTGGCCCCGTTTGCCTTGTATTTGCAACAGTTTGGAACTTGAACCTGTCATTTTGC
>BGPT01001079.1:18751-46311 GCA_003297045.1 Symbiodinium sp. clade C Y103
AAAGCAGAAAAGCAGAAAAGCAGAAAAAGCGAAAAGCGGAAAAGCAAAAAAGCAGAAAAGCAGGAAAAGCGAAAAGCAAAAAAGCAGAAAAGCAGAAAAGCAGAAAAAGCGAAAAGCGGAAAAGCAAAGAAGCAGAAAAGCAGAGAAGCAGGAAAAGCGAAAAGCGGAAAAGCAAAAAGGCAGAAAAGCAGAGAAGCAGAAAAGCAGAGAAGCAGGAAAAGCTAGAAGCGGAGAGGTAGGAGATCCAAAAAAAATTCCAAAAACTGTCCCAAAAAAAANGCAGAAAAGCAGAGAAGCAGAAAAGCAGAGAAGCAGGAAAAGCTAGAAGCGGAGAGGTAGGAGATCCAAAAAAAATTCCAAAAACTGTCCCAAAAAAAAATCCAAAAATAAATGACCCTCCATAATGTAATCAATAAACAGCTTTGGAGAGACCAGCTTGCACGTGTTCAGTACATTTCAATGCGGGTTACATGTAAGTTTCAATCAATCAATTTCGCAACAACCATGCCAAGATATGCCAAGGAACTCATGATCAACGATGTGTCTAGGAGGAGGCTCAAAGGTATCGCAGAGGCTTTGAAGTCGGTCATTTCCAATCAGCGACTCCATTTCTTGCTCTAGCTTCTCAAAGGCCTCTCAGAGACGGCTGGGACTGTGATGAAATTAGATGATCATCAAATGAAACTCCCAAGACTCCTGGAAATTTGAAAGTTGAAAGATGCACAAAACTTCAAAATCATTCAAAAGCTGGAACGATGCTTCTTGCATCAGCAACAAATCTGGATGTGTCATATGGCGTCTTGTTTCTTTCCAGGATGCCCGGCCTGAACCAAAAGGTTATAGTTCAGCCTCTTCTTCTCCTCGGAGAGAGGCATCACTTCGCCTTTCTCGTTCTTCACGCCTTTGAGTTTGGCCACTTGGTCTAAGACCAACATCACCTGATCAGCGACCTCGCTGGGCTCCTGGAATCAGGTCACATTGGAATATGCATGATACGTCTACATGTGTATACATGTATATATTTATATACATGTATATCAAGTATATTATATAGTTATATTGTATATATTAGGCACAAATGTTGAATATTTCATGTTGTCATATATTGTATATCACTTCTACTACAAGAGTCTACAAGTAATGAGCAGTAAATCAGGTGCCCGTCCTCATAGAGGTTGGTCTTCCAATGCAGCAAGTTCAAGTGCTCCTGCATGGTGAGACGGTCATCCAGCAAGATACGATTGGGCTCATGTAACGACATTGTGGTTGCTGTATGTTGCTGTGGGGAAGTCCCCAAAATCATATCACCATATATATCACCGCTCCCATGATTGGTGGTTTGCTGAGCGGTAAGGGCACATGTCACATTCGCCCTTCACTGACTGTAGAGCATCAAATTTCAAGACGTTGAGTTATGCAAGGTCGCAATGGCAGCACGTTTTAACTTCTCTATGAAACGGGTCGAACAAAATTGAAAAAAGGAAGGGAACTCCCTCATCGCCAAAAAAAGTGGCGTTGGGTGGATGTTCAAATCCTTGTACCCTGCTAAATGGATGTGTCAACGGGAAAGCAGAACTGTTGTTGGGAAACATCATATTGATGAGAATTTTCCATCCCCAGGTCAGATTCATCCCCAAATCGTGGTGCCATCATCTCCTCACTGGCTTCATCGAAACGTCTCAGGTAGTGCGCAGGGTCCCGGCCCAGTGGACCCACGTCTTCGCTCAACAAGGGTCTCACCTCAGTGCAAGTGCCCGGTAGTGCCCCTCAAGATCAAACATCAACAAGTGCCAAGCTGATCCAAGCTGCAGGACCCAGGACCTCAAATAAATATCAATGACAATAGATGATGATTATGGATATGATGATATCATGATCCATCCATATCCTTACCAACTCCTGGAGATTTCTGTTGCGCCGGGTGGCCGTGTCTGGCAATTCGGCTTCCGTCACGGTGTAGTCCAAGGTGTTGGCGCGTTCGAATTCCCCGCAGCCTTTGGTCAGAAGATCGGAGGCCACCTGCGGTTGCCACCAGGATCTTGGGGGTGAGGGATTTTGCGATTTCAATCGATTTCCCATTAAATCCGATTGGAGTACCTATAGCCATTTTAATTTCTATGTTTTTTCTGATTTTACATATTGAGCGTGTCTTGAAAAATGGGGTATGCCTCCAAATACCCATGATTTTACTGGGAAAAATGGTGATAAACCATTGGATTCTGGGTTGCCCTATTTTCAGTCAAACACATTATGTGTGTCTCTGTGTGTGTGTCTGATTCTGAACCGCCATGTCTCCACAAGAAATGGGATCTTTTCTAGCATTTCACAATGGCCCCACCTCACAATGAGCAACTTCAAAGTGCAGCTGAACTCGCAAAGGGATCAAGCGATTCGATTGCATCTCCTCTAGTAGCTCCAAGCATTTCCTAAGGAGGCGGGCATGGCGGGCAGGGGACTGGCTGAGGGTCTGAAAATTGGGTGAGTTCAACCAAGAAAGAGTGGACCTTTAATGAAAATTTAATTGGACATGGGGATAGAACATGATATGATATGTTATATGATATGTTTTTATGGGGTATCACTGTATCACCATCAATCACAGCTATAGGGGTGTGTCTGAAAAACATGGTTTATCTCCTTGATGTGATGACATGGCAAACCATCTGCCGGACTGGGAGATTTCAAGGCGAA
Source organism: Symbiodinium sp. clade C Y103 (assembly GCA_003297045.1). Classification (NCBI taxonomy): domain Eukaryota; class Dinophyceae; order Suessiales; family Symbiodiniaceae; genus Cladocopium; species Cladocopium sp. clade C. The sequence continues at coordinate 21,443 of BGPT01001079.1, forward strand.
TGAGCATATGTCCCAGGATCCTAGGGGCGCAGTCCTCAACATTACTCATGATCTTAGAGATCTATTGATGTTCATCCGATCGAATTATACCTTTATACTGTCATATACTGATAAACCCCCTGTAAATGGGAGTATAACGCCCCAAGAAACCACCATGAAACTGGTGTTGTCAAGAGATTTGTCAAGTCTCTGCAAGGGCTTGTGAACTCGGAATCGATTCTGATCTGACATGAGCTCACGCGAGATGTTCCACATCACAACAGCACATTCTTCCACCAAATCATCGGCTTCGATCCTGCTGTCGATCGTTGTGACCCCAATTGCTGGACAACTCTGGAATTTGAATAACTGACTGGTTTTGCTCTCAAATACTATCAGAATCCAGTGATTGAAAAGGCCTCAGGAGGCTGCAATGCCAGTTTTCCACACAACACTAAAGCTAAACACTTGTTTTGGTAGATTTATTTCATTGTACTGGTACCCTGCTGTGCACACCAAAACATCTTCGAATACTGCACTTTCTGTAGTTGTTATATACAATATATATATATATATATTGTCACTATATATAGATATTCATAGCCCCTATTACAACTAAAACTCACATGGAAACCTCGCCAATCCCAAAGTCGTTTGTGGCCGCTTGGCTGTTCCCACGTCCTCTTGGCGATCATGATACACTGCTCCAGCAGTTTCACCGAGCGATGCCGCGTCTCCACTTCGCGCTTTTCTTGTTCCGCGGCCGAGAGCAACATCTTGGAGGTGGGATCCTCCTTCTTCACCTCAGAGCTGGGAAGCCTGGGAAAGCAGTGGAACCGTGGAGAATCAAAGGATACCAAGATATCCCAAGACAAGATTTGTCTCCATTATTGCGGGTTGTATGTTTGTTAATTCTTGTCTCTGTTATTCTTGTCTTCTGAATCTTGGAATTGAAGCATGATGCATCATGATACTCTGCTGACTTGACATCCACCCCTCACCGGCCCATCAATACAAGTTGCTGTACAGGCGTGCCACACTTCACACTCGGCCTTTGACAGGTCCAAAAGGATGCGTCCACGGCCCGGGGGCATTTGGAACTTTTCCAAGCGACAAATCATGCAGAGCGCCAAGGGCCACTGTTTTGCAACCTCACCGCTCATCAAATCTCGAAAGAATGGGTTCAAACATATTCAAACGAAAAGCTACGCTGCAGCTACATTAAATGCCCTTTTTGCCCCGGATGCAGTGCCAAGTGCACATCAGGGGGTTCATGGAGGTTGCAATTGACAATCTTCAGAATGTCATGTGTATTGAAGCCTAGTTTTGAAAGTTTATTATTTACAACGTACAACCTATGATGCGCTTAAATGCAAGCACAAGTCTGCCACATGATTTTACAAGAGCATTGGGCAATTATTCCTCATCCATGCTCATCATCTGGAAACAAGACGTCATCCTCAGACTGTGCAGCTGGATGCAGCTGGCACCCTCATAACCTTTCGGATCCTTTCGGCCATGGCACCACGGTGGCTCTCAATGCCAGAGCTAAGTCTACCAACATCTGAGGCTTGACATTGCCTGAGGGCACGACATCATGTTGAAAACCCTCGAAACAGCAGGGATGTCAGCCTCCTTGCAAAGTTGAGTACAGAACAATGTGTTCTGCAGCTAGAGCTTCGGGACCTCTGAATGCACAGTGACAGTATATACATGAATGTACCATGGTATCGCCCTGTCTTGACACAACAACATCTCTGGTCCACAAATTGATATCTTACTACGAAACAAACATGGCCATTCATATCATCAACATATCATCAATAGATCATCAATGTTTTTGACACTGATATACATGCACTAAACATGACCTGGTGAGCCGGTCAACTCATCTGCCAAGGTGCCACGAATCACTTGGCCGCCGTCCGGGCGGGGCGCCCTGGGATCCGTGCTGAAGGAGTCCCGCGCCGCGCGGAGATCGTAGTCCGCATCGATGGTACCCCAGGCCTTGATCAGCTCCTGAGTTCTGGAAATGATGAAACGAAGCATGACTGGGGGCCATTAAAAAAATCATCCCCACATAAATGGTGATAAATGATATGTATATTGATATGTATTCCCAATGCCATGAAGCCAATTGGGAATGGTTTGATTGTTGGCTTTACTTCGTTAAGAATCTATTGGATGATGGAACATGATAGAACATGATGGAAATTGATCATCTTGATCGCAAAAGAGTTCTCGAGTCTTGATTGATTGTTCCTGAGTGTTGGCTGCACTATGATGCTGCTATATCTGCTATGAGTCAAGTGTTCAACTCAATGGCACAAATTGGCACATTCCCTGCGGAAACAAACTCCTCTGCTGCGGCGTCTGGCGTGGTTCCACCATTGAATACGAAAAGAGCTGCGCCCAAGACTGTGCTCCCGCTGCCCTTCACGATGTCATCTTTTACTTTGCCTCTTGCACGTGTGCAAAAACAAACCATGTCCAATGCAAAAATTCTGACTGCTCTGGGGTGCCACCGGAAAGCTTACCCTTTTAGCAAACTTAGCAGTGTCAGTGTCCAGGTTTGACGTCACTGAGGCCAACATATCACCCAAGCTACTCATCTCCAAACAGACCCCATGCTCCACCCTGCTCATCTCCCACTTGCCTGGTGCTTTCCGATTGAAATACGCCCTGGCATTCCACACCAGCTGTCGAAGTCTGGTATTCCTCTCAGCCATTGCTGGATCCTGTGGTTCTTTCATCATCTCATCCAACAGTTGCCCAGCTTCATCTGCCTTTTTTTGCGCATCCGCATCTTTTCCTGCATCTTCCAAGCCAAATGCCAAATTCAAAGTCAGCTCCACCAGCCATGGGATATCAATGGACACAGGGATGGCAGCACCACCTGGTGCCCCCTTCCCTGTGGGTTTCCCCCCGGCCCCGCTGCCAGCGGCGCGCACGGCGCGCAGGGCATCCAGGATCTGGGTGGCCTCGTTGATGATGTGACGCTGCCAGCCGTTGCGACACATGGGTCGCGCCACGCTCCAAAAGACCAGGGAGGCGTTGTAAATTAGAAAACCATAACCTCATGGGACGTCATGGGAGTCATACCATGGGAGATCCTGGGAGTCATGGAATGTTATGGGTGGATGGAGTCGAGTCACTTCACTCTCATATTTGGGAATGTGAGACCATATGAAGTTGAAGAGAACATCTCAACACAAATCACATCCTACGAAACGCCACAGGTGGCTTGACTGGCCAAGGTGCGACTATCATTTTGCGCCCAACCAGTCTCATTTGCCTTGGCGAGTGCCTCAATTCCGCGTCTCCAGGGACAATTTCTGAACTGTAGCTGTATTTTGTTTGATGGGAATTTCTTCGCCAAAGTATCTCTTTAGTGCCTTTCAACAGCAACAGTGCCGCGCCCAGCTCCAGCCTTCATCAGGTACTGCCGTAGAGCATACTGAAGTTGCCTCAAGGCAGATGGAACTGCCTCTTGACAGCTGGTCTGAACATATCAAGGATATGCATAAATTAAGGCCTTGAACATCCTCTGAGCTGCACATTGCATCACAAGGCAGGAAAGGACCCAGAGCAGTTTAAACGTATCGCCGGAACACTCCCATTCCAGCTGTTGCGTTGGAACATCATGTGCCCAAGCCCAAGCCCAAGTCCTACGGCCATTGTAGTACCATTAAATTGCCAGTCTTTCACAAACTGTTTTAACTATCCGATAACTATCCATGCCTTGCTTTCAAAGTGGGCCACATGCCAAGATGTGCCAAGATGTGCCAAGAAACTGGAGAAGATGATGGCCCTTTAGCCGATGCTGTTCCCCCAAGCGAGCTTCGCACAAACATCGCACCAGCAAGGAACGAACCGTGAACCTCAGAGAAGATTCAAAGAAGGTCATCTGTTTGAAGGATTTACATGGATTTACAATGATTTACATGGCATATGATGTAAATCGATCATGTATATTTCCTCATGAACTCTTCTGAGGTTTGAGTAGATTTCAGTAGTCATTTCTTCACAGCCGTCCTAAATGTTTCAGATCTGACCTCAACCACTACGCCATGGAGCTGGTCGTCTTCACAGCCCAGGCGATCGTAGAGCTCCAGAGCTCGTTCAGCTTGGCTATCGTGACCACCCAGGTCCTTGAAAAAACACCCGGAAGCGGTGCCAAAAACTGGACAGGGGATGGCGATCAGTTGATACTTCAGATTGTTTACGATCCTGTTTAGAATTCAGTTAAGATATTCTATGATATGATATCAAATGATATCATATGATATTATTTGATGTTACAAATCATATGTTTTGATGTTGCTACTGTTTGAGATAAACATTATTGTGCATTCTTATGCACCATTGATTTGATCAGAAATGCTTAAGCGTTCCGCAAGCAAGTTGCAGGGGGCAACCTGGACATCAGTTGAGAAGTCTCCGGTCAAGCATCCGATGCGGCTTCTGCAAAGATGACAAGAAGCTCTGGGGAAAAGTCTTCTCCTGCAGTGCCCGCACCCGGTGCGGTGCAGTTTCAGTCCCTGACCAATTGCGATCCCATAAAGGCTCTTCGCGTGGCTATGGCTCGCAAAAGCAGAATCACAATGGAGCTATCATGACCCACCAAGTTGCTCAAATTCTGCTACTAAACCATTCAATCTCACCAAAACGAGTGGCGCAGCAACAATTTGGCTGTGTCTGAGAATCTTATCGTCATTCTCACATTGAAATAACAAGTTTAATGGGGTGTAAATCGCCGATCCCCGGTGTCCAGGCCGCATCAACAGCCTCCTGTGAAACGACTGGCATTGCCCTGGATCAGCGCAAAGGCATCGTTCACCAGCTGGCTGGCCCTAGGTATCCCGTTGCATCCAGAGCTCTCACAATCTCTCACACTTGGATTAGTTCTTACATGAGTTATATGAAGATTCTATGAATATTCTATGATTTATGACGATTTGCACGTAAATGCGTGGTTGGAATCAAGATCAAACATCTCAGGAACAAATGTTAGCACAAAAGTACAGTTCCTAGTTTTCATCGTCAAAGTTGTGTCCCAAGAATCGGCTCGAATTGGACGGTGTCCAGGGTGTCCATGTTAATTATACATGTATATACATGTTTTAAAGCTACAAAATGACCCATTCCCCCAATATTTTTGCACATCCCTGAGTCTCAAAATGTCAACTGTTGAACCACTTTGACCCCTTTGAGCGCATCAGGCAGCAATTGCTGGACTGGGCTCTCCGACTGAGTTCGTTCACCTGCTCTTTGCGCCTCGTAGATCAAGCGTCTGAGGTGAAAATCCGTTGAGGCCATGCCTGTGGTGGTGCTTGCATCTGTGTTGATGGCAGCTTAAACAAGTTGATGGGCAACAAGTTGGGAAACAAGTGCTGAAAGTCATGGCCACAATTTGTTATTGGGTATCAAAGCATCCTGAAGAAATGTCATCAGCTGATGGCGCTGCAGTGTACCCACCTCCTCTTGCAAATACCTGGCGTTGAAAGTTGGAGGCTATGAGGTTGGCCAACTACTTTTTGCTGCAAACACGGAATAGAACTGATATATACACAGCATAAAATTGAATATATATATATATATATATTAATAATATATGATACTAGATACACATAAATGTACCCTTAGCGTCCAAACCCTACAAATTTGTCGGGTGCAAACTAAAACCCTGGGTTTAGCCGTGATCATGCTCAAAACCCTGGGTTTGTCGCAAAAAAAAACGGGTTTTCTTACAAACTGTCCGAATTCGAGATAGTGCTTGGTTCGAACAGTGCTCCTGCTTCGTTGCAGCTTACATGTCTTGGATTTATCGCCATTCAGCCTTCCCGGTCAGGACTTCACATCTACGCACACATCCTAGGTAGACAAAAATGCAACCCCAACATGGAAAAGTACGGGTCGGGAATTCAAGCCTCTAGCAACCCGTGTGTAACCATGTTTATCCCGTGTGTACCCCGTGCTTTTCTGGGGAAACCTCGAGTTTTTGGTGAAAACCCCGGGTTTTCAAGAAAAACACCGGGTATTGCGAACCCTTGTGCAACCCGTGTGCACCCCGTGTTTAACCCGTGTGAACCCGTGTTTTAAAACGTGGGTTGGAACCCCTTGGAACTGGTGAGAATGTAATATGTTTTTGTTGAGTTTGGGTTTGCGCTTGGGCGTCCATGACCAGTAGACTGGACAGAGATGCGCCATTTTTTGAGGACCCGCCACACTAAGAAAATCAGAGCATCTTGGGTCATGGTTGTGAAATTTGTTGCAATGGAAAAACACCGGGTTTTGTTTTGAAACCCTGGGTTTTCAGTGCCACCCTACGAATTTTGCGGGTTCGGTTTTCCAAGGTAGACCATTCATTTCATGTCGATACTTTTACTGGGAATGTCTGAACATGGGGTACAACCGCCTTGAGTTTCCCCTCAAATGGATCCAAGTGGGCATCGATAATGACTCGTGATGATAAACCACACAACCCATGGATTTTGGAGTTTTCACCGAATTTCTGGCACAAGCCCAACATATCCCTTGCCAAGTCTATAAAAAAAGGTGACATGATCTCAGCGACAGGCTGAAACTCCATTCTTGGCTATTGAGTCAAGAGCAGCTCAACAATTTGGGAACTTTTCGGAACAACTCAGCTGGGGTGTCTTTCGGGTATGGGTCAAAATTGCGACAATTGGGTACCCCCCCCAAAAAAGTGGATGAATACTACTACCCATGCGTGATTGAACTGGTTAAGATATTAAGATCCCGAACTTGCCATTCTTTCCTGGAACATCCGCGAACTAAAGACCTGTTGGAGGATTCTGAAAAGCGTCTGGCACCTCGAATTCGATCTGCGCTTTGCGCAAGATGATATAGCATCACAGCTAAACTCTGAATGTTGCTTTGAAGCTTGGCAGTGCTAGAGCTAGGTAGATCCAAGCGTTTTGTCTGAAATGAGTAAACTTGCAGACAGGTTCTGTTCTGGACATGTCCCTTCATTCATGCTACGAGTACCTGTTTGTCTGTTTCGCCTCAGCTGCATGTCGAACCATATTGAACCGAAACTCTGCCCAGATTGGGGTGTGAGACAAACCTCGAGATGAGGCGTCATTGGATGCGTCATTGGATTATAGTCATAGCGGATGGGCGCTGTCCCTTGGCCTGGACGCTCTAATTTTTCTCGACTTCTCTATTGCGGCGTTTGCTGTGCAGATTTATATCCTGTTCCACGGCTGCTCAAGGCCGTAGCACGCTCACGAATCCTAATCCCAAAACTGCAAAAGATTTCAAAAGCCAAGCGATTCGATCATGTCGTCGGCCTGTGTACGGCCCAACACTCTGAGAAAAGTCCTCAAAACATCTTGACAAAACACGCAAAAGCACGAGAAAAGACTGTGATGAGCAGTGGACAAATGTGGACAACGGAGTCAGAGTGCTTAAGGTAGCCATAGATAGGTCCATCCTGCTATGGACGGTATGGTCCTGTTAGGGAACCAACATGCAGCGAATTTTGCTGCCAAGGAAACTTCCAAAGCAAAGATGTTTCGTTTTGGAAAAACTCACCCGCCCCTTGGCAAAGCTCTGGTCTCGGTGTCAGAGTAGCTTGTAGACTCCTACACGCAATAAAGTGCAAAACCGACTTGTACGGTATTCGCGTATAGTAAATGCAAATATGCAACGCACTCCGAAAGCTGAGGCTCCTATCCCTCAAAGAAAGTGCGTCAATGAATTCTCGCTGTACAAGGCAATGCACTCACTCTTGGAGTTCGGCTGCCACGAATTCATGCAAGGGAACTCCCGCTCCCCTAGTTCCACAATGTTCCAGAGGTTTTCAAGAAACACAACTGCAATCACTGCGATCTATGAAATTCTGTGAGGTGAGCACGAGTTATGGTCCATGGAGTCTCCTTGACACATCATTTGCATTCCTCACTACACTTCACTACTCAGCTTCACGCTAGCAATTTGAGCAGCTAGGCTTAGTAAAGCTGGCATCCCGGCGCTGGGCAACACCAACGGGCGATCTCTGTGCACTGTGTGCAATCGTCAGCGCGTTTGAAAGGCACCGGGAGCGAAGCGGTGATGCTTGAGGCAGCGGTTGATGTTTAAAATTGTGCACTATGGGAAAAAGGGGAAAAATCGACGGCTTTCTCCTATCGTATTGTGGTGTGTTGTAGTGGATTGTAGTGACATTGTAGTGGTGTTTGCCATTTTCATCATATTCAGATTTTTTGTCTGCCCTGATTGTTGGACATCACCGAGCAATCAGGAAACAGCTGGCATGTTCCTGGCTACCAGCTCAGCCTCGAAAAGGCTTAGCTACTCCACTGTCTGCATGGGTGGAGCCACCAAACTCTCGAATCAAAATTGCCCATCACAGTCTTTCTGATGAAGATTATTCTGATATATTCTGATATATTCGGATATAATTAACTATTCTGACATATTCTGAAGAACATTGCACTCGAATCAACATACTCATCCGTGTGTCATACGTTGCATTGATCATAATATGTGCAAAAAAAAACTGCGCATTCAATTCAATCTGTCGTGACAATCATGACATTGACAGATAGATTCTGGATAAATGTTTTCGATCTGAAACACTGGTTGGATCATCATGGATCAATCTTGGATCACCATGGATCAATATGGATCAATCATGGATCAATCATGGATCAATCATGGATCATCTTGGATCGTCATGGATCGTCATGGATCATCATGAATCATGGATCAATATTGGATTGATATTGGATCAATCATAGAGCTGAGTGGCAACTTCCGAGTTTTCCGATCAGCCCAACTGGCTGGAGCTCGGATCAGTGGAGCACATCGAGCGTGGCTGAGCCCTGGCATGGGCGACTTGGTCAACCTAGGCACCGGGGGGAACATCTAAGGGAAACCAATTGGAAACCCATGCTTTTTAGCATCCAAAATGGAGGGATTCTATACCGTTGAATTCTATATTGAATTGGCTCTGGATGTCTATGATGTCCTTTGTTTGGCAACAGTTCGGGCTCTGAATGATCTGGGGAAGCTTTTGGAGGTGTGAATGCGAATCATGAAAATCTGATATTACTCAACGAAAATGTCCCATCAGAACTGTTCCATTGGACCAAGACTCTCTGGCATCATGTAAATTGGAATCCAATAATAATTGGATGATGCATCCAACAACAACAACAACAACAACAACAGTGCAAAAACAACAACAGTACCAACAATCATTAATACCAACAATAATCTTAATATTAACACGATTATGACCAAACAATGCGTTCTCCCCAGGACTGAAGTCTATTTTCCGCCGGGAGAGAGCCTCGCGGGAGTGCCTTTCAGAGAGAATCAACCTCAAACAGCGACAGCAGGTATGGGGCAAAGAATCAAGATTGATGATGTCAATGTCTCAGTCAAATTGACTACTTCCCAGGCAAACAATTTCCATGCTATCATTCAACAGGAGATCGAAACATGTACACATCGTGACATGCTGGCATTTTAAAAGAAAACTCACTGAATATTCCGAGAGCCCAAGAGAGTGCAGTGGACAGCACAAGAATCAGTTGAGTCTTCAGGTATCTTCAGGTTTATATCACTTCATTTAATCATAGGATGTTCTAGGATGTCATGGGATGTCATAGGGTTTCTGCTTTTCTGGTGAATTTTTTTTCTGCCCTGGAAGCGAAGCCAAGGGGCCGTAGTAGGACTTGTTTCTCACGAGGCTCGGCTCAAAAGATCGATGTGGATGTCTCCTTGGGGGCGCACCGTGAGTTGAGGGCTGGGAAGAACTAAAACGTCAAATGCGAAGAATAGCAATAGGTTGGTGACACCTTTCGCAGTCAAATGGTCTTATCATGTCTTATTTCATCTCATCTCTCTTGTCTATTCTTGCCTTGCATCTTGCATTCACAGTGCGGGCTGTTCCAATTCAACTGCGACGACTTTCAGAGTTGTGGAGTGAACCAACGTCTGGATTCAATAGATCCAAGGGGAAGGGATATCCATCAACAATTCATAGTGTTGGCAGAAACCTTACAGCTCAAACCTTAATCTCAGACTCGCGAGCCAACCAGTACCATGATATGCCAGCAATGTTTTCGCAAAACCTAGTCTCACTATATGTATCGCTTGGTGGCTCAAAATTGCACCGAAGACGTTTGGAGGTTTGAGCTCTTGTCTAAGAACAACATCACTTTTTGCAACTCCATCAGTACCCCAGTGGTACAGTTACAAAAGGCCACCCCTCGCTGCGTAAGGCCCCGCTGCAACCCGTCCCTTTCCCACAACGGGCAGCCCGGACATATCGACAGAGGTCCGGGGCTTCGCCTTGCACTTTGGGAGCTGGGACTCAAACTGATGAAAATCAGAGCTTCAATTTCAATATATATATGTAATATATATATATATATGACAACTTCTAGCCACCACCCAGCCCACAGACGCACTTTGTGAGCTGCTGATTGTGGTTTCCTTGCCACCCTTTGATGTCTGGTCAGATTTCTGACCTGAGTGATCTTCTCTTTGATCACTTTGCTAATCCTCACCTCACCCCTTTGGAGTGGGTGGGCGGGATTTCAAAATTCCTTCAGGTGGGGTGGCTTGAGCCAAAATGGCCCGAGGCAAGCCACCTCCACCAAATTTCAATTGTCATTCAAAAAAATTCATGCTTCATTTTATTCCACGACAACTTCTAGCCACCACCCAGCCCACAGACGCACTTTGTGAGCTGCTGATTGTGGCTTCCTTGCCACCCTTTGATGTCTGGTCAGATTTCTGACCTGAGTGATCTTCTCTTTAATCACTTTGCTAATCCTCACCTCATTGCACCCTTGCGCAAAGTGATTTGCATTTCAAGCAAGTGACCTCAGCCTCCTGCTCCACAAACACGAAGTTACTGCCGTAATATGCCCAGCCGCAAGCAGATCTCCATGAGATTGGGGGCGAAGTTGAGGCCCTTGCAACATTCCAGTGAACAACCTTGCTGGTCAGGCTCTGCACTCGCCGTGGCAAAGTCCCTGGGTTCTCCCGATAAAGCTTCGCCCAAAGTGCCACCTGCTCGTCGTTTTCCTTTCCTTTCTCGTCGATGTGGCCCTTGAGCTCTTCCATCTCCTTTTTCAATTGTGCTTTCCAAGCTTTGAGCTCGTCTTCTGTGACTGCTTTCACGTCATAGGTTGCAATGCCCTTGGGGTCCACCGTGTGAGAGGGAACGTTCAAATTGGCGGGCAATTGCTCTAGTGCTTCTTCTGCATAAGACAGAATGGCACTGGACTTCCAGCGTCCTAGGTGTGCTACCTGTGTGATAGACCACCCAGAACGAATGTAGTGTAAAGCCCCCGTTCTCCTGCCTGAATGTCCAGTGATTCCTTCTCCAAACATCAGGCGCCAGGTTCTCACGATCTGCGCCTTTGTCGCTTGTTTTCTTGTTTTATCCATGGACAACCAGGAACCGGTGCCACTGTACTTCTCCACCTTCTCCAAGATGTCTTTGGACAGAGCATAGGGACACTCTGGGTCGCACTTGTTGCTTGTGCATAAACATTGCAGTGTCCTGTTCACGCCCCTGCCTTCGGAATCTGTCTTGCTGATCTTGATGTGCAAGGAGACCTTCTTCGACATGTGGTCGATGGTGACGTCTCCTGTGGTGAGGTCGGCCAGTTCTATTTCTCTCAACATCCAAACAACACAGAAAGAGAACAGCTCTCTGCCGAACTTCACTGCTTTCTCGGACTGGGCGAAACTCAGTTTCTTGGGAGCGTCCCGCAACGGCCTGGGTACCTCCAAGGCTTTCTTCCTGGGACCTTGCCCCCTTGCCAAGGCGCGCTTGCATTGTTTGAATGCCCGGTCCAGGGTGTCACCCCAGGGATGGCCTTCTTCAATGTGCCATAGCTTTGCCTCTATCAGGTACCCTTCGCCTGCTTTGTATCCTCCGTCTCTGAGTGCAGAGGCTAGTCCTTTCAGCACCTCCTGTGTCAGAGGGAGCGCTGACCCTTTGCTACCTGTCAGCACTTCCACGATCTGCAGCACTGTGCGCTTCTTTGCGTTCTTGGCTAGCTTTGAGGAGGACGCAGAGAAGTCTGCTTCTATAGAGGGATTTCTCAGGTTTCTCTTCTTCAGCGCCCTTGCTGACAACAGCGCTGCCTTGAGCTTGTCCAGCTTCTTTGGTGCCCTGCACGTCGACTTTGGCAAATTAAGCTTCGGTACTTCAGGTCGGGTTGCCGATGACGCCCTTGGTCTCTTGCTGGGGCTGACCCAGCCTTTGAATTGCTTCCAAGACTGCTTCAGCTTGGTCAGTCCCCCGCTCTCAACCTTCCCTGTAGGGCTTGGTTCACCCAGGGGTCCTCCTTGAGCCCATATTTCTGCAAATGGGCTCCCATTCATGATCTCGTTGTACAAGGAGACTCCTGGTTCAGCCAGCTCTACCTCCTCCTGATGAGGCTCGCTAGCCCCGTTTCTCTCTGGGTTTCCCGCGAGCTGCGACTGACCGATTGCAGATTGATGCCATAGTGCCCTTCGACCCACTTCTGGCCCGCTTCGATCCTGGTGGTCTTGGGTGGTGTCTTCGTCCTCCTCCCCACAACGAAGCAAGCCCAGCAGGCTTTGCAGAGCCATAGCAGCAAAATTACGTGGGCAACGAGGCCTACGCAGACCAACCACAAGAACCAATCCCAAGGTTCCTGCTCGTGGTCCATGACGCCTGAAAAATGTTTGAGCCCAACTGCAAGGAGAGGATGGGGTCAGAAGTGAGGACATGACAAAAAGGGGAAGAGGAGGAGCCAGACCTTTCCTTACCCTTAGCCCAGACACCCGATGCGTCCTTTTGCACGGGGTGGTCACGCCACTGCATCCCAAATTGCCGTCCCTCCGGCCGCCCCTTCCTTTACTCCCCAGAGGCTAGGTGCCGCCTTTGGGGTGGGCAGCCGGTAGAAACTACTATTGGGTCCTATCTCGAGATCAGCGTCAATACCCACTAGACCAGCAGGCTTTGACACTGAGTCCCAAGAGCTCGGCCGTGACAGCCAATCGGCCTCCACGTTGGCTTTACCTGGCACGTGCAACGATTTCAGCTCCTCCACTGCGAGCTCCTCGATGCATATGGAAAGCTCTGCGCCGATGAAGTTCAAACCTGGGCTGGTACTCTTCGCCGACAGCTTTTGCGAAAGGGCTAATGCAGTGATGCTATCGCTTTGCACCACAATGGAGATTGAGAGGCCTTTGACCTTTTCGGTCCATCTCCTCAAGGCCACCAATATGGCTAATGCCTCAAGGACGCCCTGCGAAGACGACTGCCTCTGTGCCTTCTCCACTGGGCTGACGTACGCTGCCACGATCCGTCCGTTGATCGTCAGGATTCCCCCCAAGGCCTCTGGGGATGCATCTGTGGTGATGCGGATGTCGGCCAGCGAGGCTTGGAGCAATGAGATCCTCCTCATTGGCCTGAGCTTGGCTGCGGTGAGGAAGCTAATGAGCCACCGACGAGCGAGCTCCAATCTCTTCACAGCAAAGAGCCCCTTTCTGTTTCTCGTCGTGGGTCCTTTCTCACCCTCTTCTTCCTTCAAGGTCTGCGACAGCACTGCGTAGAATACGCTAGTTGTCCACCTTGCCCTTGGAAGGACCCCGCCCAGCCAGGCGTTCTTGCCTGCTACCACTCGGAGTTCCTTGAGCGGAGCGTAGCCCATTCCTTCCCACCGCTTCAGGATGCCCAGGAGGTCCTCGATGAACTTTTCTGGCAGCCCCAGCACCAATGTGTTTTTGTCGATGAAGTGCAGGCTGACCCCGATCCAGGTGGCTTTGTTGGCTCTTGACCCTTTTCCCAAGCTCACCCTCAGTCCGAGTGCTGCCATGGTGTTCAAAATGAACGCCAAAGTATTGGTGCGTGTGGCCAGTGGACCTTGGAGGATCCATAGGCTGTCGTCTAGGTATACCTCATGGCCACCCCTGTTGAGCTTCACTGCGGATTGCAGTAGCCTCGCCACCAGTGCTGCAAAGCGGCTGTACAGGAGGGGGGCCACCTTATACCCAAACAGCAGTGCTCTGAAAACCAGGCACTCGTCCTGCCTTGTGGAGGGCGCCAAGGTGTGCTTCCTTTCTGCAGGGGCCACTGGCAGCACCGTGAACGCATCACTTACGTCCACCAGCGCCATCTCCATCTCGTCCTCATCATCTGGGTCGGACTCTCTGGTGCTGCGCTTCCTCACCTCCTTCATGAGCTTGACAGCGTCGGTGAGCCGAGGCAGCACCAGTCTTTCAGGAAGCTCACTCTTGGCATTTCCTCCACTCCGTCTCATGTCTATCACTATCCTGCGTTTCTTTATTCCAGAGTCCTTCACTTTCAACACCAAGCCTAGTCGGCTTACTGTGCCATCCTTGTACTGCTGCTCCGCCGCCTCCCTTGATACTCTTACCAAGTAGCCCAAGTCTTCATAGCGTTGTAGCTCGATCTCTGCTTCCTCCAGGTCGTCTTCTACGCTCTTGTAATTCTTCAAGGAGTCCGGGCGTTCCAAGACTGCGTCTGCGATGACCTGGTCCTTCACCCCCAGGTCGTCACCCTCTGCCTCCTGCTCGATGGGAGGGAACACCCCTGCAGTCTCGATTTTCATCTCTATCCCCAGAGGAGCTCCTTCTTTGAGCCACTTGCAAACTACGCCGTCCGGGTCCCCTGACAGGCTCGTCCACGCCTTCAACATTTCGTAATAAACTGGTGTGGAGTAGTCGCTGTCGTCCACTTGCCTCGGCCCAGGCACCTCGATGCCCCAGAGGTCACAGAGCTCCCTTCTCCAGCCGTCCACAACTTCAGTGTTGAACTTGCAGTTGGCTGTGCCGTAGGACTCCGCCACTTCCCAAGCGTCTCTGTGGGAACAAGCAAACTTCCTCCATCTCTCCCATAGTTTGGCCCCCTGCGCCTGCAGTGTCGGCAGCTTCACTACCGCCCTGTGCGGGTCTCTCATACCTCCCAGGTAGATCAGGGCGCTTGGAACATCCATCTTTCCTTTGGGCTCCTTGAGAGTGCCGTGTTTGCCATGCCCTCCCCTCCAAGAAAGTGGATTGCTAGGCCCTGCTGCACTCCCGCCTTTTGGTTTGGCCTTGACCTCTGCCTTGCTCTTGAGCTCCACCTTGATCCTCTTGGATGCCCTCGAGCTCGACGATGAAACAGCGACTGAAGGTTCCCTCTGTGTGCTCCTCGAGGTGCTCCGGCTCCAGCACACACCCTCCGATGGGTCGTGTTCTGATTCCTCTGCACTCTCCGCTTCAGACTTCACCTCCAGTGCTCTTTTGTGCTGCATGCCCCTTTTGTATTCCTCTGACTCCTGGAGGTGTTTGGTGTGAGACTCCAGGTCCTCTGTCTCCTGCATGAGAGCTGATGTGCCCCTTTTTAACAGGTCCACCCGCTCGCCCAGGATCTTGAGCCGCCCCTCCAAGAATTCTGCTTTGGCCACGTTCAAGAAGTGTCTCGCCGCCAAGATGCCGTATTCCCTGCAGAAGCTCTTTGGGTAGGCTGCTGATTTTCTTGACTTGTCTTTCCCCAGGATGGGTTCGTGCGGCCTATTTCCGCAAGGGCAGGCCTTGCTGAGCTGACCAATGCCCTGCAGCGTACCTCCCACCATCTGCGGCTTGTAGTGCCTGGTGCCTATCTCCAGGTCATCTTCGTATGCACAGCTATTGAAGTGTGCACACCTCCAGTCGGGGATCTTGTCCACCAGCTCCACCATCTCTGGCATATGCCACGCCGCGATGTGCTCCTCATGGTCAGAAGGTGGCGGGTTCTCCAATGTGGCAAACCCTGGTACCCTCATGAACCGGTCCGCCTTGTACATGGCGTCCACCATCCCCACCGCTCTGGCCATCAAGATGGTGCCCCGGTTGCATTCATCTTTCTCTCTTGCTGGCAGGTTTCTGAAGCCATAGGGGAAGCTCTTGGAACGCAGGGGACCTGGAAGTCCCGGTGCTTTGCGCCAACGCAGCTTGGTGAACGTGTTGCAGGGAAAGCCTGCATGATACCCGTCCAGCAATCCTTGCTCTGCTGCGGCTTTGTGGCTCCGGTAGGGTTCTTCTCTCATGAGGTCAACCCCGCTCTCCAGGTCTGCAGAGTTGCTTCCACTCTCAAACCCAACTTCTTGGACTCTTCCACAACTGCCTTGCTGAGGTTATCCTCCACGCCGCTGAAGTGGTGCAAGAACATGAATTTGCGAACCTTCAAGTATTCTTCAAACGTCAAATACTCTCCCTTGACGTGGATTCTGTCCTTGGGTGGCGTCTTGCCTCCAGGTGGATCGTCTCCAGTGAAGCGTCTTCTCCTGGTGACCTTTGGAACCCCTCTGAGCAGCTGCTGGCCAGAGATGGTGTTGCCGTCGCCCGCAGAGACCCCACTACTTGATGACGAGGCAGGGGCAGAAGTGTTCGCCGTGTCGCCCTCCGTCTCCTTTCCCGCTGCCATTGTCAAGAGGCCCCATAACCAACCCCAACCTAGCCTTTCTTCGTTGGACATGCGCTCGAAGGATGGGCTGGGGATTTGCATATAGTGCAATGGTGGGACCTCTTGATTTTTCCTCGGCAGCTTTCTCCTGGGGGTAATCCGCCGCAAAGGCCATTGCCATTGTTCCAGGCGTAGCATGCTTCCTCGGACTGTCCACCTTTGGATCCTGTTTTGCCAGAACCCTTTGTTCCTCCAGGTTTTGATCCTTTCCGATATTCCTGGAGTTCTTCTTTGTCGGCTCTTTGGCGTTTCTTCCTCGCCTCCCGCCTCACTCGATTTTTCCTTCTGTTGCCAGTGTCGCCTTCGGTCTCCTCCATTTCTGGCTGATAGGCCAGACGGCCCCCTTTCACATTGGCTTCTGCTAACTCCTCCCAAGGTGGGAGAGGCTTCCCACGCTGACCCCGGGCGGCCCAACTCAGTGCTGGGGTGACCACCTGCTCCGCCCAGAATTCTCGATCTTCCACTACTAAGCGCCACACTGCATTCCACGGTTCTTCCACATTCCAGCCAGGTGGAGGTTGACGGGTTCCTTGGTCGATCTCCAATCGAAGTTTGGCCAAGGTGCGGCTCATGTACTCGCCCCTGGCCCTGTCCTCTGCGGCTGCAATGAGGCCCCAACAGTTTGGGTGTTGTCTGTTGAGGCGTTCTATCATTGACTCCCACTCCATCAGATTGGCCAGGCTGATGATGTCCGTCATGATGAGCGTGGTCCTCAGCACCCGGTAGCTCATTTGCCAATGGGCAAAACAGGCTGGTCCCGGCACCATCTTCTGCAGGAAAGTCCCATCCTCTTGGAGCAAGAAGGATTGATACTTCTGGGCACGAAGGTGTCGTTTTGCAAATGGGACCCACACCGCGAAGTCGCAGTAAGGCGGTTGGCCCAACGTTCGGACCTTCCTCACCACTGCAGATATCTGTTCTACAGTGGGGTCCTCCGCATCGGCCGGCATCCCTCCCACTTTCGAAACATACTTTGTGTAGTATGCTGCTTTGCAGGACTCTGGGAGAATGGCAAATTCCGATTCGTCCCCCTGGTCTGCCACCTGGCTCAGTTTCATTTTCCTCTCTGGAGTCGTCCCAAGACCCACGCTTGCTGCCCCATCCCTTGCCGTTGTGCTCGGTGGTGAAGTAGAGTTCCATGGGTCTGGGTCCCTCCATGTTCCAAGGTTTCCCCCTGAGTTCAGGTGCACAAGTTGATGGCAGGCCCTGTACACCATCCCCACTTGGATCGCCTCTACGGCTGTGAGCCGCCTGCCAGTAGCCATCCGGCTGGCTGTCACTGCTTCGGCCACCATCGGCGCCGGCATCGAGGCCAAAACCCTGATGTCGTTGCCCGGGTCGCCCACTGAGCCACAGAAAGCATCCCACAATGGCGCCGGCAGTGAGAAGAAAGCCAGCACGCCGTCGATAGTGGCTGTGCCCGGCGGCGGCCACATGGAAAACCATCACCCCCCTTATTTCAAAATTCCTTCAGGTGGGGTGGCTTGAGCCAAAATGGCCCGAGGCAAGCCACCTCCACCAAATTTCAATTGTCATTCATAAAATTCATGCTTCATTTTATTCCACGTAATATATATATATATATAGTTATATATATATATAGTTATATAATATAATATATATATATATAGTTATATATATATATAGTTATATAATATAATATATATATATATATTTATATATATAATATATATAGTTATATATATATATATAGTTATATAATATACATTTATGTATAATATGTTTGCCTTCTAATGGGGGTTCCAATTTGCATCAAGGGTTCCAATATGTTCAACATATTTTGAAGCATTGCTTGTGTGTTTGGCTCATGGAAGTTGGCACTAATTTACGGTGATTGTTTTGTTTAGAACTTCTACTATAGTAACCCTTGGTACGATACAAATTGTTTTGGTCTTGTTGCCGCTTCTTGAAGCCACTTCGGACCAATTTTACCATGTTTGCTGACGTGTCTGAACTCAGTGAGTACACAACTTACACTTTGATTGCTGTGCGTGTTAGCATGTCTTAACCAGCACCTGAAAGCATTAATGGTGATGTGATGTTTGCTGCATGTTTGTTGCATGTTGTTGTGTATGTTGTATGGTGTGCCGAGTTCTGCTTTCGACATGAAGGGGGGGAACGTGAAGGAGAAGCAAAAGAGCTCCAGGATTGTGAGAAAGGGTGGTGGCAAATCCTTGTTTCCCCAACATGGCCGTGCAGGACGACAAGCGTGCTTGCGATGGGTGATCAAAGAAAAAGCCGCTTTGTGCTCTTGGCATCATTGGGGTGTGTTTGTGAACTGTGTTGGGGGGTTGTTGCATGCAAGACTCTTGTTAAGATATTGGTTTCACCCTGGTTATTATCATTACTTAATTGCTTTTTTAACACCATATGAACCTGAACTCTGGTTACAAACCTGAACCCTGGCTACAAGGCAAACTTTTTTGTATATACATATTATCATATACTTAGTGTAGTATACATCAATCATTCCTGTTGAAACATGTTGAAACCAAACTGGTACGACCCTAGTGAAAAATGATCACCTGAGTGACATGAAATGACCCTTGTTTTGGGGTCTGTTTCACCCAGAACAGGTTTCCAGTTCCCAGGCACCTTCAAAGAGTGCTGTCCTCTGGCGCGAGCGCGGCTTCCTGCGACCACCATCTTCTTGTAGAGGTCCTCCAGGCTGATGCTACACTGTGATTGTAACAAGCTGGGCATGTTTAAAAACTTCAACGGGAAAGAGCTGGTTTGCGCATTTTCAGATGGGTTCGGTTGGAAATAACACTACTGTACATAGAAAGTGGATGCAATTGGCAATATCTAAATAAATGCTTGTTGATTCAACTGTCTGGTGCGAGGTAATCGCATGTAATCGCCAGTGATGAATCAATGGTCAGGTCTCATCTGGGCAGGTCGGCTGAACGCACTAAGTCTGCCGCAGCTGGAACGGCCGTCATCTTGTCGATGTGAATCTGCCGCATGTAGCAGGGGGATGTGTGATGACAGTGGTCTTTGTAGGATATGTATGGATGGATATATGTCATGTTGGGGAACCACCTTAGGTGAAACTCTGTCGAAATGTCACCTGTCTTGATCCTCCCAGTAGAATGAGCCAAGTGAGACCCAACAAACATGACCAAAAAACTCGGTATGAATACATCATGATTCAGTATATATATATATATATATTATATATATGATAGTGATTAGATAGCCATAGTACTGTATTGAGCCATCCATTGCTTTTTGGACCTAAAGTCTACAAGGATCTTTTCACTGGACCGTCCATCGGGAGCCTCCTGGACCTGACTCGTCTTAGTGCATCTAGGGTTAGGCGGTGGATCTTTCACCTTGGAGGGCACTGATGCCAGCTGCGACATGCTGCGACTGCCGAATCTGCAGTTGGCATCAAAACATGGTGAATTTGCCAGTGACCTGCGTTTTGAGTTGACAAATTCATGGCAAATCTGCGGAAATCTGCAGGTTTTTAGAGATTTTTTGTGGACTGTGGAGTAGCTCAACGTGCAAGTCACTCAGGGCACAAGCTTAGTTGCAGACACATTTCTGCGGAGTGTACGCTGTGGCCTCGTCATGAACATGGGTTTCTCAGCATGGGAGGAACCCACCATGACTATCATGGCTGAAAAATAGTATAGAATCATCTACACCCTTCTGGTGTTTGGAGGTCTATCGGAAGTCCCTTCAATTTTTCTCGCCTCGTGCAAAGGGCGCTTGCAGTTGCATAACTTTGCCTTAGGGCATCAGGCTGTGGCCTGATTTTCACTGGGTGACCTCCTTCCTGTGACCCAGAACTACACAGAATACCACGTGTAAATACATGAAATGAGGTTGCCCATGGTTGCCCCAAGAATTGGAGCCGACAAATGGTTTATCACTATTCATCATCTTCCTCTTCCTTTATACTCTTTCCAGATATTCCCGATTTAGAGACAACTCTGATACTGAATGACCGGTCAAATAGTGCAACAAAACCTCGAGCTCCAGGCAAACCATGCGCTAACGAACCTCACAGACCAATAAAGGAAGCACGTTGGAAATGCTCAACTGAACCATCGAAATACACTTGTTTCTTGGTCACTATAGCGGGTTGTACCACCTGGTTTGGGAATGTGGGGAGTTGTTATCACCGAATATAGGAATAGCAACTGCCACAACTGCACAACGTCCAAGTTCCATTTGCAACAAGGGGACGATGAGAAAGCCATTCGCTGCTATCTCGATGGCCTCCTACCTACAACTCTCCGCCCAAATGCACGAAATAATAAACTATACAAGCACTTTGGAGCCAAAATGTCAACAGCAATGCTCAGTGTTGTCAACGAACACATAAGAACTTGCGGTTTGCGCATTTGTGCTTCGACCTGCCCCCCCCCACCACCACCCCACCAGAGACAAACATCTACCAAATTTCTCTGCTAAAGTTTGCTGGCATCTAAACATGGACAGCAGCCTTTTTTGACTGCAGCTGAGATTGATGCAAAAAAGGACAATACAGTTCAAACCATGCAAACATGTTCCCGCGAACATCTTCAAATTTGCGATTACATATTTGTAGGCTGACCCCACACCAAACTACCTCACCAATCTTTGCAGAGACCCCTGAATGCAATGATGTATCCTTTTCACCGAAGCTGAGATTTGCATTGAAAAACAGATCATGCAAACAAGTTTCAATTGAGATGGCCAAACTTGCGATTTAGAATGCGGGCCGGGCAAATTGAGACCCGAAGTGCTCTTTCAGCTGGATATATACAATATCACATGGTACTCCCCTATTCATCGCAACGAATCGACCCATCATAAGAACCTGGAATTCTACCCCGACATCCATCATGACTCTTCCCTCTTCACATTCTTCACCGCCTATGGCACTCCATTTTTTCTGCTGGGGCGTGGGTCCCCAAATCGGAGATATCTGGAACACGTCAGTTGCCAATTCTGAAGGTCTACTTTGAGCTAGTGACCATTTTGGTTGTCACTGTGCAATTTTCGGACAAAAAAACCTCACGATTCTGTTGGAGGTTAGCAATTGCACAAAACGCAAAAGTGACATAAATACCTGTCCGAATCGTACTCCTAAAAAAGAACACTTTCCAGTGACACCAAAAATGGTACACTATGCTTTCCAGGTAGACCTGTTTCTTCTCGTGGACAACCGGTCGGAGTCTCGCCGAGGAGCATGAGATTACTTTTCTTCCGAGCCAAATGTCGCAACAATTTGGGAGTGCACTGCAGTTTTTCAAAGAGGTTCTCCAAAAAATGGCCGTCCAATCATGCAGCCGATGACGTATTTTAATGTATTATTTTCATGACTTATGACTATTGTGATATCTTATGACCATTTGCTGCAGTAGCTACTACGACAATTTGTGACGTAACACGACTGCAGTTTCAAATCTTGGACCAATGGCTCGGCATTTGCATGGCAAGGCTTGAAACCGATCCGCTGCAGGATTTGTCCGCAGCGTGTGGTGTCACTGTCGCTGTGAGCAGGGCTGGCTACAGTTTGATACTGTCTGATATATAGCCAATATAGTCTGATAGTCTGGGCACTGGTTTTGCCAGGACTTGATTCACCATTAGATCATGTCTCAGGATATCTCAGGATTCATGCACCGTCCCACCCAACCACTGCACTCACTGCGCAGTAGCGGTCAACGTTAGAAGTCGCCGACTTTGGACGCTTCCTCCAATTCACATTGGCGAGTCATCGTGGGCTACCCAACAGAGATTTACGAGTCGTTCATGCGACTGCCCCAGGACGAATCAGCCCTCAATTGGGGGGGGTCCCAAAATAGTGCAGCAATAATGTATCATTCATAATGGGTCAGTCATTAGGTCTGATTATATTCATAAACTGCAGGGTGTTTCTCATTCCGAGGCCGACATTACTCTGCATCGGTGCCGGTGGAAGCACTTGAGGTCACTCCAGACTCCTCTCCCTGCAGGGAGATTCGAAGTCACCAAGCGAAGTCATCCACAAAACTGTTTGATGAATCTGCTTACGAATGCATGTCTGCACACTATCTACTGTTATCTAATCTATATAATAATATATAATTTACTAATGTTTATCTTTTTCATATTTCTGTCGCTTCCCATCTTCTGCTGGTGCAATGTCGTGGACACCGATCCCAGATCAAGCCTGCAGCAGCAAGGCATGGACGTAAAGAATTCCTGAAAAACGGACAGTTGCCGCAAGTCATCGGAATGATATCGGAATAGCAATGTGGTACACGAGAAAACAGAAGGCGCCGACTTCCATGGGTCACCAAAACTCGAAACATCTAGGAATTTCTAGAGATAGAGATGTCATTGACATTGACATGTTGACATCTTGACATGAACATGGGGGGAAACGATGGGAAACAATAAAAAACCGAGGCCACTACTCCGATGCCTTCCAGCATGTCCTGGCGAACGGAATCTCGGTTTAGAAAATGGATGAACATGAATGAAAATGACTGATGGAAACAGCGGCGCAGGAAACCTTCAAAAAGTCTGCTGGACACTGGACCATCCATGAACGCAGTTGCACAACCGATCACTGGCCCACTTCCAGAGTCCTGCAGCATCTGCAAGAAACCCTGACAGCACACGATCATGATGAAGGTGAGAGTGATTGGATGATTCCGTGGATCACTGAAGCACTTCTGAATCTTATGATCAAGTCAGTATCAACCAACTTGGTCGTGTCATTGAATTGATGAAATTGAACTCGTCTGAAATGTATTCAAAGGTTGAAAACCCCATGAAACATATGGCATAACTACGGTGATTCAGCACTCGCAACATTTCATGGCTCACATGAATCGTTCATGGAGTGTCCCCAGAATCTGAATCCAGTGAACTGCAATGGCCTGCAAATATTCAGATACATTCAGATAAGGAATTCAAATGAATCAAGATATGAATCAAGAGATCCCTTAGGGATCAATCCATGGATCACATCTCCACACCAGATCCCACCAGGACCCAGCTCCCGGCCCCGGGAGCAAAGCCGGCCTTGCGTTTCGGCCTCCAAATGTCGAAGGCCTTTCGGAGAAGAGAGATCTCCTCAAGGCCATCCAGCCCCGTGGTACAGAACCTCCAGGTCCTGATGGCGGCCTGCCAGGTCTCCTTATCGTGGCGTACCTCAATCTCATCAATTTCAACCCATGGGCACTTTGTGCTGGGTTTTTTGTTGAGGATCGGATCAAATTTGATGATCTCTCCGAAACGCACCTTCTTGTTGCCAATCAGTTTTCGCTTGATGGCATCCAAGATCTTCTTTCTCATGCCCGGCAACATGATCCCGATTCCCGACAAAAAACTGTCGGTCACAGTATGCAGGCCGCCCTGTTTAACCACGTCTTCGAGTCCTGACTGGAAGCGAGTTCCAAGTTTCTCCTTCTTAGCCCACGCTGTGAGCTCCTCCACATCGCAGCAGTCCTGCCAGGGGAGACGGCAAGGCGAGATGTGAACATACGTGAACCTTGCTTAGATTGCACATGGTTTTGCAACGTCTTACAGTGCTATACAATGCTTTCATATACATCTCCATTGGGCTGCACATGGCCTTGATGTTTTGCGCGTCATGTATTCTAATGTGTTTTATAGTTCTGGTTGTTTATCATCTATCATTCTTTGTCATCATGTATAGTTGTCTATCTCATCTTTGATCTTCGCACGTAGTCGGAAAAAAAAAAAAACAGAGGGAAAGAAAGCCGCGCAGTAACACAATGCGAAACCGTGCAAAGACCCCCAAACACACCACAAATCCCAAGGCTGCGAGGTAAGGCTAAACATGGTGCTAGACTGTGCCCAAAGTACAGTGACATGTCTACGGAAAACATGCAAAAGCGGAAAAAAAAAGGTATATGCAATAAGAATAATAATGGTAACAATAGGTTCAATAAAAAATGCCGCTTCCCCCAAATGCCGCTCTCTCAAACCGCGCAGCTCGTCCTCTACACCCTCAGGCCATGCATCCTATGAATTCAACAGGATGAAGTCATGCCAAGTCCAAGTGACTTCACTAGTTCAAACTGTGTCTGTTGTCATCTGAAGAATTCGTCATCTGTTGGCATCTGTTGGCATCCTTTTGTCCATGAATTTGGCACACGCACGCTGCCACACAAATCCACAAAAGGCTCTGTGTCTGAGTGAGAACAGGAGAAATGCCANCATCTGTTGGCATCCTTTTGTCCATGAATTTGGCACACGCACGCTGCCACACAAATCCACAAAAGGCTCTGTGTCTGAGTGAGAACAGGAGAAATGCCAAGAGAATGCAAGACACAGATCATCATAAATCATAAATCATAAATCATAAATCCAATTTCCAAGTCTGGGAGGTCATACTGAACAGCGCTGAACAGAATGCTCAAAATAAGCAGTGGAAAGGGTTTGC
>BGPT01001079.1:48803-60495 GCA_003297045.1 Symbiodinium sp. clade C Y103
TTGTCCATGAATTTGGCACACGCAAGCTGCCAAACAAATCCACAAAAGGCTCTGTGTCTGAGTGAGAACAGGAGAAATGCCAAGAGAATGCAAGACACAAATCATCATAAATCATAAATCCAATTTCCAAGTCTGGGAGGTCATACTGAACAGCGCTGAACAGAATGCTCAAAATAAGCAGTGGAAAGGGTTTGCACCGATGNCAGTAATGACACAACCGTGGTGCACCCCTCAAACATGTAAGTCTCTCAAACAATGCGGCTCGTCCTCTTTCTGGTCAGTGGAGGATGAAGGTAAAACGTGCTATGGATTCAACAGGATGAAGTCATGCCAAGTCCAAGTGACTTCACCAGTTCAAACTGTGTCTGTTGTCATCTGATGTGGGTGTTTTCGACCCAGCCATGTATGCCATATGTGTTTTGATAGATTGAACATGATTTAACGATGTCTGTCTCCGAGTTATTCTTAGAACCCTTTGCACGACACCCCAAGGCCTTTGCGTCGGCAGTCGACGCTTCGGAGTTGAAAAGCGGTTCACACTCCTAGCAAAGGCAGAATCTGGTCATTGGTTGGTCCCAGGGACAAATCATAGCATCCTGATTGCTGATTTTTCTACGCTCTTACTTGACTCAAGTCATATCAAGTCTGAATTGCTCATATCGGCTCATCAAACTCTCCCCACCTTGTCTGCCATGGCNCGCTCTTACTTGACTCAAGTCATATCAAGTCTGAATTGCTCATATCGGCTCATCAAACTCTCCCCACCTTGTCTGCCATGGCTGTGGATGCTGTGGTTATCACTGTAATTAGAAAAACGAAATGTGCCATTGCAAAACCGTCACGTCATGTTTAGTGACTAGTGCATATCATCTGATTCTTGATGCTGATGCATGGATAAAATCTGCACCGATGCGGCCTCTTCTCTGAGCCAGTCGACACACGTGGATACNATCATCTGATTCTTGATGCTGATGCATGGATAAAATCTGCACCGATGCGGCCTCTTCTCTGAGCCAGTCGACACACGTGGATACTGCAGGTCAGCTCAGCCGCACAAAAACAACAACAAAATCAAACAAACATGTATCCCTACAATATATTACAATATGTAGTATACCGATGTCATCTTGCAAGATTTGGCGCCCGGCTTAGACTTGGAGCCCCGGCATTGACACGCAAAGTAATCACACGAAGGACTTTTAGATGCAAACACTGCAAGGGCATCAAGTTCATGTTGTGACTCTGTGACTTGGCCTTGTATGAAGTTCCTTGGTATGTTTTTTTAACAGTCCAAATAGCAGGAACCTTGCTTCGCACTATCGCTCACACCCCGCATGCACTTCAATTTCCTCCTACTGTTCTCTGTTGGTTTTCTTTCTCACCAATCTTTGCAGAGATCCCTCAATATCCTCAGTGCACTGATGCATCCTCTTGAACGGCTGAGATTTGCATGGAACAAAAATATTCCAACATGACACGTCTAGAGAAAACATGTGCAAATTTGCGCATTTGTGCGCCGACCTGCCCCCCCCCCACCACCCCACCAGAGACAAACATCTAGTTTCTCCGCTGAAGTTTGCTGGCATTTACAAATGGACAGCAGCATTGCTCTGACTGCAGCTGAGATTGCTACAAAAGAAACATGATAATTGATAATTCAATTCATGCAAACATGATTCATCAAAATTCCATGGACATGTTTAAATTTGTGCTTACATCACATGTGATCTGCCCCCCTTACACCAAACTACCTCACCAATCTTTGCAAACACCCCTCAATGCACTGCTGTATCTTTTGCACTGGAGCTGACATTTGCACTAAAAGAAAAAACAAACCATGCAACCCTGTTTCAATTATCATTGAATTGTTCTCTTCGAGTGATCCCCACCATGAGACTTTATTTGGCATATAGTGTGATACAGCTTTTGACATTCTTTCTGGCAAAACTTTCTGGCAGGGAAGAGGAGGAGAGGACAACTCTGATGAAATCTAGCGCCCTTCGGTCTCTAGATTTCATCAGAGTTGTCCTCTCCTCCTCTTGCTCTTGGCATTCTATCTGACATATGTTCCGACATTCTATCTGACATTCTTTCTGCCATTCTTTCTGGTATTCTATCTGACATTCTATCAGACATTCTATCTGGCATTCTATCTGGCATTCTATCCGGCATTCTTTCTGACATTCTTTCTGGCATTCTATCTGACATTTTATCTGACATTCTTTCTGCCATTCTTTCTGGTACTATATCTGCCATTCTTTCTGGCATTCTTTCTGGCATTCGTTCTGGCATTCTATCTGCCATTCTTTCTGGCATTCTATCTGGCATTCTATCTGCCATTCTTTCTGGCATTCTATCTGGCATTGAGGTCCGGCAGTGCCCACTGAGATCTGGAGCTCGCGGTTGAGGTCCGGCAGTGCCCACTGGGATCTGGGGCTCGTGGTTGAGGTCCGGCAGTGGTCACTGGAATCTGGGACTTGCGATTGAGGTCCGGCATCGCCCACTGCGATCTGGAGCTGATGAGGTCCGGCGTTGCCCACTGCGATCTGTGGCTGGCAGATGAGGTCCGGCAGTGCCCACTGCGATCCGAAGCTGGCGAGGCGGAGAGGAGAAGGAGGAGAACGCCGGGGGCAGCTCTGTTAAAAATCTAGGGCCCCTCACCTGGAAGGTGGGGAAAAAAGTTGTGCTTTAATATGCGGACCTGGCAAATTGAGACTCGAAGTGCTTTTTCAGCTGGATACATATACAATATCACATGGTACTGGTACTCCCCCCCATCCATGGCAACGAATCGACCCATCATAAGACCCTGGAATTCTACCCCGACATCCATTCTTCACCGCCTATGGCACGCCATTTTTTTCCGCTGGGGTGTGGGTCCCCACATCGGAGGTAGTCCTGTTTCTTCTCGTGGACAACCGGTCGGAGTCCCTGCATTTGGCTCGGCACAGCCAGACAAAGTAATGTCATGCAAAGATTACTTTTCTGGCTCTGCCGAGCCAAATGTCGCAACTTTGATTCAAGCATACTGGAGTTGCAACTAGGAGGTTGTCCAGAAAGCGGCCGTCCAATGATGCAGCCCATGACGTGTTTTGATGATCTATGACTTTTGGCCAATTTTGCGGTAGTCGTTAGTATGACACTTTATGACGAGAAAAATTGCACACGAAGTGCAAGAGATGGATAGAAAATGACTGAAAATGATGGAAGCAGCTCAGGAAACCTTCAAAAAGTCTGCTGGACCATCCATAAACGCAGTTGCACAACCGATCACTGGCCCACTTCCAGAGTCCTGCAGCATCTGCAAGAAACCCTGACAGCACACGATCATGATGAAGGTGATTGAACTCGTCTGAAATGTATTCAAAGGTTGAAAACCCCATGAAACATATGGCATAACTACGGTGATTCAGCACTCGCAACATTTCATGGCTCACATGACTCGTTCATGGAGTGTCCCCAGATTCTTTTCGTAACTGCAATTGCCTCCATCTTTCGGTCTGTTGAAGCTACATCAAAGATGCCCCGCATTGTCCCGCGATTTAGGAGATGAAGAATCCAGGTGAATCAAGAGATGAATCAAGAGACAAATCATAAGATCAATCCATGGATCCACTCACCCACATCAAATCCCAGCTGGAACTAGCTCCCAGCCCTACTAGCCTTGGGTTTCGGCCTCCAAATCTCGAAGGCCTCTCGCAGGAGAGATACCCCTTCAAGGCCATCCAGCCCTGTGGTGCAGAGAGAGTTTGTGGGCAACAAGAAGGTTCGCTTCGGCGAAATCATCAGGTTCGATCCGATAATTATTAAATTTCAAGACGGGATCGAACCTCATGATTTCGCCGAAGCGAACCTCCTTGTTGCCCACAAGTTTTCGTTTGATGGCATTTAGAATCTTCTTCCGCATGCCCGGTAACTTGATACCGAGCCCCGACCAAAGGGTGTCGGGAACGACGGTAACGGTCTGGAGGCCGCCGCCAGCTTCACTCAATGAACTCGGGACATCTCAGGACTTGGTTTCAGTCCGGCCTCGAGGCCTCAATGCCCTGGAAGCGAGGTCCGAGTTTCTCCCTCTAAGCCCTGTGAGCTCCTCCACGTCGTGTAGCAGTCCTGCAGTTCGGGGAGACCGCAAGACGAGACACCTTTCCTGGATTGCATGTATTGTTGCTACTGTTTTCTGACTTTCTAATGTTTCTATAGATAGACATCTCCCTTGGGCTGCACATGGTCTCGACGGTTTAGATGTTTTATGATGTTTTTATNGTTGCTACTGTTTTCTGACTTTCTAATGTTTCTATAGATAGACATCTCCCTTGGGCTGCACATGGTCTCGACGGTTTAGATGTTTTATGATGTTTTTATTCTAATTTGTTTTATATTTCTATTTTGTTTAATTATCATTCTCTCTCGTTGTTTATCTATCTCATCTTTGATCTTTGCATGCGATCGAAAAAACAAAGGGAAAAAAAAAACCTGAGAGCAACACAATGATCACAATGCGAAACTGTGCAAAACACCCCCGAACACACCACAGATCCCGAGGCTGCCAGGTAAGGCTAAACATGGTACTAGAATGTGCCCAAGATACAGTGAAATGATGTGAAATGTAAAAGTGGGAAGGAAGGTGTGTGTATATATATATATATACACCATGTGCAGTATACTATTCCAGGTGTTATATATGTTCAATAATATATGCAACAACGGAGTTACAATGCTCCACCAAATGCCGCTCTCTCAAACGGGGCAGCTCGTCCTCTAAACCCTCAGGCCATGTATGGGTTCAACAGGATGAAGTCATGCCAAACCCAAGTGATTTCACCGGTAATGTGTCCTGAGTCATCCTTTTGTCCATGATTTTGGTACACGCAAGCTGCCAAACAAATCCACAAAAGGCTCTGTGTCTTACCTTCGTCCTCTACTGAGCAGAAAGAGGACGCCGTCCTATGGATTCAACAGGATGAAGTCATGCCAAGTCCAAGTGACTTCACTACTTCAAACTGTGTCTGCTGTCATCTGATGAATTTGTTGTCATCTGTTGGCATCTGTTGGCATCCTTTTGTCCATGAATTTGGCACACGCAAGTTGCCAAACAAATCCACAAAAGGCTCTGTGTCTTACCTTCGTCCTCTACTGAGAAAACACAGGATGCGGCTTCTTCTACTGAGAAAACACAGAAAAGTCCAAGTGAAGAATCCAAAAAAGACTCTGTGTCTGAGTGAGAACAGGTGAAATGCCAAGAGAATACAAGACACAGATCATCATAAATCATAAATCATAAATCCAATTTCCAAGTCTGGGAGGTCATACTGAACAGCGCTGAACAGAATGCTCAAAATCGGCAGTGGAAACGGTTTGCAACGATGCGGTTATGACACAACTGTGGTGCACCCCTCCAACATGTAAGTCTCGCAAACGATGCGGTTCGTCCTGTGTCTTCTCGGTAGAGGACGAAGGTAAAACGGCCTATGGGTTCAACATATGGTTCAACATGGTTCAACATTGTTCAACATCAGATTGTTTATGCCTCCAACCTGCTAAAAGAAAATTAATCAGAACAAAATTACTTTGCTTCGAGTGATCCCCACCATGGCATTTCAAGGCATCAATTTTGACATTCTATCTGGCATTCTATCTGGCATTCTATTTGACATATGTTCTGGCATTCTATCTGACATTCTTGCTGACATTATATCAGGCATTCTATCTGACATTCTATCTGGCATATGTTCTGGCATTCTATCTGACATATGTTCTGACACTCTATCTGGCATTCTATCTGACATATGTTCTGGCATTCCGGCAGTGCCCACTGCGATCTGGATCCGGCAGTGCCCACTGGGATCTGGAGCTGGCCAGGAGGCGGAGGAGAAGAAGGCGGAGGAGGAGGAGGCGGCGGCGACGGGCAGATCTGTTAAAATCTAGCAACCCTCACCTGGACGGTGGGGAAAAAACGAAAGGATCCATCTGCATCCAGATTTCCGGGATGGTTTCTTGCTCCTGTCACGACCCCATATGAGCCCGTGCTGTTGGTGTTTTCGACCCAGCCATGTATGCCACATTTAGATTGAACATGATTGAACGATGTCTGTCTCCGATTTATTCTTAAGCCCCCCTCACGACACCCCATGGCCTTTAAACCCTTTTCAACTCTGAAGCTTCGACTGCTGACGCAAATTACATCAGCAGTCGAAGCTTCAGAGTTGAAAAAGGGTTCAAACGAGCGTTCAAACTCCTAGCAAAGGCAGAATCTGGTCATTGGTTGGTCCCAGGGACAAATCATAGCATCCCGATTGCTGATTTTTCTACGCTCTTACTTGACTCAAGTCATATCAAGTCTGAATTGCTCATATCGGCTCATCAAACTCTCCCCACCTTGTCTGCCATGGCNCGCTCTTACTTGACTCAAGTCATATCAAGTCTGAATTGCTCATATCGGCTCATCAAACTCTCCCCACCTTGTCTGCCATGGCTGTGGATGCTGTGGTTAAGCCAGTCACTGTAATTAGAAAAACAAAATGTGCCATTGCAAAACCGTCACGTCATGTCTAGTGACTAGTGCATATCATCTGATTCTTGATGCTGATGCATGGATAAAATCTGCACCGATGCGGCCTCTTCTCTGAGCCAGTCGACACACGTGGATACNATCATCTGATTCTTGATGCTGATGCATGGATAAAATCTGCACCGATGCGGCCTCTTCTCTGAGCCAGTCGACACACGTGGATACTGCAGGTCAGCTCAGTCGCACAAAAAAACAACAAAATCAAACAAACATGTATCCCTACAATATATTACGTATAATACCGATGTCATCTTGCAAGATTTGGCGCCCGGCTTAGACTTGGAGCCCCGGCATTGACACGCAAAGTAATCACACGAAGGACTTTTAGACGCAAACACTGCAAGGGCATCAAGTTCATGTTGTGACTCTGTGAGCCTTGTATGAAGTTCCTTGGTATGTGTTTTTAATAGTCCACACAGCAGGAACCTTGCCTCGCACTCTCCCTCACACCCCGCATGCACTTCAACTTCCTCCTACTTTTCTCTGTTGTTTTTCTTGCACACCAATCTTTGCAGAGACCCCACAATATCCTCAATGCTCTGCTGCAACCTCAACGGCTGAGATTTGCATGGAATAAAAATATTCCAACATTAGGACATGTCTAGAGAAAACATGTGCAAATTTGCGCATTTATGCGCCGACCTGCCCCCCCCCACCCACCTACCAGAGAACACCACCCACCAGAGAAGGAACTTCTAAGCTTCTTCGCTGAAGTTTGCTGGCATCTTTAAATGGACACCGGCCTTTGTTGCCAGCGGCTAAGATTCTCTGAGATGCCAAAATCACTTTAACAATCTTTAACATGTGTTGAAGGGTATATGTTGTCAGGTTTCACATTTTCCACAGTACCAGCCTGAAACATTCAGAAACAATCTCTGAGACCTTCCCTGACAATGTGCACTTTCTTCAGTTTTTTCCCCCTCGCACGGGTGAGCTGATGTGTGATGGCAACAACAGCCACCCAAACTCCATGATTTTGTGCAAGACAGTGCATTGAATTTGCGCTGTAACTCATGCACTGCGCGAAGCTGCCTGACGGACCACCCACAGTCTGAGCGATGGAAACATGGGTGAAAATGAAGCTATGAAGCTGCTTGAGACCGCTTGAGCATTGCAATTCGCATGAGATTGAACAGAGCACCTTTGCTTGCCTCAAACGAGCAAGTTCCGCCGCTTCGGCTATGTCCTCAGCGTTCGGCCGCACACACATCCCAAGTTCATCCAAGTTGAACTTGCTGCACAATGAGCGCTGACATGCGCTGACGTGCCCTGACCTAATGTAAAGCAATCCCCAATTTCTAGGCCAATCTGAGCCAACCTGTAGCTCATCCATGTTGAAATTGAGTGCATGTTTACTGCAGGTTGCCATGGATTGCCTGATATTGCCTGTGTATGCCTGTGTCTCCGGACCATGGGCCACTTGAAGAATCCTTTCCGTTCAGCTGCCTGGCGTACTGCCGCGCAGCCGTGCAGCAACTTCTTCACAGGTCTTCACACATCGCATCCCGTGCCTGGTGAGGCGCAACTTCTGAAGGGCTCAGCACACCTACCGAGGTTTCTGCCAGATCGACTCATGTCTTTTCTCTTTGGTTTTGCGTGCGCAACGATTATGGTGATACATACTGCTATCTCTCGCCCATATATGTAAACATGAATATGCTAATCGCTATGGAATGTGTGCGTACATACATATATTTGTGTATACATTGGAGAGAGACTGAACATGAGTTGGGTTTACAATGAGTGATGGATGTATCTCTCCATGTGTTTCTGCCGTGTTCAAGGCCTGGAGCCTTCCGTGGAGCTTCAATCGGCCATGTGCCAACCTACGGAAGAACCAAGGGATCCGATGGAATTTTGGTGTTATACTCTGCTACACCTGGGATCACCTGGGTAATCTGAATGACAAATGAGCTCCATGATGGTCTATGCCTGAAAACTAGCAAAATGTCACCGTAACGCTGTGTATTTTCTGGCATTTCCTTGTAATTAGTCCAGAACATCGTGTACCAAGGGACGCACATGGACAGACGATCAATACCAATACCAATATCAATACCCAATCAAGAACACTTAAACATATTCAATGATACCGTTCAAGCCAAAGAACTGATTGGGAAGACCTGCTGCTCACCCTTGGCACTTGCATCTGAGAGCCTGCGGCAGTGGCACCCAGCTTCAAAGTCCTAAATTCATCTAAATTCTACACCTCTCTGGGGTGTTGGGGGGTTGAGATGGGTTGAGAAACCTTGGTTGTGATACCAGATCCTCTTCACACCCAACCCGACTGGATTCAACTTAGCTATCTGCAGGCACCGGTAAGGATTGTCGACAGATTTGACCCATTCGCTGTTGAACAACAGCCACAGCCATAGATTCTTGGCCTGCTATGCCAAGAACTTGCTGAAGCATGAACTCCTGAGTCTCGTGTCAGTGACTCTCCGTGGAATTNTTGAACAACAGCCACAGCCATAGATTCTTGGCCTGCTATGCCAAGAACTTGCTGAAGCATGAACTCCTGAGTCTCGTGTCAGTGACTCTCCGTGGAATTGCCCTGTGAGCTCCTCCACGTCGTGTAGCAGTCCTGCAGTTCGGGGAGACCGCAAGACGAGACACCTTTCCTGGATTGCATGTATCGTTGCTACTGTTTTCTGACTTTCTAATGTTTCTATAGATAGACATCTCCCTTGGGCTGCACATGGTCTCGACGGTTTAGATGTTTTATGATGTTTTTATNTTGAACAACAGCCACAGCCATAGATTCTTGGCCTGCTATGCCAAGAACTTGCTGAAGCATGAACTCCTGAGTCTCGTGTCAGTGACTCTCCGTGGAATTTAAGGGTCGCCTCTGGGAGTAACTCGACTGGATTTGTGGACCCCGAAATGGCAATGTTGAGAAGTATTCACGGGGAATTGAATGGAGTAGAATGCGATAGAGTGTGATAGAATTTGATTATAAACAGACATTTGGAAATTGGGATATCCAATTTTCAGACAAATCCAGATCCTTGTCACACCAGGTGCTGCCTTTGTAGCTACTTGTGAAACTGACCTGCCAAGTCATGTCACCGCCTGATCATCCTTAAGGTATTGAGTCAGGTCTGAGGCAACTCGGCAACTCCTGAAAATAGACTCATACATAGAGGTACAAATGTGTGCATGCGTGTGTGTGTGTGTGTGTGTGTGCGTGTATGTACTTTCCTTTGAGAACGGATCTTTCGCGAGATTGGGTGTAATATGGTGTAATTAGTGATGGCATCATCTGAAACGGCACATTGGAACTCCAACTTTGCCAAGTCTCGATGCGTGCAAAGGAGTCTTCCAGCTTACCTGAAAGGACACCAGGGAGTTGACAGGTGACTTTGGCTCAAAGGGGAGATTGAATCTCCCAGGCAGCAACGGAACCTTCTGATATCTTTCGTCGCTTCTTTACCGCAAGTATCTGAAAGATTCTGAAAGTGCGATTCTGCAGGAATTGTGCAGGACAGCTACATCTGGTTGCGGCATGTCTGATCTAAAACGATAATGATGTTTGTATTTCTTCATCAAAACCGTAGGAATTCATTCCGATTTCATGTGACCCAGGGTTGTTATGCTGAGCCCTCGGCTCACGCGGCTGGCCAAGGTCTCATCTGAACGTTGGGAACGTCCAGTGCCTGGTGAATTTCTGACTTGACTTCTCCAGTGCGACAGCCTTGGGAGTTGGCGGCACCATTTTGCTTGAGGGACACTTAGTGAATAAACTTGGTGGGATACTTAGTCACATACTTGGATGATTACTCTTGTTCAGCCAAAGTGGAGGGATACTTGGATAGTCTTCGCATATCTCTCAAGACGCTCTTTGAAAATGGGACATCGCTGCCGCCATTTTGGATGAGTGGACATGCGCCAAGAGTACATGGCTTAGCAGCACAATGGTTGATCACGGGGCTATCCCATGCACCTCTAGACACTTCAGCATGGAAGCGATTGGACGGAGATTTGGCACCCATGAAATTAAAGTCTCTCTTGATGCCCACTAGATCCCACTAGCATGTCTTTCCAAGACGCCCAGTGGAAGGACTTCCATAGCCGTTGTAGCTAGGGGCCTCTGCACCGGGAATGCTTTGGGATGCCTGGGACTTTCCTTTAGGCTGGGTAGGAGTAAGGACGCGATCAGCATGTTTCAAACTCAAGTTTAAAAGGTTAGTTTTGAAGTGGAAAAGGTTAGTTTCTAAACCCGAGGCCCGGCTGGGTTCTAGGGGGGGAGCGGGAGAAACAAACTAACTCTGAGGAAAAAGGTTTGTTTCTGGGAGAAAAACAAAGGTTTTGGGGGAGTGGGGACACGTTAGTTTCTGGCTGCGGAAACAAAGGTTTGGGCTAGGGAAAGGTTTGTTTCTGGGAGGGAAACGAAACGTTTACAGGAGAGGGTATCGGAACCAAAGGGAAACTAAGGTTTCAAAACTAACGTTTCGAGGTCGAAAAACAATGGTTTCCAAGCCGGAGAAAATGAGTTTGTAAGTTTCCGCTTGCTCCCCGGAGCAGCAGCAGCACCAGTAGCGGTGGCAGCGGCAGCAGGCGCAGCAGGAGCCGCAGGGTCGCAGTAGCATTAGCAGCAGCCGCAGCAACAGCAAGAGCAGTCGCAGCAGGAAGACGAAGTAGAAGAAGAGGCAGAAGAAGAAGAGACAGAAGAAGAAAAAGAAGAATTACACCCCCGTAGACCCCAAACAGTTATTTCATATCCATTGCAGCATCTGTATGCATGTTTGTGGTTGTATTAGCTCCTGATGATCCATGTCAATTGAAAACAGAATGAACCACAAGCAACAGTTTTTCATGCCACGCAATTTCAATTTTTTGCCACAGCATGTATGTCTGAAACAATAAGAGGGGGACAAGGTAGGAGACAAAGGTCGGGGTCTCGGGTCTAAGTGCCACTGTGACAACGAGGACGACGACGACGACCACCACCACCACCACCACCACAACAAGAACAAGAACAAGAACAAGAATAAGAACAAGAACAAGAATAAGAACAAGAACAAGAAGAAGAAGAAGAAGAAGAAGAAGAACAACAACAACAACAACAACGCTGTGTGTCACGGCTTCTCTCTGTAAGAGCTTCTGTGGGTAGCGGCGTCGCGC
>BGPT01001079.1:60851-84147 GCA_003297045.1 Symbiodinium sp. clade C Y103
CCCCGCCCCACCCACCCATGTTATCCAAGGCGTCGATCCAGTGAGCAAGAGTAAGTGAAGTTAGTAGGCGAAGCTTCAAGTCGTGCAGTGTGCAGGCAACGTTGTTGCATTCACCCCACCCCACCCCATCCCACCCCTCCCGTCTTAACCAAGGCGTCGGTCAAGTGAGAAAGGCAAAGCGGCAGTAAGTAGCAGGTGAACCGGCAATCCGTGTGCAGTGCGCCGTTTGGGACAAATGGACACAACCACCCAGACTGGGAGACACATGAAAGAAGACAACTGAAGACAGACATCAGGAAAGCTGGAAACCGCCGGCCCGATTAAGAGAGAAATGAAGGGAGACAAGTAAAGACGGACATCAAGAGAGCCGGACACCGCCAGCCAGTCTGGGAGACAAATGAAGGGAGACAAGTGAAGACAGACATCCGGAGAGCCAGACACCACCTGCCAGATTGGACGACACATGATGGGAGACAAGTGAAGGCAGAAAACCAGAGAGCCGGAAACCACTAGCCAGACCGGGACACAAATAAAGGGAGAGAAGTGAAGACAGACATCCGGAGAGCCGGACACCGCTAGCCGGACTGGGAGGCAAATGAAGGGAGACAAGTGAGGACAGACATCCGGAGCGCCGGACACCATCAGCCAGACTGGGAGACAAATGAAGGTAATGAAGGGAGACAAAAAGACAGAAACCCAAAGAGATGGACACCACCAGCCAGACCGGGAGACAAATGAAGCAAGACAAGTGAAGACAGGCATCCAGAGAGCCGGACACCACCAGCCACATGAAGGAAGACAAGTGAAGACAGAAAGCCGGAGAGCCGGACACCACTTGCCAGACAGGGAGACAAATGAAGGGAGACAAGTGAAGACGGAAAGACAGAGAGCCGGACACCACCAGCCAGACTGGGAGACGAATGAAGGGAGACAAGTGAAGAAAGAGATCCGGAGAGCCGGACACCGCTAGCCGAAGAGGGAGACAAATGAAGCGACACACCACCAGCCAGACCGGGAGACAAATGAAGCAAGACAAGTGAAGACAAACATCCGGAGAGCCGGACACCACCAGCCAGACAGGGAGACAAATGAAGGGAGACAAAGTGAAGACAGACATCCGGAGAGCCGGACACCACCAGCCAGACTGGGAGACAAATGAAGGGAGACAAATGAAGGGAGACAAATGAAGGGAGACAAGTGAAGATGGAGAGCCGGAGAGCCGGACACCACCAGCAACACCGGGAGACACATGAAGGGAAACAAGTGAAGACAGACATCAGGAGAGCCGGACACCACCAGCCAGACAGGGAGACAAATGAAGGGAGACAAGTGAAGACAGGGATCCGGAGAGCGGGACACCACCAGCCAGACTGGGAGACAAATGAAAGGAGACAAGTGAAGATGGAGAGCCGGAGAGCCGGACACCACCAGCCAGACCGGGAGACACATGAAGGGAAACAAGTGAAGACAGACATCAGGAGAGCCGGGCACCACCAGCCAGACAGGGAGACAAATGAAGGGAGACAAGTGAAGACAGAGATCCGGAGAGCCGGACACCACAAGCCAGACTCGGAGACAAGGAAGGCCCGGATACACATGAATGCGGACACCAAGACCGGGAGACAAATGAAAAGAGACAAGTGAAGGCAGACATCCAGAGTGCCGAGCACAATCATCAAGACAGGGAAACAAATGAAGGGAAACAAGTGAGGACGGACATCCGGAGCCGGACACCGCTAGCCAAAGTGGGAGACAAATGAAGGGAAACAAGTGAAGACAGACATCCGGAGAGCCGGACACCACCAGCCAGACTGGGAGACAAATGACGGGAGACAAGTGAAGACAGAGATCCGGAGAGCCGGACACCACCAGCCAGCCTGGGAGACAAATGAAGGGAGACAAGTGAAGACAGACATCCGGAGAGCCGGACACCACCAGCCAGCCTGGGAGACAAATGAAGGGCGACAAGTGAAGACAGACATCGGAAGAGCCGGACACCACCAGCCAGACAGGGAGACAAATGAAAGGAAACAAGTGAACAAAGACATCCGGAGAGCAAGACTGGGAGACAAATGAAGGGAGACAAGTGAAGACAGACATCCGGAGAGCTGGACACCACCAGCCAAACTGGGAGACAAATGAAAGGAGACAAGTGCCAGTCTGGGAGNTGAAGACAGACATCCGGAGAGCTGGACACCACCAGCCAAACTGGGAGACAAATGAAAGGAGACAAGTGCCAGTCTGGGAGACACATGAAGGGAGACAAGGGAAGACAGACATCCGGAGAACCGGACACCACCAGCCAGACCGGGAGACAAATGAAGGGAGACAAGTGAAGACAGACATCCGGAGAGCCGGACACCACCAGCCAAACTGGGAGACAAATGAAGGGAGACAAGTTAAGACAGACATCCGGAGAGCAGGGCACCACCAGCCAAACTGGGAAACAAATGAAGGGAGACAAGCGAAGACAAACATCCGAAGAGGCGGACACCACCAGCCAGACTGGGAGACAAATGAAGGGAGACATGTGAAGACAGACATCCGGAGAGCCGGACACCACCAGCCAGACTGGGAGACAAATGAAGGGAGACAAGTGAAGACAGACATCCGGAGAGGCGGACACCGCGAGCCGGACTGGGAGACAAATGAAGGGAGACAAGTGAAGACAGACAACCGGAGTGCCGGACACCACCAGCCAGACTGGGAGACAAATGAAGGGAGACTCGGAGACAAATGAATGCGGACACATCCGGAGAGACGGACACCACCACCTGGACAGAGGCGGACACCTCTTAAGAGAGAATTGAGAACCCCAACAGTAAACTGTTTGGGGAATTATCTGAGACGTGACATAGGAAAAGATCCAAACAAGCACTTTGACTTTAATGAATTTGGTGTGGGGGGCTTCATAGGTCATCCAATTAAAATTCTGGAAAGTACTTTGTCCGCCACATGATTTTGCCAAAAGTTCCGAAGCAGCTCATCATCACATGAAACTTGCTGTGAGGCTCAGAAAGCAGCCCCTTATCAAGTCCCTAGGGATCATCTTTCTAGGTCCTAGGATGGAAAACAACGGAAATTGACCAACCAAATCCAGCTATCCCCTTAGATGTTGTGAAAGATTGTGAAAGCATACTTTTCCAAAATGTCTAACTAAGTTTGTCTTCAAGTTTTGGAACCACAGATGGCTTTCTCATCATGATATTGCTTATCTTGATGGACACAGAAATGGTGGTGTCCCTGAATTTTTGACCCAACACAGCGAACCAAGGTCGTCCGACATCTGTGGTACCCAACATGCGCCCAGGACAAAAAAGAGCGGCAAATATGCCTGCGATGGCCGGTTGACTCTACAGATGAGGATGGAAGTAGGTGGTTAATTTCTTCAGTTCGTCATTCTTCAGGTCCGGATTTTTGGACTGCTTCAAAATTGAATCGTCTAACTTGCTTGCAGCTGATTTTCGGGTTCCACATTTCGGAGCTTCCCCTGTTTTATTTTGGAAGCTCGAAACACTGGTGTTATCCTAAGAATATCATTGCAGGGGCATAGGCGTCATCATCATCATCATCATCATCATCATCATCATCATCCCAGCAGTGTTCAAAACCCTCTTTACCTTCATACAGTACTGGCTGATGTGAATCAGGATTCCCACCATGGCTCGTAATCAGGCCCAACAATTCAGTCAATAGAACCGCCTTTAAGTAACCACCAAAATATTTTGAAAAAAATCCCCAAATTACATGTCGGTTCACCGGAATGCCCTGTCCATGAATCATGATATATAATCCCTAGTATGTAAAGGGAGCGTGCTCCACCACAGTATTATCATCAACAAACAAACACAGTATTTTTGCCGGTGAAATACATCCCATTATGTCTCCTTTATATCACCAAATTTGGGACCCATTTATATTTCGCCATTTTTTTACTATCATCAATCAAGCATCATATTTTTTGATCATTACCCTGGCTTAAACCAACATAGATGTGCAAAAACAAACACCATTTCTAGATCATTTTCCATGTGTCTTCCATGGGTTTTCCACATATACGGTAGTTTACCCTAGAGTAATCAAATAATCATTAAACCCCATTAAATCCCTTTGAATCACGATTCAATCCCCACCAAATCCTCATGAAATCCCATTATATAAATCATGCTAAATCCTCTTAAATCCAATTAAGTCACCGTTAATCTCCTGGTTTTTGTTCACGGGCCTGTCCCGAGACCAAGTCCGTGCACTTCATCCCGCGCGAGACATTCTTGGCGATGCTCCAGATCGCAGGCTGCGGCGTTGGCGCGGATATGACATGGACATTATATGGATGTACAGTTGATGTATATACATAGATACATATAGAATTTTATATACATGTATGTGTGTGTGGATGTTGTAGATGTGCATATATATATATATATATGGGGGTTTAGTTGAATATATAAGATTCTTTACCCAACTGGTTCCACGGGAAGTGTAAACTGATCCAAGAGTGAAACCAACACCAAAACAAAAAAAACTGAAAATCAACGGCGATCCTCTGCTGACATGCTCCCGAGTTGGGGTGGAGAAGGGCTGAGAGGTGGTAAACCCAATAACAGGCAAACCATCCCCAATATAACGAAAAAATGGTACAATATGGTGCAATTTCAACCATCCCCAAATGGTAACTTAATTGGTGGTTTTACGACATGAACATGAATATCATTATCTTCCATTTATCCAGCATGTTTTCCTGGTTCAGTCCCCATTATACATGGTAGAATATGGACCGCAGCATCATAGCCTTGTGCTTTCTCTTCGTACCCTCCTAGGTATTTTGGATCCTTAAGTCACACTCAGCTCTCCGTACTTAGCGCCAGGATAGACTCCAGTGAACTTGACGAAAAGCCTTCATTTATGCCATGGTTTTTGATGATTTTCTGGACCAAAAAAATGGTGATCTGCCCAAAAGCAGTGTTTGATTGCGGGCAGGTGAGAATAGTTCAACTATGTTCAACTCCAATGCTGAGCTCGGAGTCTGAATCGGCCCCATATCTCCACCGAGGCAACCACCTCTGAAGAATACTTCTTAGCTGCTTTCTAGGCCACCCAGCTCAAGAAAATGCATCAGTTCCCTTCATCATCCCAAGTAGTAGCTGGAAATGTTGAAACCACCAATGAAAGTGCGATTTTCTCCCCTCTCTTTCTGATTTTTCTTGGGAATTCCGCTGAAGATGCTCCAGGTCCAGGGGTTCCGCTCAAGTACTGCAGGCCTTTTTGGGCATTTCAGCTTGAAAAGTCTTCGTATTGAGGCGATGAGACAGGCTCTGACGCCAAGTTATGAAACACATCCGTTCAAACATCCCCAAGAGGACCGGCGCAACCAGTTGGAAGCGACCGGATCTTGAGATCAAAACCTTGAACGCAGATTGCAGAGCACTGAGCCCTGCGAACCTCAAACCTTGAAATCTCCGAAATGGGAACCACTGAGGCGCCCAGCAGATGGTCTCGATTCCGAAACCTAGAGATGTGCGAAAAACACCAAGTTGTCACTGCGTGTAGAGCAGTGACTTGTTGGTCTGGCTTCAAGCTCAGTTTGGAGTGTGAAAAGTTGCATCCATTGGAAAAACCGGGCCCAAAATGGTCGGCCGGTGGGATTAGGGCCTTCAGGGTCAGATTTCCATCTGCTCTGAGGTATGTTTTGTTCCATCTGCTACATTTTCCTCTAACGCGGTGGGTGGTTTGTTGATCATATTTACAGCTGTAAAGTCTTGTTTTTTGTGGGATACGTGGTAACTCCATCTGAGGGTAGTTGATTGTAGCTGCATGTAATTAGGGTTGCAATTCATCCAGATCAATATACACTTTGAATTTTGCAGCTTTCACCACTATTTTGATCACCCCAAGATCTGGTCCTTTTCGCTGGAATATCTTCTATTGCCGTGATTGCTATCAGTTAATTACTCAAAGAGACTGAAAGTCTTGAACCCACAGCTTCTACCATCGGAGAAGGGTTTGACCCGCTTCAAGTCAGAGTCACTACGTACCAAGCTTAATTTCATGACGGGATCTTGTTTTATGAACAAAACAAATAGGCCAGGAAATTTTACTACTACTAGTACTAGTACTAGTACTAGTACTTCTACTACTACTACTACTACTACTACTACTACTACTACTACTACTAGTATTACTAGTACTATTAGTACTAATTGTTTTATGAACAAAACAAATAGGCCAGGAAATTTTACTACTACTAGTATTACTACTTCTACTACTACTACTACTACTACTACTACTACCACTACTACTACTACTACTGCTATTATTACTAATTGTTTTATGAACAAAACAAAAGGCCAGGAAATTTTACTACTACTGGCTCGGGGCCAGGGTTACAACNCTACTACTGCTATTATTACTAATTGTTTTATGAACAAAACAAAAGGCCAGGAAATTTTACTACTACTGGCTCGGGGCCAGGGTTACAACTAGTTACAACCAACTCTCTAACCCTGGACGCGCAGCTAGGGTTACCACTAGTTACAACTAACTCTCCAACTCTGGGTGCGCCTGAATGAATCCCGCAAAATCCACTGATACCCTCAAGATACAGTTTGAATCGGAATTGGGGAGGTCCAATATTTCTTTGGGGGGTGGACAAAAGGATCACCTAAAGAGTTCGTCGAACATGTTTAAATCATTTATTTAAATAAATCCATTTATCCGGAAACCCTCTTAGTTTCCTATCTGGCCCCCTGGATGCAGCTGTGCTCTTCACAGGCTAATCATCACGGTGACGCCTTCAGAGTCTGACTCAGAGTCCACCGGAACCATGTCTCCCTTCACCTGCCGTTGCTTCATCATCACGTCCATGGCCGAATGAAACTTCAGCACCTGGCCCCATGGCTGTGCCGTTGAAGTGGCTGGTGACTCAGGGTTGGCATAGGTCCCCATAAAATCTTGTCTGTGGAGAAGTAAACATACACAGGCTTCAGAACATGATTCGCCGGAGGGATAGATCAAGCCTAGCCAGTCCTTTTGTGTCGGGCAAACACTGTCATGAGCCAAACAACCGTTGCCATAGCCTTCAATGTACAGCCATCTTTCGCTGACATGTTTAGCGACTGAACATTGCCACGTATGAGCTGATATGGATAAATCAGCAAGCAACGCAGTGACAAAACCGGATAAATTCAAGAACCTCATCCCGTTGTGTTCCAAGACTGGCTGTGAAATTCCCCTGACTACTGGCTATCCCATGGAAGCCAAAGTATCACTAGGTCACTAGATATCCCTGCAGTCATTTGAGGCCCTCTGGCATCCCAAAAATCCACCATGGCATTGCCTGGTAAAAGAAAAGGTCGAGCTCATTCGGAGGTTTCCTAAAATGGGGGATCCCCAAGTCACCAT
This sequence comes from Symbiodinium sp. clade C Y103, assembly GCA_003297045.1. Lineage (NCBI taxonomy): Eukaryota > Dinophyceae > Suessiales > Symbiodiniaceae > Cladocopium > Cladocopium sp. clade C. The sequence goes on from BGPT01001079.1 coordinate 68,253, forward strand.
AGGTTTCAATACTAAAATGATCTAATGACTGGATGATTTGGGGGTACTCCCATGACATAGGAAACCTCCATTAGTTGTACAATATCCCATGTTCATGAGTTCCATCCTCATCACTGTTGATGGAAAATCACCCCAAAATTGACCACTTGCAGGTCTCTGTTGAGTAAGAGGACTCTAGGAAAAAATGATCAGTCTCATTTCTTGTGGATTCGTTCCATCTGTTGATTTAATGGAGAGTCAGCAATCCAGATGTCTCTGGTTTCACCCCTCGCGCATCGGCGATGCACTCCCCAATGAGCTACCATCATTCCAAGGTCAATCCCCATGTTGCCTAAAAATCATACAAGATGAGGCCCCGTTGTAAGTTGGTTATCAACCCCATCCACCAGACTTATATTCCCCCCAGTTGCCCGAGTTCACCAAGTTGTGTGCGTCAACTTGGCTGGCGTAGACCGGGGTCTCACATTTAAAGACCAAGCCTCGATCCCATGAAATCTTCCGGATTGTTTTTTTGAGAACGTCGCCGATCTCACTTCATCCCAATTCCAAAATGATCACCAGAACAAATACCAACTAATTACATCTGCATTATCCAACTACATACATGTATCAAAATTCAACAGAATCTATATTCCATATCATTTTTATTGCCATTTCGGCCTAAATTAAACACATTTCACAGCCCCAAGGCCCATTTTGAGCCACTCCGGGCACCTTCACCTCGTTGCGGAGAAGGTCCAAGACCTCAGCGTGCGAATTCTGCATGTTGCTCTCCTCGGCAAAGTCCAGGGCTGTCTGACCAAAGGAGCTCCTGGCCGTGAGGTGATTCACCAAGAAATGGGCAAAAACGGCAAACACCAAGGATGGAACTCATGTAACTTGATGGGTAACTTCATGTGTAACTTGATGTGACCAGAAAATGCTGCTTTGACCAGCAAAAATAGGGATGGAACTAGGAAAGAATAGGGTATTTGACAATCAAGAATCGGGATCCAAGTATCAAGAAGTGCGACTGAAGCAACAGACATTGGGTTTTGACCACGAAAAATGGAAATCAAACAGTCAAAACTTGAATTGTCAAAAAGTGGATCTAACCAAAAATAATGGCCTAGCGGGAAGTACGCAACAACCAATTATCTGGGCAAATGACTGCAATTGTGTATATAATCCACAATTCGGATTCAAACAACAATCGCAAATTGCTGTAAGTCACAAAGCAATGGAGCAGTTGAGGAGGATCTCAGCGAAGCAACAAATCACGTCGCCTTTGAACCATAGCGGGAACTCCAGGAACTGGGAATGGTGGGAAACAACTTGGTGATCTCACCGGAGCCATCCCAGTTGGGGAGATATCCCCGTCCCAAGAATGATATGCATCCTGGGTTTTACCCTCTGGTAAACTAACATAGCCATTGAAAATGGTGATTTATAGTGGATTTTCCCATTAAAAATGGTGATTTTCCATAGCTATGTTAGTTTACCAGAGCTCTTGACCCATCCCCCTATGATAAAATTGTTTTCGATGGTCACACAATTATCAGCTGGGCGGAAAAAAATGTTTATCGGGAGCCTGCACTGGTCAGATGATTAAAATGCTAGTGAACCACCGCTGAAATGTGTGGATTCAAATTTTGAAAATATGTGATGAATTAACTGCACCCCAACCGTGGGTTTACAGTACCTGTGGGGGGCCAAAAAAAAAAAACTGATTCCGTTTCGCCTTGGGAGGGTGACAATCACGATTACCGTGATGGTCAGGTTGTGATGATGATTATTAATTATTATGTCTATTATTAGTGTGATGATGGTGATGATGATGATGATGATGATGATGGTGGTGGTGGTGGTGATGATGATAGTGATGACGATGACGATGATGACGATGATGGCGATGATGATGAGGAGGACAAGGAGGAGGAGGAGGAGGAGGAGGAGGGCGAAGATTCTAATATGTTGTAGTAACTGTAGTATGTCTTGTACGTTATATGGCTGTAACAATTGCAATAATTTCTAATAATTGTAATCCTAGCAATTCAATAGTGATTGAGATTCTGCTCATGGTTGTAATCATGACGATGATTCTGATTGTCCTAGATCCTCTTCAAATAGATCATTCTGGAAGGACTGCCCCTCCTGATCTTTGGATCTGCTCCCATCAACAGCAGCATTCGCACCAGCTGCGGGCAACCATAGGCCGCAGCGGCATGAATTGGGTATACCACTTCCTCAGGTTGCATCCCCCTTTCGCTTCGCTGCTTAATTGAACTGTTATGGAGTAGAGTGGCCGATCCTTGTTGAATAATCTGTTGGTGATTCACCAACAGATTGGTGATTATCAGTACTTCCCCACCACTAACTATCAGTAAACTCTACAGAAGAAGCAGATAGAAACATCGTATGATGTTCATATCCCAAAATGATCCCAATGGGGCATTCTCCATGTCTACCAGAAGGTCTCTTTTCTAATCTCATCTGCAACCGCAAACAAATTCGCTGGGTTTTGTCTTAAAGATAGAGTAGCCCATAGTAGCCCTAAATCTACTGGCTTAGTCATCAAACTGTCCGTGGCCTTCAGCAAAAATTCTGGGGCGTGACCCACATCACCTGTTTGGAGATGATCTCAATGACCAGCCACCGAAGATTTCATGTGTGAAAAGCAGTGTCTATATCTGTATGCCAATATGCATGTACAAAAATCTATGCCGACATTATGGACGAATGGATTCATGCATGCACGTATATCTGCAACACTGTGTGTATGCAGATATATCATGATATCTCTGTCTATTGCATACATCATGCTAAAACATGCATATGTAGAAGAGAGAGAGAGAGAGAAGAAAAAAAGAAAAAAGTAAGCGACTCCTCCTTCATCCATCATCGAATATCACTCCAGGCGTCCGTGTGCTTCGCGCCCATGGAGACGGACAGAGGACTGGAGATGCTCTTGAAACCGTTGGCTTCCAGGAAACTCTGCAGGTACTCCATCTTGGCCCTGAGCTTAGCGATGTAGCATGGAGCCAAGAATCCCCTTTAGTCAGGCCACATTAACAAGTTCAAGTTTGGAGGGTCAGCAAATTCAGTGGTTTGGAGGATCGAAATGGTGGGATGGACACAATCATCTGGCTTCTGCCTGGGGATAAAAGGCTCAAATTACACCACCGTAGACCCCAAACAGTGGTTGGATACCCAAAATGCTTTGGGGAACACAGTCAAGCACATGAAATGACCATGAAACCACAACGGGAATTGCGAAAAAAATTGCAAAAGGTACCGGAGACAAGGCAGACAAAGCAACCAAAAAGGTACCAGAGAACAAGGAAAAAAAACTCAAAAGAAAATGATCCAAAAGGGTAGTTATAAACCAACAAAACATTGGGAAACCGGAAACCATTCCGCTAGAAAATCCGTGGGGATCATTTATGGAAAGAGAAAACATTGAAAGGACAGGGTGAAGCTCCCATCAACAGGATTCCCGGGAACACCATCCCCCTAGTAAAGTAAACTGATTCAAATGCGGGTTTCTTGCGGATTTTATGTTGTTGGGAAGGGATTGTTTCTGTAACGGCGTTTCTTGAGGGCCAACCCCTAGAAACACCACCATTCCAGGGGATGTTTGACCAAGCTGGGGACGTCTCTGGGCATCAGATCGTCATCTGATGAGATGCCTGAAAATGTGGTGGTTTGTGGTCTAATTAGTCGAATTCCCTTCCAAGAATATGAAATTCAATTGGGATCATCATCATACGAGGAGGAAGAATGAATTGAAACCACATGAAACCGCAGCCAGTCGAAAAAGGAGGTGGACTCCGGACTCAGGGATGAAAACCAATCTCCCAAAAGAAATCTTCACCGCGACAAATATCAAAAACAACTATCATGTGGATTCAACCAAGCCCCCACCAAAGGTGACCCACCAATCATAAGGCCCCACTGAGGGATTGTTAACCACCAACCTGTAGTAAGGGCGCATCATGCGCATTGGTCGTCCATTGGTCGTCCATTGGTCACTTTTAGGGGAGTGGTGGTTCAAAACAAATTGGCTGAGTTGCTGTTGTCGCACCTTGCGCGGTACCCGGGTCCTTGGCTCCTTTTCTCGTTTCATCGGTGCGGAGTCCTTGGACCTCTTGAGGTTCATAGAAGCAAACCACTTCGCAAATCCTTGGATTTTTAGGACAAGCTAAATGTATAAATCCTCCCCAAAAGGTACCACCCCAACCAAATAAGGCCGTTATTTTTAAGGGGAGCGTCATCCTCACCAACCCCTTAGTAGGGGTTGGTGAGGAGCCATCCAGGCCTTGGATAAAAAGTGTATCCCATCAGTATTCCTGTGATCGCTTGTTCTATCCTTATGTTTGTGGGCTACACCACGAAACAGCTGGAAACCCAACAACCAGATACTCGGTTATACGTAGATCATTGTATCATCTTATATCACCATCATCCCCATTATTGTTGGTGACATAAATGTGATTGTATTATGTGCATGTAAGGTGCATATGTGCTATGTGTAGATATATCATGTATATATATATATATATATTCATATGATCGGTGGTTTCAACACGCAAAAATATGAACCTTTTGGGAAAAAAACACTCCAAAAGCCGGAAACCAGCTACTAACATCTACTAACTACTACCTATCCGTGGTTTACCTAATAAGGGGAGATCAACCAAATGTTACCGACTGGGCTCCCATGGCGCCGACAACGCAGTTCTTACCCGTCACTGAGACGATGAAAAACGGCGAGCTGTTCGGTCAGCGGAATTCGTCAGTGTAGGGTCCGCGTCTCTAGGTTTGGAGCCAGCTGCGGTTGCAACTTGGGAGATTCCGCATAGGTCATGTTTTTTGAATGAACATGTATATGTGCATATGTACATGCAACAGATCATATGTATGTACTTATCAAGCTACTGGATGCCCCAAAAGCCTTGGATGATTCATAGTCTGATAAAACATGATAAAACGATGTTTACTCAGGGACCTGCACATGGGTGAACCATCCAAGGTTCGGGGTGAAAGACCATAGGAACCATTGGAACCCGCAAAGACCATTCCCAGTTTCCCGCCCCTTTCCCGCCTCTAGCCAAGCATAATCCTGCGGGAAGTTGGTATTCCAGAACTCAGTCAGGGCAGGTGCGAGTCAAGGCGAATTAACATCTAAGGCCGGGACCAGATTCAAGCGTGAGCCATTCTTAGGGTCGTCATTCTTCCCGTTTTTGGGATATAGAAACCAAAACAATGGTAAGATGTAATTGAAAAGAGATTCACAATTACTTGTGTAGGATCTCTCTTTTCTATCTTTTGGGGTTGCTACAGCCAAAAAAGCGAATTACTTTACTTCGAGTGATCCCCACCAAGACACACTGTACTGACATAGTTTCTGACACATATCGTGGATGTATGTATACATATATATATATATATGTATATATATATATGGCATGTGTATATATATATATATACTCTCACATTCTACGTGACATTCTATCTGGCATTCTTTCTGGCACGGGTCCAGGCGACCCAGGCATGGCCCACAGCATCCGGAGCTGGCAGAGGAGTGAGTGAGTCAGTCAGGAGTTTCACCGAGTTTCACCTGTGTGAAAATCTAGACACCTTCACCTGGCAGATGCCCGATATCACTGGGTGCCCCCTGCTTGATGCCTGGCGCGTCAGGGAAGCGGCGACACGGACGGAGCCATAACATGTAGGGGTGCTTCATGTTTCAACCCCTGGTTAAAAAATACTAGCCAATTGGGATCATAATCTTCCCAGATGGGATGAAAAATAAACATGTTTCAACCACCAACCAGTAGTTAGAGTGGGCGACTAAAAGCTTGATCGGCTCTGTTTTGAGAAGGTGTCTTGGCTCGAAATTGGTGTTCTTTTCCCTTGGCTGACACGATCAGAAGCCCCAGTCCGTTCAGGTTACCTTCAGAGGGATAATGTGGTATATAAACCATGCTAAACCCAATAAACCCAAGTGAAGACTCCTAAACCCAAATGGTAACTCTAGGTGTCACTCATTTTTGACTTGAGCACATTCCCACTTCCACAGTGCTCATGCCACGCCTGTCAGGCACCCGATGGGGTTTGACCCTGGAAATCGCTGCCTGGAGAAGAAATGCTGGGATTGATTGGAACTTCTCACAGGAAACCATATGTCTATGGATCATAACCGTAATACCCTGGTAAACCCCAAAGCAGGTGGAAAATGGATATTTCATCCCCTCAAAATCCCTCAAACACCTCCAAATATGATGCTATTGTAGATTTTGATTCAAGCCCAACAAAACATCCAGGGTCCATGAATCACATTCTGGGCAAATTGGAACTCACCAGTCGTCAAAATCAGGTCATTTGAGAGGGGCATTTGGGCTGTCAGCTGATATCCAGTAGCTATTGCAATCTCAGTCTCGCAAGTGTCTCCGTATGTGCGCGGAATCTGCGCTCATCTTGTGGATAGTTTGTAACTCCCAAAGCTGACTTAGGGCAGGTCGCCAAAAAAAACAAAATATCCATCGCGCTACAGGTGAAGCCATTTAAGATGTTGTTGTTAACATGTGTTAACCATGCTTAATCTTGGGTACTCTGGTACTCTCCCTTAATGTGGAAAAAAGAAATTGGGCAGGAACGATTCCCCCATGGAATTCCAACTTATGCCCAAAAAAAATGCCTGCACCATTCACTTTGCCCAGCTCGCCACGGAGAATTGTGTCCACCTTCAGTGAGAATGTCCTTCGAAACTTTGTCCTGCAGAAGTTGCCGCATTTCGGGCGCCAACTGGGTATAATCCCATACCCCCCAATATTCAACACCCCTGATCAACCATGGTTTTAGTAGAGGACTTACACATATTTGGGACCATTTAGAGGGTGTGTGATATTTGGGGGGTTGGGATTGATGTGCAATGGCTTTGTCCAAAATAGGGATGCCCCAAAAAACGGCAATCTTATGCGGAAAACTGCTATCATAAACCATCAAATTTGGGGGGTACAGACATTTTCAGACATGCTCCTGGATCCCCAAAAACGATGCAGGATGTACCAAATCACTGTTCAGGGGTAATTATACCATTGCTAGATTTAAATTACAGAGGTCCCCAATTAGATCGAACATGTTAGAAAACTGTTTCCCCACTGTTTTGATGATGGTTTACTTGTCTATCCTTTCTGAGGGCCCGGGAAGAGAATCCAAGCATCATCGTCTACCCGTTCACACCAACTTTATGAACTTTGTGTTGGGGTACCCTCCGGTGCAGCAAACGTGGCTAGCTGGAAAATCCCCGAACTAAATGGAGGTGTTTATGGAAAAATAATCTAGAAATTGGGAATTGTCCAGTACCACGTTTGATTACCAGGGAGTATCTAAGAGTATCTGACCAAAGATCTATGTATATTATAGATATACACATATATATATATATATTATATATATTATATTATAATATATATATATATATCATATTATATATATATATATATATATCATATTATATATATATATCATATTATATATATATAGTCCGGAAAAAATAAATGGACCGTTTGGGACTTAAAAATTCGGTGATTTCGACGCGCCTTGCTGCTTGTCCTGCAGCCAAACCTCTGGAAAACCTCACGTTGTGTTCACCCAGGACCCATGGGTTGTGATCAATGGGAGCTCAAGAACGGGAGGAATGACCTGATTTGGATGTGCATTTGAGGAATTGCAACTAGAGAATGACACATGAAGGAGTGGACATATCCACCAAAAAGTGTACAATCGACGTGTATATTTACATACATACAACTGGCTTCGCCAAGTACTAAACATAGGTCAACAACTTATCTCTCCAGGTCCAAAAATGCAGGATGTCCGAAACAATGGTCAATGGATTTTGGCCGGGAAAAATCTGCAGAAAACCCTAGTTTTACCATTCAAAACATGGCTGCAAATGTTCCCTTCATCTAATTCAGGGAATGGATCTTTGTTTTTGGGAAACCTTATAGGAAACCCTGGAAACCCCAATATTTCATGGGAAAAATCGTGGTTTTCTGTAGATCTTCCCAAACCAATCCATTTATTCTGAGTTCCCTGCAGACCATAGCTATGCCTCAGAGGCGAAGGCAGATCCTGCCCTCCGAAAAGTTTGGCGATATTGGGATAGTTGCCACTTACTAACCATCATTCCAGTGACAGTGAGGTTGCAGTGAGGTCGATATCATTGACCCAGATATACATATATATATATAGTACATGGTAGAAACTATATTGTCATGTATTGTGCATATACAGTGTAGATAGATAGATAGATAAATAGCTAGATAGATAGATAGATAGATAGATAGATAGAAAGATAGATAGATAGATAGATAGAAAGATAGATAGATAGATAGAGAGATAGCTAGCTAGCTAGCTAGCTAGCTAGATAAATAGATAGATAGGATTAGATTGATTGATAGATAGATAGAAAGATAGATAGAAAGATAGATAGAGAGAGAGATAGCTAGCTAGCTAGCTAGCTAGCTAGCTAGCTAGATAAATAGATAGATAGGATTAGATTGATTGATAGATAGATAGATAGACAGATAAATAGGTAGGTAGATAGATAGATAGGTAGACAGATAGATACAGTAGATAGACAGATAGATAGATAGATAGATCATAAGTAGAAAGAAAACAAATTCCAAACTTGATTTGCTGGGCCATCAACACCCGGAAAAATGGCAGCCCATCTCCATAAGAAAAGGCTCTTCAAGTGGCGCAGGGTACGAACCATGGCCATGGGTGGTTCTTCTGGATCTCCGATGTTTCAACCAGTTAAGTGCTAAAACCCCAGTACTCTCATAAACATCCACATAGCTGGGAAACGGATGGTGATTTTCCCCTATTGTGGTCCCATAGGTTTTGACCCATACCCAAATATCCACAGATCTACCATGTTCTTTCCATGTCCTTGCTTCGCGATATTGTCTCCATCCTGTCTCCATTCTATGTCTCTTTTCTTGTTGGGGAATAACTGGATAAATCATCACGTTCTCAGTTGGTCATAGGGGTATAGGTCAAGTACCCAAAAGTTCCACATGCTAAGCACCAACAAGGACCCAAAAAGTACCCACCCACCTGGTCACTTGGGTGGCCCAGCTCACCGCTACCACCACTGTAAGTTTTGGTGTTGTCAGCTCCTCGCAGGCCCTGCACCAAAAGCGCCGCTTTTTCACGGGGGTTGTTCAGTTTTGGGCAAGGGAATCCAAGAGGAAGCCGCTGGGTTTTGGGGTGAAGCCCAGAAGTTCAAGAAACACCCGTTCTCAAATAGATTCAAATAGATTGCTTAGAAAAAAGGGGAAAGAATCAAATCCAGAAGTTCTGGAAGATAGAAAAATGGTGTACAGCTCACAGCCCCAGATTTGAGGGCGATTGGTGTCTGAAAATAGGGTGCCTCCAAAAAAAAAATAAGGGTGGTTTCACCTCATTTCCGCACCAAGAAATACCCATAGATCGGGAGCAAGTCCATATTCCTCCAACCCACCAGCGGTGGCAACAGAGCTTCGGCACCGAAAATATAGAAAAGAAAAAGAATTGATAAAGGGTGTCACCTCAAATGACTACCAACATGCTGTTTCTTCTTGGGGGTTGTCAAAAAACAATGGGACAACCCCATTATCCCACGGTGTATTCTCTTCATTCAGGACAAGCCCGTGTGGGTCAAGTGGTCAATTGGTCAATGTCATTGCGGAGCAAACATGATTGCCTTTCATTTGGGAAAGATTACTATCCATTTCAAAAAATGTTGATATCAATTGAGGTCAATTGATGTATAACTTTCTTCAGTTTAGGGTTGATAAACATTCAGATCAAGGTTTACAACACCTCAATTTTATGTTGAAAACCCTTGATCCTACAGCCTTAGGAACTCTGAATCTGTACATACATATGTGTATCTACATATATACATTGAAACATCACCTCGAAAAACGTTTAGATGTATATATATATATATATGTACCCATATAGTGACATACAAAGCCTTGTTCAAAATTCTATCCCAGGTTTCTTAAAACCCGTCGCCTTGGAGTACGTCGGCAACTCGCCCAGTTCTGGCCGCCATGCTTGGAGGAGATTTTTGGGCGCTGGATTTTCGAAGTATAGCAGGCTACAAAAAACGGAAGTTGGTAAAATCTTAGAATGGCTAAGATCATGGTTCAAGAAATACCTTGTTCATATTTCCTTTTTAAGGGGGGTTCTATAGAGTTGATTTGATGTGTTTCACTCGACCTGGAAGCTGGGTCTACTTTTATATACGGCCTGGTGATACAGGCAACCGAAAACTTCACACAGTGTGGAACATTGTAAAAATGGTCCAGGTGGCGTTATGTCTATGGATACATGTACATATATATATATATGTATGGTATATACACACTAAATAAATAGACATAATAATTGATAGTTACACAAATAGATCAATTATTTAACTAAACAAATCATCAACAAATAAACACCTAAACAAATACACAGACAAATATGTGTATATATGTATATACACATATCTAACTACATGAATACATGAATACATGAGCGCTCACATGATCATCATCATCATCATCATCATCATCATCACCATTATCCCACTTGTTGGAAAATTAAGAAGCATCTCCGACACCACCAACCACATCAACCAGACATACAAGTTATACCCTAAGGCCTAAACCCATCCCTCCTTGGGGGGTCTCTCCATTTCACTGAAGAAAAATAGCGCCTGATTCTGTCAGACTCTCTGGCAACGAGATGCGTACCCGAGCGCTCTGGCGGCGTGGCGGAATGGTTTCAAGCAGCCCATGGAGATCATCGGAACTATGGAACTAGATAACTGGGATGAAAATCATGGGAATGAGTGGGGTATAACACCAACAACGATGAAGAATAATAGTAATATATAATAGTAATAATAATAACAATAATAACAATAATAACAATAATAACAATAATGACAATAATAATAATGATAAGAATAATAATAATAACAATAATAATGATAATAATAATGATAATAATAGTAATAACAATAACAATAATAATAATGATAATAATAATGATAATAATAATGGTGACAATAAAATGTGAGATAATGGGATACCCTCCGGTAAATTTGACATAGCGAACTGGAAAATCAGCATGGTGAAGAATCGGACTAAATGGGCACCAGGGGAGTTGGGATATTTTGGATCATTGGGATGATTGAAATAGCGGAAGGGATGGCAGTAAGAAATACCCTCTGGTTGTTTAACATAGCCATGGAAAATTGTTAATTTTGATTTATTTTCCCAGTGAAACCTCGATTTATAGGGGATTTTCCATGGCTATGTTAAATAACCACAGGGTAATTGAAACGTCAACCCGGTGTCATACTATTCCTGAATCCTGAATGAGGAACGTGTCTGTACCGGTCATCTTGTCCGCCAGCCGCTGCCCCATCTCGTTTGGTTCCCGAGTGATATGTGATACCCCCATCCAACAATGACCATGTCGTACAAACAACACAGGGGTCTCGGACAATGTGCTGCTGGTTCCACATTCTTTTCATCACAATGTCACTTTCCATCTTCTTGGGGGACCACCTGTGATCTTGTCAGCTGTTCATGATGTGATGTTAACTGGCAGAGCCGGAGTATGTTAGGTAAAAAGAGCTCCCTGATCTCGATAGACCTGGGCCGTAAAGGCCAAAGCCAATAACCACTTGCCATCAGAGCCACACCTCCTTTCCCTGCGGAGTTCCCCTTGAGGCTTCTGGAGAGGTCATGGCCGACTTCAGTACCTCCGTCACAACGGACTGAAACAGCGGTGGGAAGCAAAGCCAGTAGCAAACCCTTTGCAAAAATTACGGTTTGAAGCTGATTTATGGGATGTTTTCCCTAGAAAAAACTATCTGTGGTGATGCTGTTTGCCAGGTCACAACACATAATATATATATATATATAACTATATATCATATATCACTGAGACAAGTTTCACCCATCGTTGTTGGATAAATCATGATCAATCCCCTGCTCGCTCGGGGAACTCCCCAGATATCGCTGAAATCCCATCTTTGTTGCTGGATCAATCATGGATGGGTACTATTTAGTACAGTACTTTAATCTGTTGCCATCATTTTCCGGGTATCCAAGATTCGCAGTCATTCATGGTTGCATGAAATCTGTTTAAAATCCCAGCCAAATGCTGGTCAGTCCCAGAAGTCTTGTTGTTCAAAACAATCATATGGCCAATAAATCATATCAGCATAAATTGCCCATAGATTGGGTACTTAAAATTCAACGAAACCCAAACTTTGGGTTTGTATCCCGTAAGGGTCAAATAGGCATGCAAAATATCCGGATGTCCCAGCTATTATTAGGTTTGCCACTACTGTGGCGGATATCCAGTATATCGGATCATTTTGAGTTTTACAAATTGTTGGGGTTGGTACTGGGTACATTGTTTAAGTTTACATAGTACATCATTGATGTAGATTGATGTCAGGATTCGATTTCAATCCCGTTTCATCCACATCTCCACATCAATATCCACGAAATCCTGTGCTTTGACATATCCAATCTTATGGTTGGCTTTCCGTTCCCATTCGGCTGCCATCGTCTTGTTCCAGGATCCCATATCCATATCACATCCCATTCCCCCTCATAGCATTTTCATCATGGGGCAGAAAATGATCACAGTTTTTTGCTCAATTTCAGCACAACCAGCAACTTCAAAATAGAATTCTGAACCTTAAGTTCTAGAAAATAATGAACAAAAACATCAAATTTGGTGCTGTTCCTCCAAATTTATAGGTACCAAACCCCCCCCCCTTCCCCCGAAGCAAAGAACTCCGACCTCTTGAGCTTCCCTGGCCCCCTGGGAGGAGACCATGGTCGAGTCGGATTCAGGCCTGGATGGAATCCCGGAGAGAATGTGTTTTCCCCTGCGAACCAAACATATACCAAATAGTTGAGTGATTTTCGCGTATCCCCGATTTGTTTGATGGAAGTCTTGTAGGAATTCTGTGAAAACTCAATCTTTGGCTGGTAAAACGACGTGTGAAATGCATGTTTTCCTTGATGTGTTTTCCCGACAAAGCCAGTCAGAATTTGTATAAACCAAAGTCATAAATTGCCACCATCGAGACTGGAAGCGCTTATGGGGATAAGAACCTCGCAGAATGGGGATTTCACCGATGGGGATCCAAGAATCTTGAGCATTCGCCATCCCTTGATTGGATGATCCGGAAGTTACAAGCTCCACAAATCACTACTCACCAAGTTGGATGATCATTCCAGTCATGATCTGTTGAGATAGAGATCAGACTCCAGACTCCAGGTGAAATAATTCCGAACTGAAAGAAATTGCTCTCAACCAGCTTTCTGTTGGAACTAGCAGCTTTCAAGCAGCTTTCAAGACTTTCAAGCAGCTTTCAAGCAGCTTTAGCCGCCACTTCCACCGCTGGCGCTCAATCTGTCGCTCATTTTTGCAGCTGGGGTTGGACCAATCATTGAAGGACTTCCATACTACCCTAGGATAGTCACCATCTTTAATAGATAAATCACCATTTTTAATCAATACAGCCCGGTTTTTAAATCTGCATAGCGAAATCATGAAATCATCGACCTTTTTTCGAGCCCATGGCTTCCATAAGGCGATCCTCGCCTGTCGGGCCTCTCCACGTCCTCTTCAAAGTCATGCTTCGTGGATTCCTGGCACGTGGACTGCTTGGACTGGGGGGGTTCTACTTGGGATCTGGGTCCAAAATAAAAAAATCTCTATGAAGACAAGATGATTGGCTGGCAAAGGGCTGGTTTTGAGTTCTTGAACATATTTGTGGCCAAGAAATGGAAGAATATCATATCCAATGACGGTGTCGAACCAGGAAGGCTTCAAACTAGGAAGGTTTAAAACCTACTCATCTATGGATGGTATGCATACCTATATTCTGATGATTAAACCATGCATGATGATCATGGGGAGTCTCAAAACGGTTGGCCAAAACTCAAGCAAGTACTTGGCGGAATGCTTGTCAGTGTATGGACGTAATCCATTCGAAACCCTGTATTCTCGATGGATGAAAAATTGCATGGACCCACAGATCAACCACTCTTCTTCGTGCGGCTGGTGGACCTTGAAACCTTGTGTCCTGCTGCTAAGTTGTGTGGACGCTTGGGATCAAAATACCAGAAAACAAATACTCCAACAATGTCCACATCATCTGGCAAAACATTGAGTTGGAGTTCCATCCCTGTTGCTTGCATCATCCGTTTCCTTTGTTTCCCTCCCCATGCTGGTTGGCGGCGTTTACAGTGTGATTTTCTGCATCTGCCCTTTTGCTATTGGTCATATCCCTCCGTTTCTTCTTCCAATCCTCATTTTTGCGGGGTTCGATCCCATGTTTTCGTTTGCCAAAAACCCATGATTCATATATCTCCTTTGTCTAGATAGCATCAGCACGCAAATCTCTTGTTGATCCATCCTGATCATTCGCGTCAGAAGCCCCAAAAAAATGATGCCAATCTTCCCAGTAGCTCAGGCGGTGAAATGAATTTAAAAAAATCAGCTCAGCAAATCCACTTCTATCTTCATGTACATGGCCCAGATTTGGTTACATCCCCCTCCGCCATTGCCCATCGACAACCTCTAGGGCTTCAGCATGCAAACGACTCATCTGCGTCTCCTACGCAGGCTGAAGGCTTATTTGGTGTACTGAGTTTATCCCTCAAGTGCTGGGACAGGCTGAGAATAAATACCCAGCAGCCTGAGGGAAAAAGGGGTATAGAACCATCCAAAAAAGGGATGGAACCCAGTATAACCTGTGGATTCAACAAATGTGGATCGAAGCAAATTCAGAAACATGGCAAGTCTGACCCTGCAAACGATCCATTTTCGGGTCGTACAATCCCCACATAGATCCTGAGAACTTCGGGCAGGAGTCTTCTAACCTCCCAGGGTCTATGTAGTCTATGTTCCTGGGAGAGACGATTTCCTGAAAAAAAAATGGCAAGGTGCGTCATCCTGCCAAAAAGAAAGTTATTTTTGCTGCAAGAAAGGTGGCAGCACAAGCATCGAAATGAGGTTCATACATCAGCAGCCTTGTACATGCCCGTTCGTGGTTGGTTTTGATAGTAATACATTGGGCCTACAGAGCAGATTGCACACTCTCACTCATTTGTATAAGCCGGATCATTGATATTCGTAGATTGTCACAAATCTCCAAATAGTAATATGAAGTTTCAAGAATGCTGGCATTATTCCTCTATGTATTTTATATATATAGTAGTTGTGGGGCACTTCCCAGTCCTTACATCCGTAGATATACCCCCCAACATATCAACAACCAAACCAAGATATGATAAAATCAATCAACATACCAAGTGGGTCATCATTCATCATCATCATCAACATCATCACAACCGCCACGCAAGGCACGGAAGCCCAAAAGATGGGGCTTGGCTTCTGATGCGTGGTGGGCTGTGGCTCTGGTGTTTTAGATAGATAGATTGATAGATAAATAGATAGGGCTAATCAATAGCACTAAATATCTCGTATATCAGTTCAGTAGGTATTCTATACAAATCCCTTTGTTTAAACAATGTATAGTTTGTTGGCCAACTCTCTTTTTTATTACTGGGGGCTCGTTGTGCTGTTTCCCTATGTCTATTCCCATCCATAAACCCACAATCTTTTTTACATAGGGGTCTGGGTGTCCATAAGCCATTTAAGTTATTCCATATTCGGGTTCTTTTTCTATAGGGCATCCCATACTTACAATAATCAACATCAATAAATTCCAATCCATCCATAAAGGGTTGCTTCTTAAGCAATCCAGTCTGTGGGTTCTCAATGAACCAATATTTAGGTTTGAAATAGTTGATTATCTCCAGTGTTT
>BGPT01001079.1:105985-155792 GCA_003297045.1 Symbiodinium sp. clade C Y103
GATGTTCAAGTATAAGATTTACTTGAAGATATGTAAGAGAGTTAAGACAGAAGAAGACAGACAAAAGATGGATAAGGTATATAACGACATTTGGAAACATAAACTCCCATTGGATGAAGTAATGCTTAAATACTTTGAAACAACAAACGACATAATGGAAGCAGAGCATAACATAGCATACACTAATAGAATGTGTAAATGGGTGAGCAACACCATCAGAAAGAATTTAGGTAAATCAGAGAAGTATGAAGTCGGAGATGTTATGATATGTAGAAAGCATACCATACAAGACGGAATGACATTTAATGTAAATTTTCAGTTTGAAATCAAGGAAATCAATGATGATACAGTGATAATTGAAAACATCAAGACCAAAAAGCAATACCCAACAACTGTTGAAACACTTGATGTTAACTTCATTTATGGATACTGTGCCACTTGCCACTCATCACAAGGGGCGTCTGTTGATAAATCCATTGCTATACACGAATGGAATAAAAAGCATCTGGTCAGCAGGGAGTGGCTTTGGACAAGTATAACACGGGCAAGGGATTTAAACAGAGTAAAGTTTTTTGTAAGACCTACTGATGATGCTGATGAACTGACTGAAGATAAACTGATAAGATACTTGNAAGGGATTTAAACAGAGTAAAGTTTTTTGTAAGACCTACTGATGATGCTGATGAACTGACTGAAGATAAACTGATAAGATACTTGGAAAAGAAAATCAGTAATTACAAAATTCAAGACAGAAAAGCAGATAGAGAAATAGATGAAAACAAATACATTGATGTCAATTGGTTATTTGAAAGGATGGGGAGTAGATGTAATAGGTGTAGTTGCGAGTTTGAGTTTGATATTCAAAATGGCATAGTGTTTAGTAATATGACAGCGCAGAGATTAGACAATTTCCAAAGCCAGCATAAAGAAAATAGCGTTATATATTGTAAAAAATGCAATTGAAGAGAGAAATGGTATTATGATAAAAATAGACTTTTGAAAAACTACTTAAAGACAAAATGACTATATATACTAGTAGTTAAATGACAACTCAAAATTACTTTACTGAAACTGAACAGGAGGAAATCATCAATAAATTCCTTGATGATATTGATATTAATGAAACAGAAAAAAAAATAAAGAAAGAAATGAAAAAACATACTTATAATCCAGTTGAATTATTCCATTTAAATTTACCAAGTGAAAGTTTAAAATTGATTAATGAATATGGTAAAAGTAAATGCTTGTGTAATGATTGTTGTAATTTTATTAATGAATATGGTAAAAGTAAATGCTTGTGTAATGATTGTTGTAATTTTTATCATATAATATTACAAAAAAGAAACTACTTATAGATGTCAGGGAAGGTCAAGGAAAACATATTGGAACAAAGCAAATTGGTATTTTAGTAGATTGTATAACTTTCCTGATGAGGAGACAATCAAAAAAGAATTCAATATTAGTAAAAAGAAATACGATTTGTTAGATTTATTATTTACCCATTTCATAACTAATTATGATGAACTACAAGGGGATATTGCGCAAAATGTAGCAGACAAAATTACAAAACTTCGGTATAGTGTAAATAAAACAATTGATGAATTAAATAAAATTATGAAATATATATATGAAAATAACTATAATAAATATGATAATATCAAATTAAGTTATTATCCTGAAATTAAGATTAGGTAATATGAAATAATTAAAAAATATTACTGTTATTATTTAATTATTTTCTCCTGCGAGTTTTAAGAGACTAAAGACCAAAAACCACTTAAAGACAAAATGACTATATATATTAGTAGTAGAATGACTGAAATGAAAAATTGCTGTAAGTGTCATAAGGACAAAGCAAATGATGAGTTCAAAGAAGGAAGGAAAACCTGTATTGCTTGCTTGGCAAAAATGGCAGACTATCAGAAAAAGAACCTTGAAAAAATGCGTGAGAATACCAAGAGGCATTATGATAAAAACAAAGAAACAATAACTGAACAGAAAATAGAAAAACGAAAGGAAAAGGTATGGTGCGACTGTTGTAGAACAGAAGTTAGAAAGGATGGATGGCAAGACCACATAGCAACAGACAAACATAAACACTTTATGGACTTAGAAGAGGGAGATGTGATAAGACAAGAGGGTAAAGTATGGTGCGAGACTTGTGGAGTTCTTATAACTAAGAAGTCATTTACAAAACATAAAAAGAGTAAGGAACATTTACGATTGTTGAACCTTTAACTAAAATGATTAAATAATTATGATACTGTTTAATTATTTAAACTAAAAAAACTTAAAGACAAAATGACTATATATAGTAAGTATGGAAGTTGAAAAGAAACCCTGTAGTGGATGCTATACTCGGCATTCTGAAGAATTTAAAACTTGCAACAAATGTAGAGAGAAAGGAAGAAGAAGATATAAAAGAGAATGCCAAATAGAGCAACAAATGAAAGAAGAAGGTGCGCCATCAGACAATCACTTTGAGTTAAGAGACGATGAGATGATAATATACTGTCGTCTATGCGACATTGAACTAAGCCATAGTTCCAAAAGAGCACACGAAACAACGCAAAGGCATCAAGCGCAACTGAAAAGATACAATGACCCAACTATACCAAAACTACCAGAGCCTGACAAAATTAACTATTTTGATGGAAAAAAATTCTACTTTTGCAAGAGATGCAAACAAAACATAACACCTATTTACTGGGAAAGGCATATTTCAATACTACACGGCCAAACAGTGTAGATATATAGCCTCAGCTAAAATGATTAAATAACTATACTATTATTTAATTATTTTCTATAAGCAGTGCCACTTCCCAGTCCATTTATTGATAATCCCGCTTCTTGTTGAATTATTTGATGGGATAATTGTTGATAAGATGTTTGATGATATATGATGGTTGATGTGGGGGGTATATCTAAGGATATAAGGACTGGGAACGAAGCTTTCGTGCGAGACTTCCCTCAAAAACAGAAAGTTGAAGTTGTGAAATCGAAGCTTTCGTGCGAGACTTCCTTCAAAAACTAAAAGTTGACGGTGTGAAAAGATGTGAAAACGAAGCTTTCTTGCAATGACAGTGAATTGCAATGACAGTGGGTTGCAATGACAGTGAATTCCTATGACATTGAATTGCTATGACAGTGAATTGCTATGACAGTGAGTTGCTATGACATTGAGTTGCTATGACAGTGAATTGCTATGACAGTGAGTTGCTATGACATTGAATTGCTATGACAGTGAATTGCTATGACATTGAATTGCTATGACAGTCAGTTGCTATGACATTGAATTGCTATGACATTGAATTGCTATGACATTGAATTGCTATGACATTGAATTGCTATTGAGATCGATTTTCGTAACACGGAAGTATAGACTACTAAGCTTCCTTCGAATATTTATCAAAAAGCCAAGTTTTCAGAGTAAAAACAAATCAACCCAAATGATCTTTCAATAAATAACTCAGACTTAGTCACCCAAGCCTTGAAATCGGGCGCATGCAATCCAGGCAAAATCTTTCCCATTAAAATGCTGACCTCGTCAGAAACCCAAGTTTGGAGAATCAAAAAAGAGTCACTTTCACCAGCCATTCTGATGTATATATAAGTATGGTTGACTTTGTTTTGGAAGATAAATCTTTTGCAAGGAAACCCCACATACTTCCGCAGTTGAAAGAGACCATGGAAAGAGTTTCACGATGCCTCACTGGACATCCTACGATGCAGTCCGCGTTGCGATTCTTTGACCGTACCTTGGTGACGTAGTACGCTGTCAATTGCCTCCGCGCTTTTCGCGGGCTCACGGAAAAAGCCTCAGTTTTCAATTTTCAAGTGTCAGCTGAATCAGTTCCCCGGATATTTCCGCCATGCTGGACTAAAACATATTGAGACCATTCCATCCAAACCATTCTGTCCGATGTGTTTTGCAAAAACCTTTCTCAAAAACCTTGAACGCACATGAACGCACGAACTCTCTTGCCTTCTTTGTGCCTGAAATCTTTCAAGCACCGCCTGCATTGAAACACCCTGACTGAGAAAGAGAAGTTTTCAAAGATCTGAGCCACAGACGGTGTACACAAAACAAATCTTTTCCGGTTTCCCAAAAAAGAAATGCAAAAGGGTTCCCAAAGTTACTTTCGAACGACCCCCGCCAATTGATATCTTTTCCGGCACATATGCTGGTGATCTCGGACATTTAATGTGACGTATGTGAACAGTCAATAATTCGCCTCTTCAACAGTCTGACTCTGAATCTGCAACTTCCTCCCACGTCTTCTCACTCTTCCTCTGCCTCTTCTGGGAAATCATTGAGACCGCAATTAAATTACATAGGCCAGCGTCCCCAGCGCCCAAAAAATCGAGATAAAATGCTTTTTTGCGACCTGATTTTAAGCTTCTTCCCTCTCTTCCCCTCTCCTGTCTATGCCTCTGTGTGTCTCCGTACATAAAAAAGCGTAAATTCCGTGTGTTTGAAAGGTGTGACACAGTATGGAAATCGTGAATGGTCCTGGCCCATCATCTTCTCTTTAATATGTAGGCGATGGACTGTTCTTAGACTGTAGTCTTTGTGCCCAACTTGCTAGATGTGTTGATCTGATGCGAAACAAATGTGCAATAAGAACAATGTTGCAGACATGTTTCGATATAAGAAGGCCCATCGTACTGCAGGTACCATAAATGAAAATCTCATGTAGTCTGCCTCGGCAAAACTGCCGTGATTTCAAGTTCGGTTTGTCAAGACACGCTCTAAACACTGACCTGTCCTTTGCTACAGAGTCTTTGCTTCAATGTTGTAGGGTAAATGTTGACAAATGCCATCAGTACTCTGAGGCTCAAGAGTTACCCGCCTTGTTTTGGAAATGGAATGTAAATAATGTAAACAATCGAGGAGAAGAAGATGAAGAACGGAACGTATAGATTGCAAGAATTGCAAGTTTGGCTTTATTTCATGATTAGCGATGGTATAATCATATTGATACCATAGTTCCCGCATGAGGCGGGGCGGAAGTTGCGTTAGGCACATACTATAAAAACTTTTTCATCTATAGAACTTGCCTGCGCCGTGCGTGAGCCAGGCCCGTGCGTGCGTGCGCTGTGCACATGTGCCGCGCTGTTGAAACCTTGTGACAGATGAAAGTCCACACTTCACACTCCACACTTCAAACTTCACACTTCACCATCCACACTGCACACTTCAAACTTCACACTTCACACTGCACACTCCAAACTTCACACTGCACGCTCCACACTGCACACTTCAAACTTCACACTTCACACTGCACACTCCAAACTTCACACTGCACGCTCCACACTGCACACTCAAAACTTCACACTGCACACTTCACACTTCACACTGCACACTTCAAACTTCACACTGCACACTTGACACTTCACTCTGTACAGTCCATGCTTTACACTTCACACTCCACACTTCACACTGCGCTCTTAACACTCCACACTTCACACTTCACACTGTGCTCTTCACACTCAAAACTTCACCACTTCACACTTCAAACTTCACACTGCACACTCCACACTTCACACTTCACACTGCGCTCTTCACACTTAAAACTTCGCACGGCACACTCCACACTCCCCACTTCACACTTCGCACTGCACTCTTCACACACTTCACACTTCACACTGCACACTTCACACTCCACACTTCACACTCCACACTTCATCTCAGCCCTTCTAATCTCATCTGACCTCTCCTTGCCTTAATCCCAACTCATCTCTTCTCATCTCAAACCATTCCTTCTCATATGACATCTAAGCTTGCAAAAAACACTTCCCAGTAGTACTTTGTACTGCAAGGCTTGCGCAAAGCACTTCCCAGTACTACTTCGTACTGCAAAGCTTGCACAAAGCACTTCCCAGTACTACTTCGTACTGCAAGGCTTGCACAAAGCACTTCCCAGTACTACTTCGTACTACAAAACTTGCAAAAAGCACTTCCCACTACCACTTCGAATTACAAACCTTGCACAAAGCACTTCCCAGTACCACTTCGTACTACAAAGCTTGCACAAAGCACTTCCCAGTACCACTTCGTACTACAAAGCTTGCACAAAACACCTCCCAGTACCACTTCGTACTACAAAACTTGCAACAAGCACTTCCTAGTACTACTTTGGACTGCAAAGCTTGCACAAAGCACTTCCCAGTACTACTTTGTACTACAAAGCTTGCACACATCACTTCCCAGTTCTTCATTTTGTACTGCAAGGCTTGCACAAAGCACCTCCCAGTACTACTTCGTACTGCAAGGCTTGCGCAAAGCACTTCCCAGTACTACTTCGTGCTACAAAACTTGCACAAAGCACTTCCCAGTACCACTTCGTACTACAAAGCTTGCACAAAGCACTTCCCAGTACTACTTCGTACTACACAGCTTGCACAAAGCACTTCCCAGTACTACTTCGTGCTACAAAGCTTGCACAAAGCACCTCCCAGTACCACTTCGTACTACACAGCTTGCACAAAGCACTTCCCAGTACTACTTCGTACTACAAAGCTTGCACAAAGCACATCACAGTACTACCTCGTACTACAAAACTTGCAGCAAGCGCTTCCCGGTACTACTTCGTACTACAAGGCTTGCACAAAGCACTTCCCAGTACTACTTCGTACTACAAAACTTGCAGCAAGCGCTTCCCGGTACTACTTCGTACTACAAAGCTTGCACACAATACTTCCCAGTACTACTTTGTACTGCAAAGCTTGCGCAAAGCACTTCCCAGTACTACTTCGTACTACAAAGCTTGCACACATCACTTCCCAGTACTACTTTGTACTACAAAGCTTGCGCAAAGCACTTCCCAGTACTACTTTGTACTGCAAGGCTTGCACAAAGCACTTCCCAGTACTACTTTGTACTACATCGCTTGCGACCAAGGCCGCCACCAGAGCCAGCCCAGTGCCGTGAATGCCACTCCTGCCACACAAAACAAAGGCAGATGTCACCAAGTGCCACGCGCGCCACACAAAACGAAGGCAGATGTCACCAAGTGCCACCCCTGCCACGCAAAAGAAGCGCGGCGTCACAGGCGACCAGCGGCGACCAAGGCCGCCACCAGAGCCAGCCCAGTGCTGCGAGTGCCACTCCTGCCACACTAAACGAAGACAGATGTCATCAAGTGCCATGCCTGCCACACAGAACGAAGACAGATGCCACCAAGTGCCACGCCTGCCACGAAAAAGAGGCGCGGCGTCACAGGCGACCAGCGGCGACCACCGCCGCCGCCAGAGCCAGCCCGGTGCCATGAGTGCCACGCCTGCCACACCAAACGAAGGCAGATGTCACCAAGTGCCACGTGCCACACAAAACGAAGGCAGATGTCACCAAGTGCCAGGCCTGCCACGCAAAAGAGGCGCGGCGTTTAGAGGCGAAGGCCGCCACCAGAGCAAGCCCGGTGCCTTGAGTGCCACTCCTGCCACATTAAACGAAGGCAGATGTCACCAAGTGCCACGCCTGCCACACAAAACGAAGGCAGATGTCACCAAGTGCCACGCGCGCCACACAAAACGAAGGCAGATGTCACCAAGTGCCACACCTGCCACGCAAAAGAGGCGCGGCGTCACAGGCGACCAGCGGCGACCAAGGCCGCCACCAGAGCAAGACCAGTGCCGTAAGTGCCACGCCTGCCACGCAAAACGAAGGCAGGGAGAGTTGTGTGTGACAATGTTGTGTGTGAGAGAGTTGTGTGTGACAATGTTGTATGTGTGAGAGTTGTGTGTGAGAGAGTTGTGTGTGACAATGTTGTATGTGCGAGAGTTGTAGGTGACAATGTTGTGTGTGAAAGAGTCGTGTGTGACAATGTTGTGTGTGAAAGAGTTGTGTGTGACAATGTTGTGTGTGACAACGTGTATGTGTGAGAGTTGTATGTGACAATGTTGTATGTGAGCGAGTTGTGTGTGACAATGTTGTGTGTGAGAGAGTTGTATGTGACCATGCTCTGTGTGAGAGAGTTGTATGTGACAATGTTGTATGTGTGAGAGTTGTCTGTGACAATGTTGTATGTGTGAGAGTTGTATGTGACAATGTTGTGTGTGAGAGAGTTGTGTGTGACAATGTTTTGTGTGTGTGAGAGTTGTGTGTGACAATGTTGTTGTGTGTGAGGGAGGAGGCGGGAGGAGGAGGCGGCGGGGGAAGGTGCAGAGCAGAAAAACAAGAACCCCACACAATGTTGTGGGGAATAAAACTGTGCACAAAGCCATGTCTATTCTATTTTGACTTCCGCGACTACATAGCAAAGATCTATCACTTACAACCATTCCGAAGAGCAACCACACGAGGCGGGCCAAAGGCTTTTTACACACAACAAATGCTGAAACAGAGAAGCTTTTACACAAAGAAACTTTTACACAGAGAAGCTTTTACACACAGACACGTTTCTACACATGATCGCGACAGAAATTGCAGCTCCAAAACCGGATCTCGACGCCAAAGGCAAAAAAACACGATTTAAAGAGAAGCTTTCACACACAGCAAGCTTTTACACAGAGAAGCTTTTACACCGAAAAACTTTTACACACAGACATGTTTTTACACATGATCGTGACAGAAATTGCAGCTCCAAAACCGACGCCAAAGGCAAAAAAAACACGATTTTGAAGGCTTTTGGAAAAAGACTTTGAATAGGAAAATCACCAGCGCCGGTGGAGGTGTCCAAAGTGCTGCGCCTGCCAGGACAAATGCAAATCATCTTTTGAAAACGACACGAAAATATTGCGCCTGCCACACAAAACGACTTTCGTCACGTCATGGAACATGTTTGGATGTCACAAAGTGCCACACCTGCCACGCGAAATAACGTTTCGACGCGTCTGAAACGTCCAAAAATGACCACCTTTGCAGCTTCCCCCATAGACACGGCCATAGCAACCTCGCGCGAACGGTTGCGGACGGTTGCGAACGGTTGCGAACGCTGGCGCGACGTCTGGCGAACACACCCTCAACCCCCAGACCCCCAGAGTGAAACGGGAACCCTTGCTACACATTCGGGAAAAAACAGGTTCCCGAGCAAGGTTCCAATGAACAAGTGTCAAGCAAGGTTCCCAAGCAAGTTCCGCAGTCAAAAGCAGATGCCTGGGCAAAGTTCCTAAGCAGGGTTCTCAAGCAAAGTTCCCAAGCAAGCAAGGTCCCGCAGAACAGGCTCCCAAGCCAGGTTCCCACGCAAAGTTGCGAAGAACAGGTTCCCATGTAATGTTCCAATTAATTGACAAATTTCAATCCACCTTCCCAAGCAAGGTTTCCAAGAACAGGTTCCCACGAAAGGTTTCCAAGAAAAGGCTCCCAAGGTGTTCGAAGAAGAGTTCCCAAGCAAGGTTCCCAAGCAAGGGTCCCAAAGAACCCAAAGCAAGGTTCCGACGAACAAGTGTCAAGCAAGGTGCCAAGCAGCAAGTTTGGCAGCAACAGGGTTTCAAGGACAAGTTTTCAAGGTTCCAAGAACAGTGAGCAGAATGTTGCAAAATTTGAAATTATGTACCAGCAGTACTAGCACAGGAGATTGAAGAACTAGCTTTGGTGTAAAAATTGCCCGCCCCGCAGACGGATTTGAAAATATTGGCCCGGCAGCTGCAAAAGCATTGCAAACGCTTTTGGAAGGGCGCTTTTCATGAAGTGTGTGTGCTCTGTTATTGCGCCTCGCGCTCCCAACCTCTAGAGTAAGAAGGGCTAGGCAATAAACATGTTTCACTGGTTGAGTATTTGTGAAATGTCTTTGTTTCTGGCCGTTGGGGATACTCTTTGGGCTTTTTTTTTTGGGGGGGCCACCCTCACATCACCCAAATAACGAATAGAAACAGTGTGCTGAAGCCAGGGAACCAATAGTATCAAGCGAAGGTCAGTGGAGGAGGGCTGCTATGGTTGCCAAAGTTTTGGCTGTATATTTTGTTTTTGCGGTTGTAGCGTCCAATTACAGACTTCCAGAAAACATGAAAAGAACTAACACAAATGAACATGCTGAAAAACGGGGCGCTCACACCACTTTCAGTTAGAGCCAAGGGACCGTGTCTTTCATGCCCATCTTGCGAAAGAGTTGACGGAAAAGACGATCCAGCGTCAAACCGGAGACGATTTCCAGGACTCGACCAATGACGTCCAAACCCATCGAGTATTCCCACCGATCACCAGGGTGAAACTGCAAAGGAAACTTCGCCAGCTCGTTGCAAAAGGATTTCCTACACGGTAAGACCCTATACAACAACAACTGCAATGACACTATTCCAAACTCTAATTAAACAGTTATTACAAACGTAGGAAAGGGAGCACATCAAAACATCTCAACAAAAATTGCAACATGCCCGATGTCTTCAATGAGTTCTCTTCTTTTCTGCCCAGCTGCAAATTTTTGATGAGTCCAGAGTCGATGCGTTTCACCAAAGGCAGGTAAGGCCCATCTTCGAGTTTCTCAGTCTTTCGTTCTCTCGATGGACCGTAGCCTCAGAGGCCAAGTGACAACGCACCAAGGCTTTCAACCGAGGGGAAAAGAATAGAGAATCTAAGTTGTTTCAATTGTAGGCAAACAAGTGAGGACAATCGAAAGCGTCAATCCCGAGGTGCCCACACGAAGGAAAACCACCTTAAAGTGGATACAAAAACTCTTGGAGATGGAGACGTGGGAAATCTTCCACCAGAAAGAAAACTCATGGAAGGCAAAAGCGGGTAGAGAAGGGAAATTCTGGTTCCCAAGGCGACCAACACAAGGAGGACGGAGAGCGCAGTAGGAAAATAAATCATTACAAGTTACAAGCAATGGAAATCCTCTGCTTTAATGCAGAAAGAGGTTTGACGCAGACACGGAGACAAAAATTAAAGCCTTTTGTCCCTAGGATGCGGCTTCGAGTCAAAAGACGAATGGCCCCGCCAGAAGACTGCTGGCGGAACAACGTCGCAATATTCTGGGAAGAACGCAAGCATGCATGCCTCCTTTATGTGCATTGCATCTTAAATCATTTTGCCCGAAATACTTGGCGAAGGGCACCTCTTATATCATCGGATGTGGTGACTTGCATGGCTTACAATATCTGGGATTCGAAGATGCTAGAGCTGGATTCTACGCGACATGATGTTACATGTAAAGCTGTAGAAGTCTTTGCGACGTGATATCTTGTTTGAAGGTGTGGTCGCTGACATGACATGACATGACATGACATGTGAAGATGCATGACTTGAAATCACTTGAAAGGTTTTCTGGTTTGCATGACCTGACATGACATCACTTCTCAGACAGGTTTCAACCCAATTTTCAAACAGGTTCCAATCAGGTTTCAAATAGGTTTCAGACACCCTAGGAATGCTTGTGTGCTTTGCCTAGTAATTCGCGTTGCTAAATACTCTCTTATTTGTGCTTGGCAATGCGATGTAGTATTGGGGCATGTTTTTTGTATGTTCTTTTAGTATGAATCAGCCTTGGAAAATACCCGTTGTTTTCTCTTTAATATGAAGAAGGCATTGGGAAATACTTAGTGGTTATTTGGTAACACATCTGCTGCGCGAAGTAGCATTGAGGAACTTTTTTTTTTTGTGCGGTCGTTGTGTTGTACGAAGGAGGATTGGAAACTGCTGCTTGCTCTTGTCGCAGTAGAAAGAAATATTGAGCTTGGACTTCAATGTCTCGAATTCATTGAACTCAGGTTGTATTCAAGACAACCGATATCAAATCCGCCTTACTTCCAAGGCAACACGTTTAGTTTCTGATTCAAGACGAACTCGCTCAAACACAAATGCACACAAATAAACACAATATGTAATCTGTATGATCTGTAGATAATCTGTTCAATTTGTTCATGTGCAGTAATCTCAGGGGCCTTCGCAAGGCACAAGACTTTGATGGGTGCATGATGGGAAACAACCTTGGTTCAACTTACGTTCAGTGACCGTCTTTACGGTATGCTCCACGGACCTAGTTCAAAGCCACAGCATTTTACACTGAGCGCGGCTCCAGATCCATGTGTTTGTGTCCGAAATACAGGATCTGTTACTTCCTGTTTTGGAGACATGTCAATTGTCGAGTTGTGGTGGTTTATGCTGTGCATTTTTGTGTTGGTACTGCATGATGTGTTTGATAGTGTTGATGTTACGAAGAACGTCAAGATTCTTTGGAAATGAGCAGCTTTTCGCAGTCAAAACTTGCGCTACGACGTGCTACTTAGTTGGGTGGCTTCAGTTATGCTGCACGTGTAGGCTTTCAGCAATTGCTGCCACGTCAAACCTTAAAAATCCCTTCCGGACCTGTTTCCAAACTTCTGCCCATCATGAACGCGGACACTCACCACTCACGCTAGAACATTCTGCTTGAACATCTTCATAAAACAGCCTTTCGGCGAGTTCATGTTCCCGGTCCGAAGTATTGAACGAGGCTGCTGGTTGTTTCATGTTGTTTCAGGTTGTTTCTAATGTACGCTTCTGACTGACAATACTTGTATTTCTTATTATTTTTTAATGTGGGAGCTTGATTAGCACTATGGGTCTCAATTGTGTCAAGTTTTCCCAAAATAATTCAAGATTTTGTGTCAATTGACAATGGGTCGGTATTGTGTCAATTTTTTTGTCAGGTCAGATTTTTTTTTGAAAAAATATATGTTTTCTTAAATAATGTTTCAATTAAGTCATGAATAATTAGTTTATTATTGAATTCATTTTCTAGTTTTTAATATTCCAACAAGCTCAGATCTTCAATGCTGTGATTTGCTTCAGGGGTCTTCTATTGTGCCCCACTTTCTTTTATAATCATAATTTTGGCTTTTAAGAGTATTGTTTCAATTTGTTTGACATAATTTTATGATTTCAAAACTTAATTCATTAATTAATCAATTTGATTAAATAAATATTTTGAACTTGGAGCAGCCTAGATCTTCAATAATGTGTTTTGTTCAGGGGTCTTCTATTGTGTCCAGCCATCACATTCCTATCAATGGCCCTGAGCTTCAATTGTATGTATGATGATAGGGTCTTCTATTGTGTCCAGCCATCCCATTCATACCAATGACCCTGAGCTTCAATTGTATGTATGATGATAGGGTCTTCTATCGTGTCCAGCTATCACATTCCTATCAATGACCTTGAGCTTCAATAGTATGTTTGATGATAGGGTCTTCTATTGTGTCCAGGCATCACATTCATACCACTGACCCTTTTCTTGTCCACTGACTTTAAAAGGAAAAGCAATTGAAAGTAAATTGATTTCAATTAACATCCTGACCTGACACACAATTCAGACCCGGTTTTTTCAATTTTTTTGGCCCCAGGATTGTTTGGGGGGCCCCCCCCCCCCACACTAATCAAGATCCAACATTACTTCTTTTTGCAATTCCGCTTCTCCTGGATGCTTCGTGGGCTTGAGGCTCTTATCGCAATTAATTGAACGCCTGATTTCACAAAAGTCTGACTTCAGCAATCTTTGCTTCCTCTTTTTGGCAAAGGGCAAGCAGGCCCTGTGACAAGGAACCCAATCCACTCGTGTGCATCACCAAATGCCGCAATGTAATTGGCCGCTTCGCATCTTCCAATCGGCCTGCTCGCACGACCTGCACCGTGTCTGAACAAAGTGCTCTGCATGGCACAGACTGAGAGCCGGGACTGAGACACTTGGATGTCGAGAATATGTCTAGACTGGTTTGAAAAAAATGCGGAACGGTAGACTGCTCCACATTAACACCAACGCATCAGACATACAATCTTTCGCCCAAATGCATCCAAATTCCAATGAAGTAGAATGCTACGTGATGTGGCTCTTCCGTTGTCAAAAGCAGAAACACAGAAATCTTTATGAAGCACATGCGCGCCCTGCTTAGTGGATTCACGGCCGCACATATGTGTTGTAATTATATGGCATATCTTCCCACAGCCAACACTATAGAGGATATCGCACTGATGCCTGTAATATCATGACAGGCAACTCGCCATCAAAATAAGGTACAAGACACCATCAACTTTGTCCAAGTTCGCACTCTTGCATCTTCTTTCGCAAATCCCTTCCATTCAATTCCTGCATATTCCTGCCTTCATGTTTCTGAATGCAGGAATGTACTTGTGGACAGGGTCGTCCAGCGCAAGTTTTCCCTCCTGAAACGAGCTGAGACGAGGGCTGCCCGGCTGCCCGGCCCTGCCCGGCTCCTCCCAGAGACTCATGAAGGCAACGGCGGTGATCGGTTTGGTCATCGAATGACATCGGAACAATGACTTCTCCGTCATCAGCTTCCCCATCTCTTTGTCCTATACGGTATCTATACGCATAGCACATCATCACACACACACACATATCGCACAAGTAATGACTGACCATGCAGTGTTCATCCATGATCACCTTCATTGGGCAAAAACATGAGGAAAAAAAACCTGCAAACCACAAAACACAAGCTCAAACAGGCTAAATCGGCTAAATGGAGCTGAGCGATCCTTTCACCTGTGGGCACTCCAAAATGTCTTGCAGGTGAAACATGTCAGGTGAAACACCAAGAATTCAAAGAATCCTCAACAATTCAAAGAGATTCAAAGAGCATATCAAGAATTGTTCGAACCTTTGGAGGTTTTTAACTTGGGCGCTTCAAGCTGTTCAAGTGATTCCTCAGTCCAGTGGCTAAGACTTGTCCGCCGCACCTGTCTGCGTTTTGCATGGGCACCGGGTGTGGCATTCCCAGGTAAGGTTGCGGACGTTGCGGACAAAGGTCGTTGTAACTTCTGGTGCTGATCTTGGAGCTGGTCAGAAGGGTCAGCCGGAGGGTCAGAAGGTACTGCTGTACCTTTGGCGGCACTTTTCGCAGCGAAACTCAGCAAAGAATCCCTGGCTTTTTGCAAAGCTGGGAGGACTGAGACCAATGAGGCCGATGTTCGGCTCTCGTCGCCCAAACACGCAGAGAGCTCTGGCAACTCAACATCCAAGCGCTGCTGCAAACTGAAAGGTAAAGGAGACAAGCGACAAGCTGAGACAAGGGAAGTTCTGAGACTCGGAAAATCTTGAGACTCCTGAGACTCCGACATCAGCAGTTCTGAAAGTTCCGCTGCATGCCCAGCTCTAGCTAGCAGCAAAGCGCTCCAAAGAACTTCTTCCAGCAGCACTGGGAGCTTTGCATTTCTTCTTCCATGCTCCTCACTTGAACCTACTGAACCTGTAGACGCAACTTTCTGAGAAGAATGAACTTCACATTCTGCACCTTGGGGCTGTGACACTTCCAGCTTTGCAAGCTTTTCTGAACAAGAAACGGCTGAAAGACTTCCTGTTTGCCGTGATGCGCTTGATGCCACGTGCATCGGTTTATGCGCTTCATCTTCTCTATTGGTTTCCTGCGACGGGATCATCTGATGATAAAGTTGGTCAATGGCAATCAAGAGCTCTTCATCGTTTGCTTCGTCTTCTGCCCCATGGAGCCCCTGGCAACCCAATGGAGTGTGTGGAAGGATCTCAGTCTCGGCCTCTGGGCCAGCTCTGGAGGCAGCCAGATCGTCGACTCCAGTGATAAGCTGGCTGTACAAGGCATCGATGTCGTCCAGCATGGCCTCACTCTGAGCAGTTTCATCTAGAAAACCCGCTTCACCTGCAAGTTTTCCAATCTCTTCTATCTCTTCTGGCGTCAATTCATTCTCCATGGTTGGGGCTTTCATGGCGCGCATGGCTTGCGAGCTCTTCTGGCACCTGCGTTGAGCTTTGGAAACGGGGCAGACTGGCACAGAGTATGGAGCAGCCTGGGCAGCCTGGGCAGCTCTGTGTCTGCGCCCACGCCGTGCCGTTTCTGCGTGCAGTGTGTGCACTGTGTGTTGTGTCTGTGTCTTTTCTCCACGCTCGACGTTCTCTTCGTCGATTCGTTCCAAACGTGGCGACGTCAGCTGCGCCAGCATCGACGGGATGATCACGGCGTCAACGGCGTCCAAGTCACCGAAGTCACCGAAGTCGTCAACTTCCTCAGCCAACTCGGTGTCTTTGGGAACGTCTTTGGGAACGTCTTTCGCCTCGATGTTGCCGAAGTGCGTGAAGTCCTTGAAGTCGCTGGTGTCGTTGATGTCCTCTGTTCGTTCTTTGGGTTTCAGTTCTTTGGCGTCTTTGGTTTTAGGCTTTCGTGGCTGGGAGAGTCGAACACAAGCCTCTCTCTGCGAGCGTGGGGATCGGCTCTGATCTCCTTTCAGAAGGTCTTTCTGATCTTTCTGTTCTTTCTGTTCACCTTTGTGGTCCTTCGCATTCAGATCCTTCACCTGACGAGGCTTTGCCAACTCCTCCAATCTCTCCCGCTGCTCCTTGGCAGAACGCCGAGGCGGCTTGGCGTCGGCGCCCAGGAGCCGATCGAGCCACTCGTCCGTGGTCTCGTCCTCGAACTTCTCGGAGCCCTCGGAGCTCTTTTCTCTCTTTTCGCCAACACCACAGGCACCTGCTGAAACCCTTTCGGTACCGTCTCCACAGGCACCGAAACTCACAGTCTCCACACAACTTGGAGGACTCGCAGGACTCGCAGGATCCGAAGTGGAGCAGCTGGAAGCTTCATCTGGTGCTGCCTCGGTCCAAAGCCCAAAGCATTCCCGACCTTCCACGGTGTCCACCACGGTGTCCAGCACGGTGTTCACGGAGTCCTCAACCAGCTGCTCCATAGTGTCAACGACATTCTCCATGAGGCCTCTTTCCTCTCTCTTTCGAAAGTCTTTGCTTTCTGCAACACTTTCGCTCTCTTTGTCAGAGAGCAACAACTGCCCTGCACGTACCAAAGGAGAATCCACGAAGCGCTCATCTCTTTCAACTCTTTCAACTTGTTCGACCCGTTCCCTTTTTGCTAAACCTCCACCGCTCTTTTCAAGACCTTTGCCAAATTTCTTTGCCAAGCCCTTGTGAGCACAAGGACTGGAGAACTTGGGCCAAGCAAGTTGGTGAAAACCTAAAGCTACACCATTCGCACCACCTCCGCCTCCGCTTCCAATCTCGAAGTCGATCTCGGAATTCTCCTTGGGTTTCAAGAGTCGATCCAGATAGGCACGTTGCTCTGCAGCACTTCGCCGTTTGGTCTTCATGTCCTTCAGACTTTGTGCTGCTGTACTGTTCTCCTTTGGATCCTTTTTGTCCTTACTGTCCTTGCAGACGTAAAGTCGTTTCACCAACTGCTCTTCATCCTCGGGCTTCAAGCGACGAGTCTGGCATATTTTGCCCACGTTTGGATAGCCTTCATCCTTTTCGTTCTCTTTTTCTTTTGGTTTTCGAGGTGCAGACAATGCGGCAACAACCTCCTCTGGCTTTCGCCGCTGCTCTTTCACTTGCACTACCATATCTCCATCTTGGTTTCTGCATGGCCCGTGGCCCAGTTCAACCAACATTTTGAACAAGACAGGCTGTTTGGCAAGGCTTACCTCAACAAAGCAGACGTCACTCTCCAGTCTCCGCACTTCACAGCCCAGCTGCTTCAACATTCGAAATGCCACTTTCTTCTTCAGCAACGTGTTGTCGTTGTCAATCTTGGAAACTCCCAGGAAGTTGTCAATCCGCGTTTCTTTGTCAATCTTTCGTTTCGGTTTTTCGGTTTTTCTGTTGTCATTTGACGTTCGTGAAACTCCCAGGAAGGCGCTCAAGGAACCAAAGTCGCCGAAGCTGACCATCTCGGGCCGTTCCCAGAACTGATCCGTTATAACGTGAAAGTATAACAACAGTATAGCGGTACGACGATATGTATTAGTTATACTGTTGAGTGTGTATTGTGTGAAGATGTTGTGATGTCACAGTTGTCATAGGTTGTACGGTGCATATCGCATTACAACATCTACAACATCTTCTGTGGACGGGTTCAGTATGCGGTGTGGTTGAACCCTGTGTGCTTTCATTTCTGATTATTTCTGTGTGCAAGCATCTCTTTTGTTCTGCTTGTTTGACGCTGGACTGAGGCTCAATGTGGACACAAAAGGACATGAACGCAATAACGTAAAGCAACATTGTTTGATGGCTCACACACACACACTGCTGCCCTCAGAAACTGCGGTTTTCTGACGGTGTCATATTGTGCGCCTGGTAACCGCGGATATCGACATAAATCAAATGATTGTCTTTGACGGCGCATTCAGCAACTCCAGGCATGTAGCCTCAGAGCCACGCCCTTCAGAACTTTCTTGGCAACCCATTGGCAACCCGAGACATACGCGTGACTTCCATCTGCTCATTTGTCTCTTCCGGGTATTGTATGTATTGTCTATAATCGTTTTCGCCACGCTTGTCCGCATTAGAAGACCTTTTACCCGCAGCTCAATTGCTCCTCGATGCTAAATTCATGAGCCGTGAGCGTAAAAGTCTGTCATAACTTTGGATGGAACAAACCACCAGCGTCAATGTCAAGAAGATTTGGGAACCATGTATATTTCTGGGCAAATAACAATGATAAACAATGCAAGAAAGTTTCCCAAAAGATCCCCAAAGATAACACAGAATTGTACGGGCAAATTCGCGTGTTACTACTGGGTCGGAAGTTGCAGAAGTGAAAGTTCGGATCCGCCAGTTTGTTGCCCGAAAGGATCCGAAAGGGAACAAAGGCAGGGAGACAATCTGAGACACCTTTTGAGACACCTTTGGGTTTGACTCGCAGGGTCTTTAAACGCGCAGAGATGAAGATGTGGAGGACGCCCTGTGCAAGTTGCAGTGCTATTGCACGACTGGCAGATTTAATTTAGAGACACGACTGTGCAATTGCTCCAAATGTCATCTTTCAATGCAGAGATCTTTGAGAGCCAAGACGGAGAAGTCTTGGTGACCAAGCCCTTCTTCAATACCACGGTGCTAGGTCAGCTTGGTCAGCAGGTCAGCTAGGTCAGCTTGGTCTCTTAGGTGATTGATTGCGGAGGTGGCTACAGTCCCTAATCGTCCCCTGAGGGTGTTCAATTTTTCTATGGCCAAGCGTCCCATTGCAATCTGCCGAGCATTGGCAACGGAGTGATTTTGCAACGTCTCCTTGTCGAGCTGCAAAGCTTCTGGGTCACCTCGGCAGGAAACGACGCAGCATCTCCAACAGCATCCCCCTGCATCTCTGCGCTGCTGTTAGAGTCCTGCGATGCAATGTGCACACAAAATGACCTCCAGGTTTGAACACTGCAAGTTTAAAATTTAAGGTTGGGTTTGGGTTCAAGTTCACGTGAGGTTCTCCACCTACTCCTTGAAAACATACAGCAGCATACAGCCAAGATTCATGGCGGGAGATTGGGCAATCCTCGGCTTGCGGCCAAAGGTGAAAACACGCGCGTTGAATGTTCCTTGTGCCTGATTCACAACCCTACAATTTTCATATGGATTTTGTTTTGTGGCCCATATCTTTCCCAATAGGTTTTCCCATACGATATGGCACCTCCCCCCATTCAAATACATTTCAATATCCGCAACTGGTTCGGTCCTTCTATGTTTTCTTTTGTTTCTCTCGATGTTCTATTTTCTTCTTTCCGTCGGCAAATGAAACCCGTAGCTCTTCAAATTTGTTGGTTCCAGACTGGTGTCAGAGCTGATTCAAAGCCCCTTGTCGGACCTGGTCAATTTTGGAACAGGAAGAGGACAATAAAAAAGGACGAAGTACCAGTGCATTCTCGCGACGGCCCTTTTGTTCTCCTTTTCTTTTCTTTGTGTTTTTTGTGTTCCTCCTTATGATCCTTCCCAAACCATTTCATTCAACAAAATTTACCAGTTAAGATAGGGGAACAAGAAGATGGAAGGCCCAATGAAAAAAACAAGGGAAAGAGAAGGACAGGAAGGAAAAGGAAAAAAAGAGAAGAACAGGAAAGGGAACGAAAGCAGTTGGGAGCAGAAAAGGCCCTGGACAAATGAGCAGGGACATCAGACTTGACATGCACAAGGAAGAGGAAGAGCACAGAGCGGGCAAAATTTGCATCGGTCTGTTGGAAAGGGGCGAAGTTCTGGTGGTCGTATGTTCACACCACGTATTTTCCAGATCTTTCCCGGATCCATTCCAACTGCTGGAATATTAACCGCCAGAACTGAGATACCAACCGTTTGAACCCAAGCGCACGACTATCTGCAGGTTGTGCAAACTGACACAAACCCAGCCGTAGCACCAGTGTGGACTGAAAGATCTGAGAGGGGAAAGAAAAGGGGGAACAATTGGTGAAATGCTGGTGTCAGAAACCAATTTGAATCAATTTCTATATGGGGTGGCACGTATATTTATTTTTGGGGAGCGCCCTGTGAATCACAATCAAAGACTATACCAAACGGTCTGCACATTTCAATGCGGAAGTAGGCAGAAATATCACGTGTCAAACCATGTCAAACCAAACATGCATTGGGACAAACAGAGCATTAGCGCCTGTGTAGTCCATGCTAATCCCTTCCATGCAGCCTTCCCGGGACCACTTTGAATTTCCAACCTTTTGCAATGTGAAAACATAATTGACGGAAACGGACAACACGCAACACCAAAAAAATTGACACCATTCTGCAGCACAGTCATTCTTGCCACTTGCAATGCTAAGTTTCTCATTTTTTTTGCCATTCCCTTTGGAATGCAGGCGAGCAATTCTGAGCAAAGGTGGCTGCAGCCGCACAAGACACACAAGCAAAATCATGTTGCCACAGCTCGGCTCGATGTGGAAACCAAACAGTTCCAACATACTGCCAACACCGATCAACACCAAATATATTGGGCAATGCTTGGACAAGGCCAACCCACGAACCCGAATGCAGTCACCTAAGCCACTTTTCCGAAAGAAATTGTTTCAACAGTCTTGCATATTTCCCCTGTTGCCGTGCCAGTGTAGACGGTGGAGTGTGGAATGGGGTGGAGTGCACACCGTGGAGTGTAAAGACACTTGGGTGTGAACTGTGCAGTGTAGAGTGTGGAGTATGGAGTGTCAAGTGTAAAGTGTAGAGTGTGGAGTGCACAGGGCAAAGTGTGAAGTGTAAAGTGTGAAGCGTAAAGTGTAGTGTAGAGTGTGTGGTTTCAAGTGCGCAGTGTAAAGTGGAGAGTGTGAAGTGTGGAGTGGAAAGGGGGGAGTGTGAAGTCCTGCAAAAGGAAAAAAATGTAGAATGTGGAGTGTGAAGTGTAGAGTGTAGAGTGTAAAGTGTGAAGTGTAAAGTTTAGAGTGTGAAGTGTAAAGCTGAAAATGCTCAAGTGGCTGACAGCAAGTTCACGGCAAAACGCAATCAGCACATCCTTTCGCACGGGGTGCGTAGCAATTGGCTTAAGGCCTGTCATTGGGAATTGGGTCAAGTTGGCCAGAAAAAGGAAATGTCACACCATGCGTGCCAAGCGAGTGCATCAACGCTCAACGCTCGTCCGGTTCTTTTGTTGGCTGAACGATGATACATAGTGATCAAACTTGGAACTGTCATGCCAATCAGCGCGTGCTGATTCGAAAGCTTTCCATACTCAGTTCCAGCTTTCATCCTTTGCCATTCAATCTGTCCGTCTGCATGGACAAACCTACCAAAAATATTCCTAAGAGGCGGCTGGTGAAAACCTGGGCTCTGGCGATCTTAATGGCATTGTGGGCTACTTGGATTCCTACAACATTCTGCATGTGCCATCCGCGTTTCTCGCGCAAGCTCTGCAAGTATGGTAAGACAGGAGACTTCACGAAATGCTTAGCTGTCCGGGCTTTGAATACTTGCTTCACAAACTGCGGAATAGGAAACGCACCAGGATCCTAGCTCCATGATCTTTCGCAGATGACTCAAGTCCATGTCTTTTGTACCTGCATCAACCCACATGTTTCTGTAGCTGTCCACTTCAGGGTACAAAGGACGCTTCTCATCCACGCTATGGTAAAGGCTAACGACTTCTGACTTCCAAGGCTGCTTGTATGAGAATTACCTTTGTCATGAACATCCTTCGCGTCCACCACAGTGATCACGCTGACAACATTGGGAATTGGGAGCCGCATCGGCTTCCTTCTCGGCCAGGTCCTTCACACGGACCATGGCAATCATGCCTCGGCACATCTGTCCAACATGAATATAGCTTCTTCTGCAGCAAGGGTTTCAATACGTGGATCTACAAACTCGTGGTATGCGATGAGACCGAGCATCCAAAATGTTGAATGCTCCTTGCTTTCCTTGAAGCTTCGTCTCTTCACACAGCAGGCAGAAATAGCACGCCTGGGAATACACACATTCGGTTGCAGGTCCAACCGAAGCTTGACGTTGCCAAGAGCTCCATCAGAAACAACGCAAATGCCTGCTGACATGTAGTCAATCGGCTTGAACACTAGCCCTCAAAGTCACCAGTTCGCTTGAACTCACGGACTGCAGCATTGGCATGAATAGGGTTCAAATTGTATGTGGATTCCCACCTTGAAGAGAAATTACGCAGAAAGACACGTCATACCTGATCTGCGCCACCAACCATTGAAGGCTACACAGAACTAACTGCACGTAGTTGCTTGTGCTCGTGCTTGTCCAAAACTGCATTGACGACATCTGACTTCCGATGCTTGGCAATCCCAACCTCGCTCATGATATGCAGTCATACTCAAACGTATGGTGTGCTCCAGCACGACGAATATGTTTTGCACGCCAAGTAAAACTACCGGCATCTGCATAGAGCCGAATCCAAGTTCAGCACCTATTGCTCTCAATGAGCGCTCCGCTCGGGGATGATCGGTGAACAAAACGTGATCCACATGGGCCAGTATCATTCCTGCAAGTCGATCCCATCAACGATTTCCCTGAAAAAACCAGGAAGCTGTGTCAACGAAGCTTCGATGCCAACCATGAGCTTGCGTTGAACGTGACAACCTCTACCACCATTCGCAAGAGGCGTCTGCCAGTCCGAAGATCTCTTTGAAGACACGACAAAGCTGGCCAGGTTTGATAGGGGAGGTGAGAGCTTCTCGTTGGTCTTGGTCAAACACAGCTTACGGTTCAAATAAGGATCGTTTTTGAGAAAGGCGGCTTTCACGTCTGCAGAATCTGCAGAAGTCAATGAATGCAATGCAAAACAAGAGGTGCTGAGACAACCTTGAACCAGTAGGCAAGTCACGCCTCAAGTTGCCTTCTGACAAAGAATGTCAGCGTCCAGGTGCCGGTTTGGCTCGAAAGAGGTCGAGTGCGACAGACAGCAAAGCAGAAGCCGCGCCAAGTTCGCATCACTGAAGCTTGTCATGCTGATCATCTACCTGATGGTTCTCCTGAAAGTGAATCTGCATTTGATGTCGTTGGTAAGTTACATGATCCTCATGAAGCTTCGGTAGTTTCTCATGATGGTTTTCCTGGTATGCCCCTTGACCAAGCCTTGTTTGCAACAACTCCCTCCAGAGAACATTCAACTTTGGCATCTGCAACCACGCTGCAGGCCCTGGCAGGCAATAAGAATGTGGTGGGGCACTTGACTATTCGTGCAATAGAACCTTTGCAGGACCTCAATGGCTGGATGGATACATGTTAGAACTTCGCCGCATGTCACCTCCTGGATCATGGATTTGAGTGAATCCCATGACGAGCATGAGAATTTCAGGTTTGGAAATGATGGCTTGGTGACATCCAGTCGACGATGGAGGCTTCCAGCGTTTGTGAGTGGCAAGTTGGTTTTGATTTGGATCGGATGCTGTGGGCTGTGTTTAAGATTTTGCTGCGAAGACTTTGCGGTGCACTTTCCTTTCTTCTGCAGCACCTCCGCAAAGGCTGAGCCAGATGAGTGCTGGGCTTTTTATTCTGCCGTTGATGAGATGGCACCACAACAGTGGTTGGATCGCAAGCTGTCATCACGTTTCTGCTAGCAGTGTGTGCAATCATGATCGGATGATAGCTGAAGGATGTGGAACTGCAGGTACAGTTCATGAAGTGCTGTCTGCCCACCATGATGTTCTGGTTCAAGACATGACAGCTCTGGCTGATCACAACTCTCCTCGTCAACATCCTCCCCGCGAAGTTTGCAATGCTGACCTCCGAGATCTTTTCCAAGCATGCCAACAAGGAGCTGGCTGTGCCCTTCATTCCAGCCTCCCAGCAACAGAATCTGATGGAATCATGCAGGTTGGCATTCGCGTTGTACCGATGGTGCCGGTTCATC
This sequence comes from Symbiodinium sp. clade C Y103, assembly GCA_003297045.1. Classification (NCBI taxonomy): domain Eukaryota; class Dinophyceae; order Suessiales; family Symbiodiniaceae; genus Cladocopium; species Cladocopium sp. clade C. The sequence continues at coordinate 129,965 of BGPT01001079.1, forward strand.
ATGCATGCCCAAAGTTTGCAGTTGTGGCTTTTGCAACGATCCTATTTGCGCTTCTTGCCGATTCTTGCCCTTTCCATACGCTTCCATTGCATCAGTGGAGGATTGGAAGCTTCAAGCCAAGACCATGGCCGACAAATTGGTTGTGGTGCCCTACCACTGGCTGCGAGCTCGAGACAGTGGAGCTTCACATGCCAGAACGCTGGAGCTGCCCAAGGGATGGAAGTTTGCGTTCATGGGGGGCTGCATTCTCGGTGGCCTGATGGCTGTGAAAGCATCCCATGGGAATTCCACCAAGTTGAAGACAGCCGCCGTCGAAGAAGCTTGTGCAGCGGTGCAGAAGGATAAGAAAAGCAAGGACAACAGTTGCTGGCAGCAAGAGAATTGATCGGCCCACGTGGAGGACTTCCCACGTTGAAGGCCGACCTCATCAAGTTTGCCCTTCGTTGCGAGGTGCAAGTTCTGGACTCCGACACCGTGCCAACGCTCCAGGCCAAGAGCCGTCCAGTGGTTGCCACAATTCGAAGTGCAGAACCAAAGGCTGCTGCAAAGGCATCAAGTCGGTCTTTAACTTCAGAGACTCCTGTGGCAAGAACTGCCGCGGCCAAAGCAGCAACATCTGCTCGCCCGGCAATCGAATCCAAGAGATCTTCGTCGTGGGAACTGATGACTGCCGCTCATCCATTGGGCTCCATATTTGGGAAATAGTTTGACATCAAACTTTTATATAATAGTTCTCCTTTTCGAAATAGCTAATTTTTTTTTAATGTAAAAACTCCTCGATTAAACTTTTAAACAGGACAACGTCTCCAAACTATCTTGGCACAGGTGATGATGCACATCGAAGAGCGCTTCAAGAACATGCCCCAAGTGATGATGCCAATGGGCGTGCCTGATCAACCCAATGGTCCAATGATGGACGAACCTTCTATGGAAGCGCTGATGCCACCATCGATGCTAGGCGAAGATTCCAGCATCAGCGAATGTGAAGCCTGGGGCTCGCCAGATGAGATCGGGCTTGGCAGCGTCATCGCCGAGATCAGTTGGCTATTTCCACGAATGCTGCCGAAATCAATGAGATCTTCCGCGCTACTTGGATGTCAGAGATGAAAGGCTGTGCAAGTGAAAGTTTTGCCACCGCTGTGGAGCTGCCCAATCTTTTGTCACAGAGGTCTACACAGACACTGGGCCCAACGCGAAAGCAGCTGTCCGTGCTGGCCTCAATGCTGGTGATAGCATGACCCTGGCCTCTGGTTGGAACTTCACTCAGAAGTCTCAAACACAAGCAAAGAAAAGCCGTTTGCAGTGATCCTGGTCCTTCCTTGGCGCCCTTGGTCACCTTTGCACTTCTTGAGGTCTCCGCCCAATTTGTCGGCGATGCAAGCAGTTGGCGAGGAGAGCTCATTGAGTTTGCCTTGGAGGTGGGTGAACTCCAGACTAGCAGTGGCAGACATTTCTTGTTGGAAAATCCAAAGCCCTCTGTGGGTTGGAAGCAACCTTGTTTGAAGCAGTTCATGCAGCGCCCTGGTGTTCTTTCCATTGATGTTGACATGTGCAGCTTTGGACTTCAAGGACCTTGATTTCTGATTTCCTTGGTCATCAATGCCTTTGAGACCATGAACATGAACCTGTGATTGGTGGCAGCAAAGCCACCCAAGCCACTGGTCACTTTACCAAAGCTTTCTCCGATGCAGTGATCAATGCATTCAAGGGTCAGTTTGACGTTGAGACGCTGCAGTTGTTCAATGAACCGTCTGACCCCAAGAAGGTCACCATGGATGATGAACCTGAAGTGAACCTTGTGGACTTTGAAGCCCTTGCGCTTGAGGCTGGCGAGCCAGGCGACTCCTTGGAAGTTGGTCCTTTTGACAAGAAGTTGGTGATACCTCCAGAATTCAAGAATGCTGTGTACCGTTTGCACACCAATACAGGACACAGATCGCCCAAAAGGGTAGCTCGAGCTTTGCTGATTGCCCCGCATGAAGCAGTTGCGCAGCGGAGAACTTGACATGTTCTAATTGCAAAGAACGTCGTGCTCCAAAAACACGACCTCCTGGTGGACTGCCACCTCCTCGTGACGTTGGTCAGCAGATTCACCCGGATTTGGTTTTGCTGGAAGACCCGTTGCGCAGAAAGTATATGTCATAGCTCATGCAACAGGCAATGTGTCTCGCTATCAAGCTGCAAAGGTCATCAAGGACAAGTCCACAGCCTCTGTGATCCACTTCTTCAAGACGCATTGGCAACCGCTTCTTGGATGGCCCCAAACTATAGTGGCAGATCAAGGCGGTGCAGTGCATATTAGCGCCGCATTTTGTGATTGGTGGGACGGCCAATCCATCTACCTCTACCACATTGGAGTTGGGGAACCATGGCAGAACGCTATATCAGAAAGATCCGGCGGCACTTTGAAAGCCCTGGTTGGTTCCATCACTCAATCCAATGCTGTTTCTACGTTTTAAGAGATGGAGGAAGCAGTTGGCGACGCGGTGATTACATACAACAGCGGTATCAATGAGCATGGTGTGGCGCCCATCCAGCTGGTGACCTATAGCTCATGGGAAGCTGCAATTGATGAGGTGGTTCAAGCGGCAATCACAGAGGCATCTCGCTGTGAACAACCTTCCGTCACCCCTGGATCGGTGCCCGCTGAGGTTGGACTTGGACTTGATGGCTCAGCTGGACTTGGCCGGGCCTTGGACTTTCTTGAGGAGAGGTTGTCGCAGCATTGCAGCCAGCTGCTAGCGGTGGATTTCAATCTGATGCATCCATGTCAGCTAATCCAGAACTGCCTTCAGCATCTACACCTCATGGAGCTCAGCCTGGAACTCCCATCCCGACTTGATCTTGCAAGCCTTCCCAAATTTTGAAGACCGAGCTCTCCTGCGCCCCCCGTGCGAAAGCAACACCTTGGTACGGGCTCGGCATTGATGATGAAGCTCGTGGACAGAAGCATGTTGCAGAAAATGTTTTGACGCCAGGACAAGTTTCTCGTACCAGTGCGAGCGAACCCATTGTTGTGTTGCAGATGGACAAGAAGCCCTTGAATTGTTGCAGGTTTGACTATGACGCATGATCAGATTCAAGCTCTGGCAGCTGAACGTACAGATGCGCCGACATTTTTGCAGTTCAACCCGCGCGCAAAGAATATCATTGGAGCAAGATGGACGATGAGCAGAAGAAGCTCTGTGGTGATGCGGCTTTGACTGGATGGAATGCCTACATTGAAAATCAGGCTATTGAAGTCCTCAGCTTGGCATGCAGAAAGTGAACGGGTACGCAAAGACTTGACAAGGCGAAAGGAGCCGCAATTTGTTTGCACAGGCCAGCAGTCGGCTTGTGGCTCCCACTGGCCTTCTTGGACGAAGGAGCATTTGGATTTCCTTTGGCGGGCCCAAAACCGTTCTTGTTGAAGCCACGATCCTTTCGAATTTCATACAATCTTCAGCGAACTTCCTTCACTTCCTTCATGGTGCCAATGTCTCAGCGGCCTGCTGGAAGTCTGCCTCGAGCTCTTCCAGCAGCTGTGCATCCACACCACATTCTTCGGCATCCTTCAACTCTGCCGCGAACACTTCAGCTTCGTTGAGCAGGTATTCCTCCAAAGCAGGGGGCTCTTCAGAGATAGGCTCATCAGCTGCAGTAATCTCATAGACCTCATCAACCTCAGCTTCCGGCTCCTGCTCAACTTCAGACACAAAAGCTTGGCGAGAACTCACTGCATGATGGAGCTGCAGAAGATATACGTTTCTTCCAAGACAACCCAGAAGAGCTCGGCATGAACCTGCTTGGAGCTGTGGATGAAGTTCCAGAAGCTCCGAGACATCTGTTGAAATCAAACATACGTCGCACTGTCAACCTTGGCTTGAACCCGTCTTGAGGAGCTCTGCGAAATAGAGGATCAGACTGATGTAGATCCTTGAGCAGGCGCAGAATCTTGGACTCAATTCGGGCGTAGGATTCGTCACCTTGAAGCGCTGCGTCTAAGAGTTGACACCTCAATGGGCCCAGCGCCAACTTCTCGCGAAGGAACCATCCCAATTCTGAATCTTGAATCACCACTCCTTCAGACTTAAGGCCCGTCACCACTGTACGGAATCTTGTAGAAAATTCTGAGATCCGTTCGCCAGCTTGTCGACGAAGATCCATTTAGAATTGCTGTCTAAGCCCACATCGCTTTTCCAGTGGAGTGCAGCCATTGATGAGCCCCAAGGCATTTAGCAGCTTGTTCAAACCAAACAATTATAGTCCGCAGGAACAAGTTCGATTTCATCACCGGTGTTTGGGTCCAGTCCCTTTTCTGCAGGTTTGTAAGCCAAGTCACACTGTCGAACGATGCCAGTTTGGCGGATTAACCACTTTGCAGCAAAGTGATACTTAGCAGTGCTCGGAAGGTCAAGGCTATGTAGCCACCATTTCATCTCTCTGCGAAACTCACGCCAAGTTGCTGGACCCCCACCCCACGTCGACACTCTGTACCATGATCCAGACTGTCCACCTGAATCGCCATTCGCTTCAGCCATCCTGACAAAAGGTCCTTCAAGGATATGTCAGTCAGTTGCCCGACTGCAAAATGCAGTCGTTCCCAGAAAACTGTTGCTCAATCTTCCAGGGGTGAAATTCACAGCGAAAAGAAGCCAGTAAGAAACTTTCACTAAATCCAGTCACTGGTTCTGCTCGAAGATCTGGCTCAGCGCAAAGTCCACTGAAACAAGCAAGCTCCGCTACCACTGAAAATGCTCTAGTGGCTGACAGCGAGTTCACGGCAAAACGCCATCAGCACATCTTTTCGCACAGGGCGCGTAGAAACTGAATGAAGGCTGCAATTGGGAATTGGGCCAAATTGAGCAGAAGAAGGAAGCGTCACACCAGGCATGCCAAGTCAGTGCATCAACAAAGATTAAAACGTGAGGTGTAAAGTGTAGATTTTGGAGTGCGCAGTGTGAAGTGCAAAGTGCGAAGTGAAAACTGTAGAGTTTGGAGTGTAAAGTGTACATTGTAGAGTGTGGGGTGTAGAGTGTGGAGTGCACAGTGCCGAGTGTAAAGAGTAAAGTCCGAAGTGTAAAGTGTAGAGTGTGGAGTGTGAAGCGCGGAGTGTAAAGAGTAAAGTGAGAAGTGTAACCTGTAGAGCGTGAAGTGGAGAGTGTGAAGGGCATAGAGTGTGAAGTGGAGAGTGTGGAGTTTTGTGTAGAGAGTGGGATGTACAGTCCTGCAAAGTGTAAAATGTAGAGTGTGGAGTGTAAAGTCCAAAGTGTACAGTTTAAAGTGTAAAGTGTGGAGGGTAAGGTGTAAAGTGTAAAGTAAAGCGTGTCAGGTGTAAAGTGTGAAGTATGGTGTGCAAAGTGCTAAGTGTAAAGTGGATTTTGAAGTGCGGAGTTTGGAGTGTTCTAGTGTAAAGTGTAAAGTGTAAAATGTAAAGTGAAGAGAGTGAACGAGTGTGAAGGGAAAGGGTGGAGTGTGAAGTGTAAAGTGAAAAGTGTGAAGTGCAAAGCTTAAAGTGTGAGGCGTAAAGTGTAGATTCTGGAGTGTGCAGTGTAAAGTGTCGAGTGTGAAGTGTAGAGTGTGGAGTGTGAAGTGTAAAGTGCGAAATGTAAAGTGTAGAGTGTAAAGTGCAAAGTGTGGAATGAGAAGTGTAAAGCGTGAAGTGTAAACTGTAGAGTTTGGAGTGTAAAGTGTGAAGTGTACAGTGTAAAGTGTCGCGTGCAAAGTGTACGGAATGAATTGTGGAGTGGGAAGCGTACAGTGTGAAGTGTAAAGTGAGAAGTGTAACCTGTAGAGTGTGAAGTGTAGAGTGTGAAGTGCAAAGTGTAGAGTGTGAAGTGTGAAGTTGAAGGTGTGGAGTGTAAAGTGTGGAGTGTGAAGTGTACAGTGTAGAGTGTAAAGTGTTGAGCGAATTTTGCAGTGGGGAGTGTAGAATGTGGAGTGTGGAGTGTACAGTGTAAAGTGTAAAGTGTAGAGTGTGAAGTGTAAAGCGTAAAGTGTGGACAAGGCGAAGTGTAAAGTGTAAAGTGTGAAGTGTTTCTGTAGAGTTTGGACAGTAAAGTGTGAAGCGCGTAGTGTAAAGTATAAAGTGTAAAGTGTAGAGTGTGAAGTGTAGAGTGTGAAGTGCAAAGTGTAGTGTGTGAAGTGTGAAGTTGAAGGTGTGGAGTGTAAAGTGTAGAGTGTGAAGTGCAAAGTGTAGAGTGTGAAGTGTGAAGTTGAAGGTGTGGAGTGTAAAGTGTAGAGTGTGAAGTGTAAAGTGTAGAGTGTGAAGTGTTAGGTGTAGAGTGTGGAGTTCGAAGCGTAAAGTGCGAAGTGTAAAGTGTAGTGTGCAAAGTGTAAAGTCTAAAGTGCGAAGTGAAAATTGTGGAGAGTTAAATGCACAGTGTAAAGTGTAGAGTGTGGAGTGCAAAAGTGTAAAGTCCAAAGTGTAAACTGTAGAGTGTTGAGTGTAAAGTGTAAAGTGTGCAGTGTAGAGTGTGGAGTGCGGAGTGAAAAGCCGCGCAGAGCTGTGCCAAGGCAGAAAGTGGCAATTGCAAGTACGAAAGTGTCGCAAATTTTGTGCTTGCCATTCAAAATGACACTCTCACCATGTCACACGCCTGCCAGGAAATTTGCTTGTTGTCACTACTCGACTCAAGCCCTGACAATGTCATTTGCAAAAAACACGCAAGACGACACGTTTGAAGTGCTAAGCCTGTCATGAAAAGTGCATCTCACCTTTGGAAAGCGATGCAAAAGCATGGTGCCTGACACAAAACAGCTTTCGACACTTTTTCAAGCGTTTCAGAATCTCACGAAGTGCCACACCTGCCACACGAAACGGCATTATGACCTCTTTTGAAACCTGCAAAAAATAAGAGGTTTTGCAGCTTCACCATAGGCACTTCCACGGCGACCTCATGCGAACAGCTTCGGACGGTGCGGACGGTTGCGCACGGTTGCGAATGGCGGCGTGACGTCTAGCGAACACGCCCTCAACCCCCAGACCCCCACAGTGAAACGGGAACGCCTTGCTAAGCATTCGGGACAAATGTTTTCAATGTGAAAAGCGTGTTGGATCATGTCGGCTTTTTGCGGCCACTTCTTTGTAACTTGGCAGCACTTTCCTCGGGGCTGGCCCGAGAGCTGCGCTGGATAGCCTCAAGATCCTCACAAGGCGCATGTGCTACAAAGCGTGCTACACTTTGTTTGTGCTACACCTTTGCAACCTATGTAACCTATGTAACCTATGTAACCGTTCAACCTGTGTAACCTGTATAACCTATGCACACCTGTAGGGACGAAAGTCCGACACGTCACTGCGGGCCTGACACTTGCTCAATGCCTGGGGCGATCAATGTCAAACTCGCCCGATGTGTTTCACAGTTATGACATTGTGCAGCCTTCGCTTCGCAATGCACAAGTGACATAGCAAAACGAGCATGCAAGTGGTGAATACAAATAAGAAATTACAATGCAGAAAAGGCAGAAATCATTTCTTTAGTTTTATAGAATTGGGATCTCTGTTTTTGCTCTGATCATTGTTTGCCAGTGAGATCTAATGAGGTTATGCTTTGCAACAGGTCACAACTTTCTCGCTCTACATTGACTCTACATGCCCAAATCTTGTCAGATGGCCAAAGAGCCCACGATGCATTGCTCCACATGCCAACGGCAATGCATTGAGCTGCTGTAAGCCACAATGTCGGCGCAGCTGCTGACTTTGTGGACCCTGGTCTGCTGTGACTCAACTCACACAACTCACATCAATGCCGTCGCCTCATGCCGTGAAAGGCATTGCATTTCTTGAAGTCAAAGCTCTGACTCATAACACCAGAGCATTAACATCCAGGAAATACTTCTTCTCAGAAACGGTACCCAAAGTTCTGTTCCAAGTTCTTCGTTTGGAGAACACTCCAAGTGATCACACCCATGTCAGCATCGCTTACTCCATTCATTCGGGAAATAGGGTCTGTAGGCTTTTCTAGCTTCCAAACTGCATCTGTGTTTTTGAGGTTTCCTTCCTTCATACAAAGGCCCCTGAAAGAAACAGAACGAATTCCTCAGGATCCCTCAGGCCTCAAATCAAATCTTACAAAGTCCCAAAGATCTTGAAATTTTGAAATCGAATTCCGACATGCTCCCAATCCGAGTGGCCGATTATTTTGCTGCGCGCAGGAGCTGTGCGTACGCGCAATTGGCATCAATGCTTCGGGCATAGGCAGTCACTGCGGTTAGCTCTGGATCAAAGGAAACACAAATTGAAAGGGTCAAGAACAGCAAACACACCACCACCACCACATCACCACCACATCACCACCATCACCAGCATCACCATCACCACCACATCACCACCACATCACCACCACATCATCACCACCACATCACCACCACATCACCACCACATCACCACCATCACCAGCATCACCACCACATCACCACAAGACCACCACCACATCACCACCACATCACCACCACATCACCACACCACCACATCACCACCACATCACCACATCACCACAAGACCACCACCACATCACCACCACATCACCACAAGACCACCACAAGACCACCACCACATCACCACCACATCACCACCACATCACCACAAGACCACCACCACATCACCACAAGACCACCACCACATCACCACCACATCACCACCACATCACCACCACATCACCACCACATCACCACAAGACCACCACCACATCACCACCACATCACCACAAGACCACCACCACATCACCACCACATCACCACCACATCACCACCACATCACCACAAGACCACCACCACATCACCACAAGACCACCACAAGACCACCACCACATCACCACCACATCACCACCATCACCAACACCAATACCAACAACAACAACAACAACAACAACAACAACAACAACAACAACAACAACAACAACAAACAACAAACAACAAACAACAAACAACAAACAACAAACAACCAACAACAACAACAACAACAACAACAACAACAACAACAACAACGTCAACGTCAACGTCAACGTCAACGTCAACGTCAACGTCAACGTCAACGTCAACAACAGCAACAACAACAACAACAACAACAAAAAGAAACACAATAGAAACCCTTGATTACATTGTTGCTTTTGTGCGTTGAGTTGCGCTTTTGCTGTGTGCATGTGCCCTGGCCAATCTGGTTGTGTCCTGCCACATGGGTTTGGGTGATGGTTTATCATCATTCATTTTCCCTATTAATATCTCCTTGTCAGACAAGCTCAAATATCTACTGAAACTGTACTCAGTCATGCCGTCATGGCAAACCCCCTCAACCCAGAGCTCCAATCTGCCATCAAAACCGCCGCTAGTTATTCGCCAGCAGGCTGAGACACACCACGTCGTGTCTCTGGAATCGGGTGAAATATTGGAAATGTGAGAGTCCATAAAATAAACTTGTTTCAAGGAAATCCATAGGAAATCCAAGAGTATCAAGGCCCGAGTTATTAGGAGTGACTGCTACTGACGCTAGTGAACATCTTGTTCGTATTGAAAGCAACCGTGTGGAAAAGTGCAAAGTATGCGCGGGGTACAATGCGTACGTCGTAGAACCTTTCCATGGTAGGTGTACCGTTTTGAAAAATAGCGTTGTCCGAACACAGAACAAAATGAACCCATGATTGGACATGTTTGGTGTCTTCCCAAGTCCGATTCATTCCGATTCGTATCTTTCGAGATCGTTTGAAGTCACTGTATGGGAAGACTCATCACCACCTCCAGTCTTCTTGGCATATGCAACTAATTGTTTACATGTATATCTGTATGTGTGATTTTATGTATGATTGGGATATGTGATTCTATGTATGTCTAAAATGCCCTGCTTGGCAAATGACGGCTGCACTCCTACCCAATTCGAAGCAGCACAGTCCGTTTCAAGAAAACAACACGGCATCCTGACAAGGTCGCTGCACATGCGCCGTGAACCATTGTATATGCAACTAAATCTCTTTGGCTCTTTGGCAGTGTATGCACAAGATCCCAGTTAATCTTTTTTTAAAAGAGTAATGCCATGAATGCAGTAAACCTTGTCCAGAATTTCGTGCCCAATCATGCCTCATGCGCTGCACCCTGGTCGAGGGGTGGGTCAGTACCATAAGTTGCATCTCGTTGTTTTTCCGTTTTGAGATGTGACGTGTAGTGCTGGCAAAGTGAAATCAAGTTAGCATAAAAAGTGCATGACAAAAAACGTTGACTCGTTGTTTACTCGTGTCCTGTTCCTCACCGTCGACTCGCTTCGCCGGTCGGGTCTGGGCCTCGGGGCGACTCCCTCAGCGCACGAGTTCAAAAAATCGTTCGCAAAACGAACAACAAAAATAAACACATAATACAAACAAATCACAAACAACACGCTTTGGGAACACGGCAAAATTTGGATTTCACGATGTGGATTTGAAATAAAATGCTTCAAAATACTGTGAAATGTTTCTTGTATACCTCATGCAATGTTGCGCACGAGTCTATGAAGCCGGTGTTTAAACCATCTCATTCCAATTCCCAGCCAGCAGCCTCGGACGGCACGGATCTGTTGCTCACCCTTTTACCCCATATTGCAGTTGGACCAAAAGGCACAGCATGGCATCCAAGCTGAGCTTCACGCATTAGGCGCTGCCGCGGGCCTGTTTGCCACCGATTGGAGGTTCTGGAAAGTCTGGTTGAGATGTAGTGTAGCATCGTTTTGGAATCATGTCGGGAATGCAACTTAAAGCATCTGGCTTTCTGAGCTTTCACCAGCACGACTTTACTTCATATAGTTGCATCTTCGTTTTTTGTGTTGTATTTTTGTTCTACTTTGCGGCATTGTTTGCGCAAACATGCGCCAATTCAAACTGCAGTAGCTTTGAGTTTGGACTAAAATTGGACAAAACATGCCATGTCGCCGACATGCCATGCTGTGCGACATGCAACGTGCGACGTGCTGTCACTGGCCTTTCGACCCTTCTTCTTTCCCGCCGCTGTGCTCCAACCTAAATTTCTCGTTTCACGCAGAGACATGGATCAACGAAAGCTGGCTGTCGCCGACGAAATTTCGCCACGGCCATTGAGAAGATTTGAAAGAATGGGTCAATGAGCCAAGGCGCAATGCGATTTGATGCAATACATGAAATATTAACATGCTAATGTCAATATTGATATTTCCAATGTCCAAACAAAACATCGGCGACCTTCATCGTCATCTCCATCTGCAGGCTCCTGGTAGTCTGACCGGTCAAGTTACGCGCATTTCAAGACATTTTACATATTTTTACATGAATACTCGTGGAATACGTGGTCGTGGTCAATACGTGGTCAATACGTGGTCAATACTCGGATGTCAATCCGTGTCCCAATCCGCGGTCAACCCGGCTTCAAGCCATTTAAACGTAACGCCGAACCACAGCAACTCCAAGCGGCTCTGCATGTTCTTTTTTAAATAGTCGCTTGTGGCACACAGGTCGGTCGTTTTGGCGGATTGTTTGCGCAGCACCAGCACTTGTCATCTTTTTCTTAGCCAGACAAACTACATAAACTACTTGCTCAGAGGATTTCAAATCAAGATCCGTCCCCTTGCTGTATCTTAATCTTTCTGCATGTTTTGTCGATGCATGATAGAACAAGATAGAAGATTATGCATCACTGTGTTGGCTCCGGACAACCCTCAAAGCAGTCAGTTCATTTTGAGGATGAAGCTCCGGTGGACGATGCCTCCACGGCAGTTCTGCGAATGTTTTTGAATGAAAAACATGAGAAATATCATTATCAAAGATTGCCCGCATCCCAAAATCAGCTTTCTGCTACTACTTTATCACAAACTCCAGGGTAGATTGCACCTGCTCTAATTCAGTGGACCTGGGTGCAACAGCCACATGAATCAACAAACGCCAGCACAAAAGAACATGTTTCGTGCTGCATTGAAAAACCGCTGCCATTCACTGCATTGTTGTTTCATTGTTCTGTCTTGTCTGAAGACAGGCTCACGCTACCCTGACCTCGGGAATTTCACCCGTTTCGCCAGCTTCATCTTCGTCATCTTCGCTGCTGAGGGCATTGAGAGCGCTCATGGCACCCATCCAATCAGCACCGTCAGCAGAGTCTGCCTCATCCTGACGGAGGGCTGAGTGTCGGCCGATTTTTTCATGCCACTGCACTGCACCCCCAGCACCCCCAGCAACCTGGCCTGTTCTGCGTCCGCTCTAAGAATTCTAAGCCTCTTTGCCGACTCTTGTTGCTCTCGCTCCATCTTTGTGTCGTCGCAACTGTCCGTGGACAACGTCGTTTCTTTTTGCTCTTCTTCGAGGTGCCGCAATCCTGGCGATAGAGCTGGAATGATTCGTGATGTCAATGTGGGTGACCGGATCACACAACCAACCCTGAACCAAATCTGAAAAATTCAAGGTTACAAAATGCCTGCGTCGTGAAGGCAGAAAATCAAAAGCAGGACTTGACTTGAAATTGAAATTGGGCATGCGGTGGCATGCAGTTGACGCTGCACTAGAAATGGAACAAAATGGAACAAGGTTTATACCTGGTTTGCTGATGTTCGCGTGGAGTTGGACATGAGTTTCGTGCTGTTCTGCGAGCCTGGCTGGGGGAGAGTGGGGTTGGGTTGGGAATTTTCGTTTCCACTTGAAATTGGAACATATTGGAATCATTCGAAACCAATAACGCTAGATTTTGGTGGAACATTGGGGCGTCAACGTCAAATGTTGTTTTGCGCCTATGGGTTGCCAAAGGTTGCACGTAATGTACTTCAGGACGAATGTAAACAAATCAGGGTTAGGCCTGGGGTTGGTTTGAACGGTTTAAACTTGCTTTTGTTTAAACAATGTTTAGACTTTAGACCGAATATGTTTAAACCAGTCCAGGGTAGTAAAGGGGGCGCTAGATAATTTGTTTAACCATGTTTAAACAAATTTTTAAACAGGCTTCAACGAATTCCAAGAAATTGAGGAACCCACCGCATGAAATCATTCCCGCATTGAATTCGTTTAAACATGTTTAAGAAATTAATGTTGGCTGCCGATTAGTACCATGGGTCGGTATTGTATCAAATTTGATCCAAATAATTCAAGATTCTGTGTCGATGCAGGGGTGGGTCGGTATTGTGTCAAGTTTTGTTTGTCAGGCTATGTTTTTTCATTTTTGAACGTCTTTTTTTACACTTTTGAGATATAATCTTCGTTTTTTCAATGTTATTTGCTTATTTTTTGAATTTTACTCTTTCTTTGCAACATGTTTTTTTTCTTAATTATTTTTTTGAGTTTTTGTTTTAAAACAATCTATTCTTAAATTCAAATTCTTACAGTCCTATTGAAAACCGACTGAAAAAAACAGCACCCAAACAATTTTTCAAGGGGGTAGTCCATGAGCAACCCAGATCTTCAATAATGTGTGTGTTGGTGGGGTCTTCTATTGAGTCCTACTTTTTTTGTGGTGGAAATTTTCAACATTCCCTTTTTTCCTTTCCTTTACTATAGCTTTTCTCCCTTACTTGGCCCCATTCTTCTGGAATCATCAGAATGCCGAATTGCCCACAATAAAAAACTTTTACTCATTAAAACCACATGAAAAAAACAGCAGGGGTAGTCCATGAGCAACCCAGATATTCAAAAATGTGTTTGTTGGTGGGTATTCTATTGTGTCCTACTTTTTTGGGGTAAACATTTTCAACTTTCCCTGTTATCCTTTCCTTTACTATAGCTCTTCTCCCTTACTTAGTCCCATTCTTCTGGAATCATCAGAATGCCAAATGGCCCAAAATTTTAAACCCCTTAGACAACTGGCTTTGCCATTGCCTCTGACCCACCCTCCCTCCGAAGTTCTTCAATCTTTTTCGGTTGGTGGACTTGGCATCTGTTGATGCCTCATCTGCGTTAGCTGTGCCATTGAACTTTCTTGTCTGTTGATGTTCTTTCAGGCGCCCTTTGTCGGCCTCTTTGACGTGTCGTGCCCCCAAGTAGGTGCAGCATTTGTCACACTTCAGCTTGTCCACCTGAAGACCAGAGAGAAAACAGAACTTCGCAGAGTGATTGGCGAAGTTCCATCCGCAGGCAGTTGTCCATTCTTATATGGGCAAAGACCAGGACCAAGCTGCTTTCGTAACAAAGTGGCGAGAGCGATTCTTCCATCCCCTGCCTTTGGTAACCACCCATAGGCCTTCGCGCTTCCCAAAAGCATCACCTAAGTTGGCGCTTTCTGGTGTAGTCGGTGCCGTGGAGGTTTTAGGTTCGCTCACTTCCTGCTCCATGGGGTTGTCCTCCACTACCACCTGCCGTGGACTTGTTGTGGTTATGAACCTAGGTACTTCTACTTCTACAGCCTTCTCTTGTAAAGCCTCCTCAGCATATTGTAGGACCACGCCACTCTTCCATCTGCCCAGAAAGGCCAACTCCTGTATTGGGAGACCACGCCTCACGTAGAACATTGCCCCGCTGCGACGAGGGCTGTGTCCCGAAATTCCTTCACCAAAGATCTCCTTCCATCTCTTTATGTTTCTGCCTTTGGATACCTGGGCGTCTCGATGGTCACGAAAGAGGAAGGATCTGCCGACCATTCCCTGCAGCTTGGCGTCCGTCACCAACCCGGAGGCTAGGTGCCAGGGGCGCCAAGGAAAGCATGCTCCCATGCACGAGCACCCCAAGGTCCTCTTTTTGCCCAAGTCTTGCTGGTCACATTTCGATGCTGGGAGCCAAATCGTTATGGCTTTCTCATCCCCTCTGATGCAGACGTGTCCCACCTTCATGTGCCTGACCTCAATCTGCCTAAGCATCCAGACGGCTGCCCAAAGAAACATCGCCACGGCCAAAGCTGGTGAACCCTTCTTGAATTTGTTCGACTGCGTATCAGGGCCCGAGATGGTGACCTCAGCTGCCCTTGTAACCCGGCCTCTTTCCCTTTCCAGACCCCTCTTGCAAAGGTCCAAGGTTCTTTTCAGGCCTGCGTCCATTTCGTCCCGCTTCGATATGCAATAACTTCAGCTCAGTCATGTATTGCTGGCCAGATTTGAGCCCTGCTTCCTTCAGTGCGGTTGCCACCCCTTCCACCGTAGATCTGTCTAGAGGTATCGGAGCAACTCTGCCGGACACCTCCTTGGCCAGCTTCATGACCTCAGCCCTCTTGCACATCATGGACTTCTCCGACGAAGCTGAAAAGAACTTCTTCTTGAACTTGTCCGGGAACTTTGGAGACTTGGCGATGCCTATGGCGTCTTTAACAGATGCCTTGCCCGTTGCCTTACGATCTCCAGTGGAAATTCCAGGTCCTCTGCGCCTTTGTTCTTCATCGGCTTGTCTCGCATGAGGCTGTGCAACCCCATCCCATGAATGTCCCTCAACAGGACCTTGGAGCTTTTCTTCATTGGCTCCGGTTTTGCTCTGTCTGCCATCCTTGCTGTCTTACTTGGATTTCCTTCAGCACGGGCTGTGCTCTCCTGGCCATGTCGTGCAAGATGTTGGCCCTGTTGTCCCGGGTTGAAGAGGTCCTTCGTCTTGGCGTACTCTTTATTCCATGATCCAGCGTAACCTTGGTCGAGCCGTTCGTTGAGGAGCGATCCAAGCGCTCCAAGATCCGCACTTGCACCCCTTTGTCTGAAGATACTGGCGCCCTTTTCTTGCCCTCGTTGGTGATACACCGCGCCGTTAGTCCTTGCAGGACCTAGCAGCTTTCCTCTCCCTCGACTAGGCCCACTTCTCCTCCAGGGAGGATTGTTCAGCATCATTATGTCGCCGGTGCCTTGTATCACGCCGGTGTCCTGTATGTCGCCGGTGCCAGCCCCACCCTCCACACCCCCCTCTGGCACCAGCAACATATATGTCGCCGGTGCCACTGGGTGTTGAGGCAGCTTGGGCCAACAAGTTGGAAACCATTCTTGTAACAACATTTTCGTTTGCAGCCAGCTGCATATTTGCTAGGAATCCTGTCGCAGGTGTAATGTAGTGGCAGCTTGGCCTACTAAGCTGGGAATATCTTTGCAATAGCAAAGCCACACCGGCGTTGCAGCAGCATATTTGCTCGAAATCTTAATCTTAGTCACACGACCAGGCATCCCGGACATAAAATCTAGAGACCTCGACCTGTTTGTTTGTAAATATTATATGTCTCAAACATGAAATAAACACAAATAACCACTTTCTTCCACATCACACCGAAGTCCAGTCACAAAGGGGGGAAAGCTGGCACAAACAACGTCAACATGTTTTTTCCAAACACACCGGCTTTCATGCAGGAGCCCATTTCATATCCCTATTCCTGAATCCCTTAAAACCTGTAAACGCTAAAAAACGAGTTCTGGGAATCCAGGTCACCACCCCTGATCGAGTGCATTCACTAGACGTTTTTCATTGAATCATGCCAGACCACTTCAAAGTCGCAGCCACACAGTACCTGTACAGCACATGCTTTGATGCATACCTAGGTGTAGCAGCAACTGCCATTTTCTTGATTCTTCGAATCATGTCTTCATCTAAGTAATTACTCATGTAACGTAAGTTCTTTTTGTCAAAGTCGTATACGGCATGCTCGAGCTGGTGGCTCTTCGGCCGGAGATGCCATCTGGGAACACCTGCAGAAGTAGCCAGACATGCCAAATGCATTGATCCAGCTCTATAGCAAAGATATCCCTGTTCCAATCGTTTCCACTGAGCATCAGGGTATACGCGACCGCTTTCCAGTGAAGCAAGTTCCATCTCAACTAATCCACACGCAACGCCAGCGCGATACCTTGGGCCCAAGCGAGAACTGGGAAAATACAGGCATGATCACGCATAACAGGTCAAGAAAATACTTTTTTGTTTTCGTCCATATGCGTAGGAACCCGGAGAAGCATGATTAAAAATTTTCAAAAAATGTTGAAGTGGACAAGGTGGTTGTCACCCTTCCCTTATATACCTGTTCGGGGTGCCAGAAAAACAGAAATATAACCAGATAAGGTACATGTCCGCGTCAGACCCATATGTGGTTGCAAACAACTTGGCCATCCCAGCCAACCAAAAAAGGAAGTAGCGACACGCTGTTGCAGAGAGAATTTTTTGAGAAATGTCGACGTAATTCAAACTGTCAGGCTTCAATGTTCCAACACTGAAAAGGCGCTTTTGCGCTCTGTCCCCAATCCGTTGATCTTCGCAGTAATCCCTGTAGTTTTCATAGAGCGATTGGAGGCGCTGCTGTCTAGATGATCCAGCAACAAAATCTTCCGAATTCGTCCAGTCGAGAAGGGAAGACACAATTGCGTCAGGGCCCAGTGCCAAATGTACAATGTGCATTTGGTCCGGTAGTATACCTGAGATGGGTGTTGGTTGCAGACACTATTTGGGAAATACGAGCCCTTCATGATTATCCTGGCTTGTTTCCTACCAAATCTTTTTTTGGTATATATTTGTATATGTCTGGTGTTTGTTGTTCTCCCGTCATATGCCCACACTTTTGAAATCATGTTGTAAATTATGTATACCCGGTATATACCCATGGTGAAAGGCATTCGCCAAGAATCGCCAGGGCGTCCACCCAGCAATATAGCAAATCGGAGAGGGAGTGCAGATATCCAACCATTCTTGGAGAGTCACCAGCCTCAGGTCCAGAGGTTCTGTCAAATGTTCCGCTAAGGGGCCAACATAAGTGGAAAAGAAAAGTTGCCACTGTAGAGAAAGATTCAAAGTAAAAGATTGACACATCCCTAAGTCTAAACCTTCTTCGCAAGGTGATTTGTGTGTGGCACCTATAGTTCTTTGGTTGGAAGCGAAGGTTCAAAAGTCGGGAACACATTTGATACAAGCTTAGGGGCTTGTGGAGAGCGTGCTATATGTGTTGTTGATAGTTAGTTCGTAGGTTTCACTCGAAGGAAACCTCTTGTCAATTCATATCTTGTTTAGTGAACATTGCAGGGGAAAACATAAAACATTGAACCAAGACATGGCACGTTTGCCGATGGGCTGCATGTACCCCAAAATTTGTGTACAAATACTCATTCATGGATGGGTTCTCGCCAACATAGACCCAAGCACATGCCCTGCAGTAATAGCAACACAATTGGCGGGAAAAGAAACCTTGGATCATGCGAGAGAGGATGGCAAGACAAATCTGATTTACTTCAACATAGGCTGGAAAAAAATTGGGGAATACACAGCTTTTGGTGAAGCCAGGGGGCGCGATGGGTACATCATGGTTCTGATATAATCTTGGTCTCCCTGTATGCCTTCTAAACATGCCACAAAATCACCAGCAATTCGTTTCCCACCCATTCGCCACCTCCCTGGGCAGTACTCCCGGGTGAATTCTTTGCCCCAAGGGTCGCTGGTGGGATAAACTCCAATGCCTTAGATGGGCACTTGGTCAAAATTGAACCAGTGGATAGCTACCTTTCCTGTTGATTTCCCAAGGATTAATGTTTACAACCCAAATGGTGACTGGTGAACAGGCAATAAATTGTTAGGCATTTAAGTACATGTATTTTATTTTGAAATAAAATTGTAGCTTTGGGGGTTGCAATCTTTTACCCGTTTTGATGCACAACAAAAATCATGGGATTCCTGGGGTGTAGTAAACATGCAATTGAGATACTCAAACAGTTGAAGCTCCAAGCGATTGCTTGCAGTATCTTCTCCCTCGAAGATTCGTTGCAGTACGTAGCTGACATACACGAGAGCCTCAGAAGATTATGAAATGAATCTTGCCCCCCATCTCTAAACTTAGAAGGGGGCATGCTGTAGATTTTGGATCTGTTGTTTTTAATCAGCACTCAATAAAAAAACAAACAAGTCCATGTGTAGAACCCATTCACTCGTCTGGGCGCACCACGACAATTGCAGCCATGCCGCATGATGCGGGTGTCCATGGTGGAGGATGAGGTGCCCACCAGTGGCAAGATCATGCTGATCAACTCAAACTTCTGCTTTCCTCAGGAGATGACCGAATCCAAATGTCAAATGACAGATTGAGCAGGGCCCCCTATAGACGGCTCAAATGCACAGATGTTCCACATAATTTTTTAAACAGCTGATCAAGTCACTTTGACTTTCGGCTCCATCCCCGAACAATCTCAAAGGGATAACTTTTGCAGGATCTGTCACCTTAGATTGGGGGTTGCAGAAGCCCAGACTTCACAAGCCCAGACATGGTTGAAATTGAAACCCGTCCTCAAATATAGATTGGTCAATTTTGATGGGTTTGGCACTCCTTTCTTTTTGATCCACGTATTTCAAGAAACCATTTTCTAACCCAGTTCCATCCCACCTGGAAAATTGGATGGTTGTGATACCAGTCAGTGTGTTCCTCATGACGCCAAAACTTTGCCAAGTCCTTGAATGCAGGACCGAGATGATCACATCAACATTGGCAGAGACGGGGTCCCCACTGATCGGGTTGGATATGCGCGAAGGCAATAGAAAGTGATTCAAATCTACTGACATTTATTGATCGGAATATCATTATATAATATTATATAGTGCGACTTTATATGGTGCAAATTATCGCTGAGGGTCTCCTGGCTTCCCAACTAAACGCTCCAGCAAGGGTATCTTTCCAAACCGGAAAAATGACCCCACGATTTCATGTGGGAGCAACATGTAGTGAGTGCCTTGCCATTCTCGTACTCCACAGGCATCCTCATAGTATATTGGCACTGGAAACCTCAATTTGAACCATAGTTTAAAATGGTATAGAGGAGAAGCAATTGTGCCATATCTTGCCGTCAATCTAGAGGTGCGATCAAGACACTCAAACGGTAACGGTAGAGCTTTACCTTGGAACCCCAAGATACCCATGATTTACACAACCATTTTTTTGGTGGAACATGTGGTTGCAAAAATTGAAGGTGAAAAATTCATGCCACTTAGCTACGCCAAGGTTGAGCGTGGGTCCATCTCTCCAGCGTTTGCCCGGGCCCCCAAGAGTTTCGCCGGCTCCGGAGGGGCTCGATGAGCTTCAGTATCGCATCCCTTGGATCAATCCACGAAGAACAAAAGGTATATGATTGTATCTTAAGTTTGTCACAGGGGGGGTCTAAAAATAGTGATATTGCTCTTGACAAATGGTAGGCCCCGAGTCTTGGGTTCATTTTCAGTTTAAGTGGAATGGTGGATCAACGGGTCAGTTTGGCCAAGTTTCGGCACTAATGGGTGAGGCAGGCCATCTAGGCGACCTTACCATAGGCATTCTGAAGGTATTGACACCGATCCTACTGGCATACACATGGCAAAAGATAGAAAAGTGCTTCCACGATGTTATGGTAGGTGTTTTCCCCATATCTTAAATGCTTGCAACTTTTCTATCTTTTTGCTTTTTGGGGTTGCTACATATCAACCATAATGTTCCAACAAATAGCAGACACTGAGATTTCCGCAAAGAAGAGATTGTATCCGTTTCATTGGAACCTGCATTGGGCCCGATTGGACATCTATGGTGGAAATCCATGGGTCAAAAAATGTTCATATGTTGTTGTAAATTCTTTTTGGGGAATGCAGGTTCCCCAGCCTCACCATCACCCAACATCTCAAAGAACTCTTCCACCAAGCCATGGACCGTGGATTGGAGAGCGCCCACGTCGCTGGCGCAAGGGGTTTTTCTCCCCATGAAAGTCATTCACCGGTCCCCTACATTGCATTAAATTCTGGCGGCAGCGGTTTCACACTAGTTTTCTCAAAATTTGCAATCTGACAATGGAGAATTTTGCAAAGTATCACTGGTTCACTGGTTGGACGCATGAAGCCTTTTCTCTCACTTGGGACACGGTGGTCTTCCGCAGATTGCCGATGGCCCCTAAGATCAATACTTGAGGGACCCCACGTCACACCAAGGACGAACAATTTGATGCCGCGTTTCATGCAAAAATGATCATAATGTTATTAAATTCAAATTGTTTCAGAGCGGGGGCCCTGCAGCCTTGACCATCTATGGGCAAACACTTCCCCTTTTGGGTAGTACACCAGCTTTTCGGTTCACCATGTCACTGAGAAACCCCTATGCCATGTGATCAAGATTGATCAGTCACTTGTCCCTCACCACTCAGTCGTATCCATGTCGTCACCATCGTTGCCATTGGGGTCATCATCATCATCATCAAGATCTTCCCCATGTTCATCCTCGGGCCACTCCTCCGGCCACTCCTCCGACCACTCAGCCGCTGGTGGGGCTGGGGCACTTGTGGCTTTCGCCTTAGGTTTGCACTTGGCCTTGGCCTTGCCGGAGGCGTTCTTTTCGATCTTGCGCTTTTCGGCGGCAAGACCTGAAACGGATCGACATGGGGTAAGTAGAACAGGTTTGGTCAGCATAACCCCTGTGAACATCATTATCTGGGATCTAAAATGATTTCAATTGATTTCAATTCAAATCAAACTTCAACAGATACTGGGTCTATTCTTTCAGGCCAAAACAAAATAAGATCGACAATTGCGTTGATCACAACGCTGGTTTTCAAGGCTTGACGTTTTGTTGCAAAAAGTTGCGGAGCCAAGAGTTCCCACCCCATAAAATGGTTTCCACCTATCTTTCATCCCCAATTTGTGGGGTGAAGGTTGCACGGACATCTAGACTGGGGCAGCGAACGGCGATCATGGCTGTCTTTGATCGCCTCCGCCGCTTGGACTTGCTGGCTTGCATCCTGGATCAGAATGGGCCGGCATCAGGGTTTTATTGGGGTTGGCCGGCCAAAGGTGAATAACCGAAAATAACACCAATTAAAGTATACCAAAAGTAGATCAAGAAACAAATATCATTTTTCCTCTACAGGGTTTTCCGTTTCCAGACCGGACTCCCACACAGTTCCATCATGCGCAGGGAACAGCCTCCAGAAACGTGTCATGTTTCTCCAGGTTCTGTTCGACGATGTCGAAGGCCACCATGTTGAAGATGTCATCGGATATCCTTAATGACAGAGATCGAGAGTGGTATCTTGAAAACAAGGGTGATCCAAGCTAAATCACAAATCTGGGTAAACCGCGTCTCACACATTCTGATAGTCTTATGAACCTTCAAGGCCCTTGATGGAAGCATGGGATCTTCAAGGTGTACACCTGACCTTTTAAACAAGATATTTGGGGCGCAGTTCCAATTTTAATTTTTCATATCCTGTAGGGGAGCTCGATTCGTGCCTAAATATACCCATTACACCCAAGCAAGTATGGAATCAGCCATAAATAGGTTTATTTGGAGAACAGCACAAACGGGATCTGGATGGTTCCGGGGTGGTCTGTCAAGATGATGTGCCAAACTGGGAATCTGACTCTTTGCTGATGCCATTGAGCTTCTGGTAAATCTCCCTCAAGTTGTTCACAGTGGCCTGTTCAAAGCGTTGAAACCCATCTATATGGAAGTTAAAGAAAGGGAATGTTTCAAAATACAGGATCCCGGAACTATACTTTTCAAGTAGATCATACCATTTTGAGGTCCCCCATGTTGAGACACCCCAAAAAGAAAGTAGACTTATGAAGTTCAGTCCAGGTTTGAATACTGGCCCCAAGAGCCTCTTGGTGCAGCATGCCACTGTTGCTGAGGGCTTCCGCAGCTGAACGGGTCTTCGTAGCCAACTTCCCAACCCTGCAGAGCATGCAAGGATGCATGTATATAAACTATAAACACATATATTTATACATATATATATGTGTGTGTGTATGAATCTGTTCTATATTCATTTTGTGTAGATTTATGTATGTGCGTATTACGACCTTTAAATATAAACACATGTGTGTATATGCATTTGTATGTAAGTATATTTTCATGTGGGTTCTAACGTGCATCAAACAAACATACATATACGTTGAAACATTGATACATGTTCTGTATGTTCTTCATGTAAATAAATTTGTGTCTATTTTTATATAAATATCGATATGCTGATGAACCCATGCATGTATATTTACTGTTGCAGCTGGTCTCCATCAAACGAAAAAGCGCATTTCAATCAGTGGGACTGGAAAGTGCATTTCAAACATTGGTACTGGTAGACGTTGTCACTGGTTCCAATTTCTTTGTGTCCAAAAGGTTGTCTAACCTTGGGAAATCAAAACTGAAGAGGCTACTTTGAAAGCTTGTCGTCGAAATTCTTCTTGCGGATCTCCTCAGCACTTTTCACCTGCCAAGGACAACAACAGCTGGATGGACTGCATGGGCCCATCGCGAACCTTTCAAACCAGGCCCCCGGTCAGCTCAGGATGTGGCAAAAGCCCCCCCAAAAGAATGCACCTAACTTCAAAAGTTGACAGCGTGATGTGGTGAAACACTCTTGATACAGCCCCCACCTTCTTTGCTTTGGGTTTGGCCTTGGGGCCTGGCTTGCCTTTTCCTTTTCCTGCTCCACCTTTCTGCCCGTCTGGACTGTGATCCGACGATCCTTTCCCACCAAAAGTTGCAGCTGCAGCCAAAAGCCCGTCCCCGACCGCGGTCTTCGCCGCCTTGTTGTTGGGGAGGTCACCTCGTGCGGACAAACGTGTTCCCACTTGTTGGCGGTTTCGGGTGCGGTCTGTGCTTTCCTGGAAGTACCAGTATAAACGCATCTCGCGGTTCTCACCGCTAACATCTTGAGGATGCCGGCGCCCATTCTGTTTTCCAACAATTTCATTTTCCAGGAGTTTGACCTCTTCAGGGGACGTGAAGATTTTTCTGAGCTGAGACAGAGGTTTCTCACACCAGTTGGCGGAGTCGTCGTGCGTTGCAGCACTGACAAACTCTGTTTCAATCTGGATGTCCGACATGTCCGGGTCTAACATGAAGGCACGCAGAAACTCAAACTTCTCCTTGCTACTGCTGGCTGCCTGGTACTTCTGGATCAAACCGGGCTTCAGTCCTGGCTTGATGTTGCTGATTTTTTACGCAAGTTCTGCGCCTGCCACACACAATGTACAACACGCTAAAACTGGTGGAAAAACGATATTTTTTGCGCGCGTACTGTGCCTGCCACGCGTGCAAGTGGTACAACACGCTCTGCGCAGTGATTGCATGAGCCACGGTTGAAATTTATTGTTTTCGCTTGCATGCGTTGGAGTACGCTTGTGCTTTTGCCCGTGCTTTGGAAGTCCAGATTCAGTATGAGTTTCGCAGCCGAAGGGCCGAACATCCCGGGAGGAGTTTGGCTAGATTTTAGTATCGCATGGGTATCGTTTTGGGTATCGTTCTGCGCAGGCGCAGATTTTGAGCCCCCACCCCATCTTTTTTTGCTCTCTGTAGCGCACGCTGGCTCACAGCCCACCCCCCTACCCCAGCCCCCCACCCATATTAGTAATGTAAAATTTCATGGTGAGGTGAATCCAACCCGTGCAAAAATTAACCAACCTTGGCCAAATTAATTCTTTTTTTTTTGGAATCCCATATCGTTTTAGGAGGTTTCATGTCGTATGCACACCAAGACATATTTAATCAACAAACTTTGGCGGAATTGTACTTGTATTCAGATGATCGATCCACTCGCAATGGATACTATAAAGGGTCTCAAACAAATTTGTCTATTCTTGCACACAGCAACTGGTAGATTTTTGAACACGCCTAGTCGCGCCTGGTTGGGCCATCCGACGTCTCAAGGCTTCACGTTGACGTTTTCTCTCGTCAGTGGGCAGGTCTTCGAAGCAGGTCATTGCCTCCAATCTGATGGAACATGTTGGCAAACATAAGGTATAGGTATTGAAAGATGGAAGATGGTCATTCAGAGAAAAGCAACTGATCGAAGTCCAACATGTCTAGTAAAGGGAAATCTCCCACCAATACATGCCCCAATAAGCCTTGATGCATTCACGATCATCGTCGCTCAGAAGCTTGACCTTTGCAGTGATGATAACATCCGTACAAACAATTTAAAACAGTTGAAGTAATGTACTGGGACCCCAACTCGTTTGGATCTCCCCGAACCCTCCGTGAGCTTCTGCATAGAAACTTCACCCGATCCATCGGACATCATGCTTGTACTCCGTCGGACCAACGCCGGCCTCAATCCAATGGTAATTGGGAATGACCTTATAGTGGAAAAGATGTATCCAGTTCTTTTTTCCAGCTGGATTGTCAGGCATGGGTAATGTCAACCCCAAATTGACAAATTTTGTTGTGTGATTGAAAGGGACTAGTGTTCTTGACAACCCTGGATCGACATTGCACCATTCAAAAAACCTTGGAAACTATGTAAGGGCCATACCCTCCAGCTTCGGGGTGATCTGAAGGTGTGCCATCTTCACCTTGCCGCCGATCATGGACTGCATGGGTATATTCCTACTTTAAGCATGGGCCTGACATAAACTGTCAAGATTTTGTTTTGGATTCATACCCCCTCCGATCCAATCTGATCGGACTGCGCCATTGAGATCCAACTTCCTTTTGCAATCTGGCGTGATGCCAGTGGATGCTGGGACTGAAGCGACGGTTGAGGTCGAACCAGGGGTGCCAGTGGAAGCCGGTGACGTAGTGCTGGACAGGTCGGCACGTGCGTTCTTCCGTTCAAATTGTGACCAATAATTTTTGTAGGCCTCAACATTGGCTTCCGTTTCAATGGTCTTATCCCCAGAATTATCCCCAGTAGACGCAGGATCTGGTGACTTCAAATTCCGCTTCTCACCTATCTCAAGCTTCTTAAGCCACAAGTCGAACTTGAGCACATCATGCAGCCATTACAATGCGTTTTGCAACGTCCCATGGCCAACCCGCATCTCTCTACGCACAGAGCAACACAACATGCAACATGCATGCTGCCATTCCNAAGAAGAACCGCACACTGCCAGACCGCAAGGAGGAACCGATTCGACGTTGAAACGATCGCACCCGCACCCGCCGCGCACACGAGGTACCTTTCATCGCCGCCGGAAGCCACTTTACCCGAAAAAACACAATGTTTCGTGCCCCGGCATCCTCCCAGAAACATGTCCCACGTAACATTCATGCAGCCATT
>BGPT01001079.1:158647-195680 GCA_003297045.1 Symbiodinium sp. clade C Y103
GCACACAGGAACCCAACCCTGGCACGCAGAAGGAGCAGGCACCACCAAGCACAACAGGCAACAAAGCAAAAACACAGCAGCGGAGACAACTGAAGCAGGGCAGCCAACGGGAGGAACAAACACACACCTGAGTAGGGGCGGGGGGGGGAGAAGGGTTGGGCGGGTGGGAATAGGGGGAAGGAAGAAGAGGAAGACAAAAAGACGGGAGGAGAAGGGAGGGCGGTGTCCCAAGCTATGCATGCCGCATCCATGGACCCACCGGGGAGAAGAAGAGAGGTGCATCCAGCTAAACACCTGTATCCAGGATCGCACCAAAAGTGCCAAGTTGCGATCGTCTGAAAGACAAAAAGTGAAAACACCCCTGAGGGCTAATCCATCCCTATAGGGATTAATCGGTGTCCGTCGGAGGGACTAATTCGTCCAACATTGGGACTAATCCATACATGTATGACGAACTGTCATAATTCCCTCCCAGACATTCGGAGAAATCCTGTGGTTGACATAACAACCAAATCGAACCCAGAGTGTCCCAACTGGACAGTCCACTATCCACCGGGCGGCCGGTGACCAGATCTAGACCCGCACGAAGCGGATCGACGGTGCTCACAAGTCAGTGAGCGCGCCCAAAACACACTGCTGAATTTTTTTTGTGGTTGATGAGGAAAGTAAAACTTCTGGTCGCCTTATGCCTGAGTGCCTCCGCCAGGTTAAGGTATGTCGATCATGGTCGAACATCACGTAAATTGAACCTGAATACCGAATACCTAACCAACCTAAACTTGACAGCTTGAGCAACAGTTCCAAATGAAACAATTCAAAATGAGCAGGTACATTGTATAAAGGGATCCGTATGTGATAACGGGTTTCACACACACACACACACGCAAGTCTCACACATTTGGCACTGGGCTGGCTCTGGTGGCGGCCTTTCTCGCCGCTGGTCGCCGGGACGCCGCGGCTCTTTTGTGTGGCAGGCGTGGCACTTGGGGACATCCACTTCACTTTCGTGTGGCAGGCGTGGCACTTACGGCACTGGGCTGGCTCTGGTGGCGGCCTTGGTCGCTGCTGGTCGCCAGAATGCCGTGGCTTTTTTTGCGTGGCAGGCGTGGCATTTGGTGACATCCATGTTACTTTTGTGTGGCAGGCGTGGCACTTGGTGACATCTCCCCTCGTTTCGTGTGGCAGGAGTGGCATTTGGTGATATCCACGTTATTTTTGTGTCTGGGTTGGCTCTGATGGCGGCCTTGGTCGCTGCTGGTCGCCGGAACGCCGCTGTTCTTTTGTGTGGCAGGCGTGGCACTTGGTGACGTCTCCCGTCGTTTCGTGTGGCAAGCGTGGCATTTAGTGACGTCCACGTTACTTTCGTGTGGCTGGCATGGCACTTACGGCACTGGGCTGGCTCTGGTGGCGGCCTTGGTCGCCGCTGGTCGCCGGGACGCCGCGGCTCTTTTGTGTGGCAGGCGCGGCGCATTTGGTGACATCGTTACTTTTGCGTGGCAGGTGCGGCACTTACGGCACTGGGCTGGCTCTGGTGCTTGCCTTGGTCGCTGCTGGTCGCCGGCACGCTGTGGCTCTTTTGTGTGGCGGGCGTGGTGCTTGGTGGCATCTCCCGTCGTTTCGTGTGGCAGGCGTGGCATTGGTGACATCCACGTTACTTTTGTGTGGCAGGCGCGAATGAGCTAGTTCTGGTGGCGGCCTTGGTCGCTGCTGGTCGCCGGGAGGCCGCGTGCTTGGTGACATCCACTTGTGCGGCAGGCGTGGCACTTACGGCACTGGGCTGGCTCTGGTGGCTTGGTCGCTGCTGGTCGCCGCTGGTCGCCGTGACGCCGCGGCTCTTTTGTGTGGCAGGCATGGTGCTTGGTGACATCTCCCATCGTTTGGCGTGGCAAACCTTCCTCACTCACGGCTTTGGGCTGGCTCTGGTGGCGGCCTTGGTCGCCGCTGGTTGCCGGGACGCTGCGGGTCTTTTGTGTGGCAAGCGTGGCGCTTGGTGAGGTCTGCCTTCCTTTTGTGTGGCAGGCGTGGCACTTGGCGACATCCACGTGCCTTTCGTGTGGCAGATGTGGCGCTTGGTGACATCTGCCTTGCTTTCGCGAGGCAGGCGTGGCACTTATGGCGCTGGGCCGGCAGTGGTTTCACACACAGCACCTCCACATACAACTTACACACAACTTTGTCACACACAGCTCTTTGACACATCGCTTTGTCGCACACACACAGCACTTTCACACACAACTCTTTCATGAACACAAAACTCTGTCACACACAGCCCTTTCACACACAACCGTGTCACACACACACAACTCTTTGACACACAACCTTGTCACACACAGCACTTTCACACACAACTCCTTGACGGATTGTCGCACACACACAAGTCTTTCACACACAGCACTTCCACATACAACTTACACACAACCTGGTCACATACAGCACTTTCACACACAACTCTTTCACAAACAAACTTGTCACACACACAACTCTTTCACACACAACCTTGTCACACACAACTCTTTGACACACAACCTGGTCACACACAGCATTTTCACACACAACTCTTTCACACACAACCTTGTCACACACAGCACTGTCACACACAAGTTCTTGAACACAATATTTGTTCCACCATGTCCTCTCTCTTCCCTGCCTTTACCATCTTATTTTCGCATCTGTTTGGTTCTTCTTGGAAGGAGTTGACTTGTGGGGTTATCCGGTCCTTTAATGGATTTATTAGTTCATTGGTTTACTGATTCAGTGATTCATTGCCCCATTATTTTTTAGATTCATTAATGCATTAGCTCACTTTTGCATGAATACGAGAATTCACTCATTCATTGAATCATTCATTCATTGATTCATTGTCTCATTATTTATTGGTTAGTTGATTCATTGATTGGTCAGCTAGCTCACTCTTGCACTGATTAACTGAATCACTAATTCTGTGATTTATTGATTCATTGGTTCATTGCCTCATTGATTGATTAGCTGGTTATTTCACTGATTCATTGATTATCGATTGATGGATTTACTGATCTATTGCTTCATTGATTCATTGCTTCATTGATGCGCTGATTCAGTGCATCCTATAGTCCTATAGGCCATCTTCTTCCTATAGTTGTTTTACTTCTTTCGAAACTTCCGCCCCAGCATGGGCAGGGCACTACCTGGTATATACTATTTCCCAAAACGTAGATACCAAGCGTTTTTATTGTCAACAGCAGGCAACAAAACCTTTGAAGACACAGTCTCCATACGTCACCACAAGACTTCCCTTTTCAAGCCGTGCTCACTTGGTTAGTCATTGCCATATGCAGCATGAACGACCTCCAACAAAGTACAGCAATTCTGGCCGGTCAAGAAATGCAAGCCTCTGGAAAGTACGCCGACTAAGCTCATGGCGAGCACAGATGTGAGAATGGAGGCCAAAGCAAAACCCAAAGCCTGCCATGAAACAAGATGCAGCCCACAAAACGGAATGCAGCCACCTCAATCACTTGTGTTGGGCAAAGTATAGCATCAGTATTGTACGTGTCCCTATTCTAGACTGTAGAGTGTGGATTGGGGGGTGTAGAGTGTGAAGTGTGAAGTGTGGAGCGTCGAGTGTGAAAGTGTGAAGTGTGGAGTGTCGAAAGTGGAGTGTAAAGTGTGGCGTGGCAAGTGTGAAGTGTAAAGTGTAGAGTGTGAACTGTGGAGTGTAAAGCGTGGAGTGTGAAGTGTGGAGCGCGAAGTGTGCAGTGTGAAGTGGAGATTGTATAGAGTTTGGAGTGTGGAGTGTGAAGTGTAGGGCCCATTGTAAAGTGTGGAGTTTAAAGTGTAGAGGGTAAAGTGTAGAGTGCGGAGTGTAGACAGAGTGTGGAATGTGAAGTGTGAAGTGTGGAGTGCAGAGTGTGGAGTGGGAGTGGGGTCTGAAGTGTAGAGTGTGGAGTGTAGACAGGGTGTGGAATGTGGAGTGTGAAGTGTGGAGTGTAGAGTGTGGAGCGTGAGGTGTGAAGTGTGACGTGTAGAGTGGAAATGTAAAGTGTACAGTGTAAGGTGCGGAGTGTTAATTTTGGAGTGTAGATATGGAGTGTCACTCTACACTCCACACTCGACCCTCTACACTTCACAATCCCCACTCCACACTGCACACTTCACACTCCACACTCTACACTCCACACCGCGCTCTACACTTTACACTCCGCACTTACCACTCCACACTTTACACTCGACACTGTGCAATCCACCCTCTAGTCTCCACACTCCAGCTTCTACGCTCCACTCTCCACACTTCACACTCCACACTTTACACTCCGCACTCCACAGTCTACATTCCACACTCTACCCATTACACTTTACTTTCTACACTTTACACTTCACACTCCACTCTCCTGGAGTGTACCTCCACACTTTCCACCCCACACTGCGCACTCCAGGAGAGTGGAGTGTGAAGTGTAGAGTGTGGAGTGTAAAGTGTGTGAAGTGTGTGAAGTGTGGAAAGTGGAGGGTGGAGTGTGAAGTGTGGAGTGTGGAGTGTAGACTGTAGAGTGTGGAGTGTGGAGTGTGAAGTGTGGAGTGTGGAGTGCGAAGTTTTTTAGAGTGGAGAGGGTCAAGTCGACACTGGTGAGCTGCAACTCCACCAAATAATGCGCTTCAAGTAAAGTCACATTCCACACACGATGGATCCTCACCAAGTGGCGCAACTGCCACGCAAAATGACATTGCCACCCTGACCCACGTACTGCGACGGCCACGAAAGACGCCTCCAAAGTGCTGCGCCTGCCCCGAAAAATGTAACCCAACTTTTAAAAATGACCCAAAAGTATTGCGCCTGGCACACGAAACCATTTTCGACACTGTTTCCAGACACGTGAGAATCTCACGAAGTGCCACGCCTGCCACATGAAACGACGTTACAACTTCTTTGGAAACCTCCAAAAATGAAGCCAATTTTCATCATATCTCACATGTTGGACTGGAATGTCACAAAGTGCCACGCCTGCCACGCAAAATGACGCCACCACCGCTTTTGAAAACTCCAAAACAAGCATTTCTTGCGAGGCTTCCGTCGATTTTTATCACTTGTCAGAAAATGCCAGGCCTGCCACGCAATTTGCACGTTTTCGCTCCTGGACGCAGCCCTGACAATGCGATCGCAAAAAAGCGCTAAACGACACGTCTAAAGTATTGCTACGGCCACGAAAGATGAAGATGGACGCCTCCAAAGTGCTGCGCTTGCCAGGAAAAAAGCAACCGAACTTTTGAAAACGACGCAAAAGTATTGCGCCTGCCACTCAAAACCACTGTCGACACCGTTTCCAGACACGTGAGAATCTCACGAAATGCCACGCCTGCCACACGAAACAAGGTTTCTACACGTTTGAAGCCTCCAAAAATGACCGCCTTTGCAGCTTCCCCCATAGGCACGGCCATAGCGCCCTTCCGGGCACACTTGCGGACGGTTGCGCAACGTCTGGCGAACACACCCTCAACCCGCAAACCCCTAGAGCGAAACGGGAACCCCTGCTACGCATTCGGGAAAAAACCAAACATCAGTACATGCAAATCCACTCAAAAGATCCGAATACTTGTGGTGACAAGGCAAGTACAAGGAGCCGGGCATGATCAAATTTCATCCAGGGAAGGCAAGTGAGAGGTTAGGCAAACCCTGACGCACGAGATATGAGAGCTCAGGTGTGAAGAAGAAAAGTAATGCAGGGTTGGGTAAGTCCAGGTTGGAAGTTCTTGTGCTTGTAGGCCCTGCAGCATCAAATTCTACGCAAGGATGCGCAGCTCAAGCACAAACACCATTTCATTTCAATCAATCCTCTGAGTTTTGCATACGCATCTTCTTCTTGAGGGAAAGCCACATACAAGTCACGCACACATGAAAACAAATAATCATTGGATATCTGGCGCATCGAACCCGGAGAGGGACACCAAATGAAGGCTATCGGGCATCGGGTGCTATCTATTTTACGGGGGCACGGGGACCACAGCTCCCGCACAAAGCAAACCACCAGACCCAGCGTATAGGTACAGAGTGCTGTCAGAGGGCTATAAATTCTGCAGAAATAAGTACACATAAGTTATGTATAGTCTGTATAGTTATGTTAGAGATGTGTTTGGCAGAGGTAAATTTCAAGAAGAGTAAGTCTTGTAGAGAGGAAGAGGATGGGATGCAAGACCAAAGCAACAAAAACAACAAGAAACCCACACAAAGACATAGGGGAGAGCACCATGACAAAGACTTCACTGTCAAGGGATGCCAAAGCCAGGTGGAAGCATTCTGAAACCTTGCTGTTTTGAGGTAAATGCATTTGACACATTTTGACAATGTGTGAAGGAATGAGCATAATGGGCCTGTGGCATTGCGCGGTCTGTAGCTGGTTGGCCAAGGCCCTGGGCCAGGCTTCAATGAACGCACATCGTGCGCCGAAATGCCAAAACGAGGGCCAAACGCGTGGTTTCTGGATCATCGCCGACCTGCAAAACACACTGTGTGCAAGCGACATGCAATTGCAAAGATCAACGTCTGCAAGAAATTCTGTCTGAATGATGGTCTGGTGACTGGTGTGCTTACATTTTGTGTGCGCGTTCCCGCTTTCCCTGATCGACACCAATTGGAGGACGCATGACCAACACACTGAGAAAGTAAGCCAAACACACCAGAAACCACCAGTGTTTCTTTGCTCATATTTGAGTGACATTGCAGGGCCTTGGAAGGAAGGCTTTTCGTTTTTCCGGTTGCTTTCCCATCTTGCGTGGAATATGACCATAGCCTGAATCTTTGGTCTTAACGTGTGCTCAGTTTGCTCCAAGAATCCGTGTGCATATTTCTGATTCTTCGCAAAGCACAGCACTTTCAGACGGGGACTGCAAACGTGACTGCAGGATGTGCATGATCACTGTAGAATGATTCACTTCTTGGGATGGCTAGCTGTTGCGGCAATTCTTTTGAGCAGAAGCGCCGCGGGGCTGGGTGGTTTGATTGGTTTTAGCGTTCAATCGGAGGGTTGAACTGAACACTGGAAATGCTGCATGTGCGCGTAGAAGGCCAACCTTCAGGTCCATGTTGCATGTTGAAGTCTTTGCTGTTGAAAGCTGATTTGAAAGAGGCCTGAATGGCAATACAAGCCTTCAAGAAGGCATCCTGGTTGCCCGAACTGCTTGAGATTGGTTTTGCTTGCACCATTCTTGGTCGTCCCCTCTGTATTGCTTGTTTGCCTGGTTGGGTGGCACTTTTTCTATGCGTCTCTCCTTGCTATGTACCCTTCTGGGCTGTGGCTGCAATGTGGCTTGCTTCAAGCTGCTTTTTGAGACGTGATTATGATGAGATGTGACGAATGTCACGAATGCAAAATGCCCAACATGGCGCTCTCTGCAGCTCTCTGCAGCGCCTCTGATGGAAAAGGCTCAAAGGCCAAAACCTAACACAAAACCGTCTCCAAAAACACAAAGGCTGACGCGCATAATCAGCCGTTTTCTGAACTGAGGAACCAACACACATAGGAGTGCAACGGCTCCCAAAAGCAACCCATTGATCTGGCACAAGTTGAATTTTGGGACCGGCTTGAAGGTTCAAATTTTTGGATGCACGATGAAGAACGACCATGTGTACAGGATGAATCAAGACGACATGTTCCTGAGGTGTTCGCAAATTTTAAAGATTCAGCAAGTCTCGAGCTGGAGCCTGATTCGCAAATCCGTCATTGCTGGTGAGAAAAGCGCTGACCTCACAGAAACGACCACTGGCCGTGCCGGTCGACCTTCTTCACACCGTCTTTCCCGTCTTTCACTTTCGGTTATGCCGGTTATGCTATTTGAAGAACATCGCAGTCACAGCAGTCACCCAGTTTC
Organism: Symbiodinium sp. clade C Y103; assembly: GCA_003297045.1. Lineage (NCBI taxonomy): Eukaryota > Dinophyceae > Suessiales > Symbiodiniaceae > Cladocopium > Cladocopium sp. clade C. The sequence goes on from BGPT01001079.1 coordinate 166,484, forward strand.
GGCTACTTGAACGCAGTGTCAGCTCTGAAGGGTCTGGCCGACAGCATCATCACTGCAGAGCGGAACCAGCGTAAAACCTTCGAGCGATTCCGGTGGGGAACTAGCTGAAGCCAGGTGAAAGACATGTGAAGACATATGAATACCAAAGATGTGGAATCCTCACCGTGTGAAAGGAACTAGCTGAATCTGGACTGGTTGCTGTGCGAATTGTGGCCATGAAAAGCATCACACTTTGCCCTTATAATGTCTTCTAATCCTCGCCTGGCTGGGGAAAAAATATATGTGAAGCTGCATGTGTGGAACCATTGTAAATATGACTGACCTGGTAGTGCTCATGTATATCTTCTGGAAAGGATACGTTCCGATCCCGTACAACCAGCTGCCACAAAACAGCTCTGCAATAGAAAGCCAATCACCAAACTGAGATTCCTACAGTTCTTTCATTTGACATAGGTGTTTTGCAATCAACCAACAGCAAGTCCTTCAGCAAAAGCACGGTTAAGAACAACAAACTTGGCATCAAGAAAGCATGTTGGAAAAGCAAAATGCAGGGCTGGGTGGATCAGTGGCACTTGACATTTGCCCTGTCTGGACGACACGATTTCAATTGTGGAAAGACTATGCTGGTTCCCGAAGAAAAATGGAGCTTAGCCCTCATATGTCATATGGGTACCAGAACTGTTCAATGTCCTCACCGTTCCGTCCGTCGCTGGTATTCAGCGATCGAAAGTACCTGTGTGAAGGGAAAGAAAGGAACTGGAAAGGAACTGGAAAAATTGCTGAAGCATTTGCTGAAGCATTTGCTGAAGCATTTGCTGAAGCATTTGCTGAAGCATTTGGGCGCTGCCCTGCCTGCACCACGCAGCCATCTTTTCAGCTGCCTTGACTTCGCAAACATCCGAAGTATCAGATCTTTGCCAAAAAGATCAAACATGTAAGTGGCATGTGCGTCACATTATGTCACATGTCATTCTCATGTCATTCACATGTTATTCAAAAGTCATTCATTCACACTGAGTTCCCGGCCCATGCGGGTTCTGCCTCTGTGGCCGGAGACCTGGCAAGACTTGCACAGCACAAAATACGTGAGTCACACGACGGTTACCACATGACACGACGATGACACGACGCTCGGGTGTTGCTTTGGGTGTTGCTGTTGTGCCAAATCGGCGATTCACGCAGGAGAGCTCCTTCCCGGTTCGTCAATTGACCTCGCCAGAAAGGTGTCGATTTGAACACACCACCGAGGAATTGGGATGCTTTTTTTCTAACATGTGTAACAGAATGGTCTCATAATGAGTTTCATACATTCTCATGTTTGTTCTGATGTGGTTTGGATATGTTTTTCATACTTTTCACGCACTTCGCCGCCCTTGAGGTCCCGGACTCTTCTATGATTTCATTCTCCGGCAATGGAAAACCAGCAGTTGACAACCTCGGTGGCAATAGCAATGATGGCAATGATGGCAATGATGGCAATGATGGCAATGTCAATATCCGCATCCGTTCCGAATCCGAAGGAAACAGCAACATTTCCAAACTCTTTGAAGGCAAATTCATTGCAAGCCGGCCTGAAAACTGTTTGCAAAGAAAAGTCCACTGGAATTGGCAGGCGCAGCAGGGCTGCCTGCACTAGAGGGCTGAAGACTAAATTGGAATGCAGTGAGAAAACGATTTCACATTTCTACAGAAACAGCATGCCAACCAAAAGCTGCACACACGCAGCAGTCACATGCCTTTAAACAACTTTAAACAACTTCGATGTATTTCAAGTCCACAATTTGTCGCGGCACCTGCTGGAAAATCAATGTGCCACAAAGGGCTTTGGAGAAGAAGTGTGCCTGGGCAAAAACTTGGACTGCTGTGACTGCTGTTTCTTCGAAAATCCCTGCACCAGAGCTTTGCTTTTTTGAGCATTTGTCGTGCGATGCCTGGGACATGCCCAGTTCTCGAAGCTTCTGAGCAGCACCCGCTGGAGCCTCAGCACAGCAAATTCCACCGGATAACAATTTTGATACCACCAAACAAAACACATCTGTAACGATGAAGGATGTGAAGGATGTGAAGGATGTGAAGGATGAAGTGCTTCAGTTTTGTGACGCCGTGCCTTTTTCACCAATTTAAGAAAGCTCGAGTCAGCTTAAAAGTGGTCAGTAATCTTCCAGTGTCTTCCATCCACATATTCTCAGACCAATCAACTTTGCCATATTTTGCCATTGTATGTGATTCTCTACTGCCACCTGTACTGAGAAGGCGCAAATTTCTCAGTAACTGCCAACTTGGCCTGATCCTCTTGGCCTCTCGCTGTTGAAAGGTTCCGGCAGTGCAGTGCTATCGTCCCAGGTCCCACCTAGTTCAGCCTAGTTCCCATATGGCTAGCCATATGTTCCCATCACGCCCCGAAACCCGTTTCTTTTCCGTGGGCGGCCTTGGGCGGCTGCTGAAAATCTGTGTACATGGGAAGGAGCAGCAGGCAGCGCAGCAGGTACACCCGGAGTAGTGCATTGATTTGCATTGGCTCTACTTGTTGAGTTGGAAGCCTGCATGGTCACTCTTGTCTCAAACTTGTCTCAACCTTGTCTCAAACCAAAGAGAGACTTCCTTACAAAGACACTTGCAGTGCTTCAAAACCGTGTGAACGACAAGGTTTGAAATGGCACCAAACGTATATAGATTTGTCTGATGAAAAGGCCCACCAAAATCTAATGGTGGATATAATCATCATTTTCAACATTGATCATCAACTTGTTATCCCCCATTTTTGGACAGCACTTCAGACCTTTCCAACAATGACATTACTTGGTCTGCCACAAACTCACTATTTTAGGGTGTGCAGGATGCGCAGGATGTGCAGGTTTGCTTTCTGCTTCTCCCTCTGGACTCGGACTCTTAAGAGGACTACCGGATCTGTAGCAGTTGCCGAGCACCCTGCAGCTGATTCAAGTCACTGTGTTGCAAAAAATCGCTCGGCATTGTGGAACTCGAGTGGAAAGATTTGCTCTTGGTGTGTTCCAAAAAAGAAGCAGAACATCATTTTGAAATGGTTGGGCCATGTTGGGCCAATGCTGAGACTTCAAGCTTGCGGTAGCTCCATCGAAGAGTAGATCCAACAAAGCACCAAAACATGCACGACACGTGCACGACACGAACAGTGTAAGATTTCGGTAAGGGTTTGGATTCCGGATTCAACTTTAGAAAGATCATTATCATTAAAACCATGCGTCAACACTGGTGGGAGCGCTTGGAAGTGCTTTGCGAGATATCTTTGCGGCTTGGTCCAAGTCTGAAGTGCCAACAGTCATGCCACTGTAAATGCCATTGTGCTCGCCAGTGTGAGACTTCTCACTGTGGAACCTTCAGTGCCCGGCAGCCTATGGGCGGGGGGCATCGGGCTTTCCACCCTCAGTCCAGAAGAGGTTGATCAACCTGGCTGATCTTTGACGGGCAGAATGCTTCGGTAAAACCGATGAACAAAGGTATGAAAAGTTTGCGTGTAAAGGGAGAAGATTTCAAGACAGCCCGCAAGAAAAAACATGTCAAGTCATCTGTGCAGGGAGTTAATTCTGATAGAAACCGCTTTGCAAATGTCGGCCTCCTTCGTTTCATCACGTTCTAGTCCTTCCACTTCCAAACGTCTATATATGCTGAAAACAGGCAGCGAACCAGAAGAAGACAATGAAGTAAATCACTGTGAGCCATGGCACCTGCAGGTCCAGTTCAAAACAAAGCAGAAAACCAACAGCTTGCGACGCTTGCGACGGCCGTGACCTTTTTTTCTGTTCAGAATGGGTGGGGTCAAACGGGCTAAACGGGGTAAAACAGGTAAAATGAAGGGAACTCTTCGGAACGACATGCAGAGCAGAGCAAAGAGCCACCGACACCGATTCTCGTGCAGCAGAGCCACTCCAGCCAAGGGCCCCTGAATGCTTCCACTGCCCTTCTTCGTGTATGCGTCCACGCCCTCGCCAAGGCCAACAGGTGACCAACAGGCGGCCAACATGCTGAGTCAAGGCCATGTTCATCTGTGATCCATGTGATCCATAGGTTGTGAACATTCAACAGAACCCTTGGTTCTAGTTCAATTTCCAAGACTGGCCATGGTGGAAGTCCTTTTTAAGCGGCTCGTTAAACTCCAAAGTGGCTGCCTCTTTTTAATTTTAACACGTCTATGCTCTGTGTTTTGTTTAAAGAACACCGGCAGCATGAAAGGATCCCACCTCGATAACATCCCACAGTCCACCTAGCTTCGAACCACCCTGGCAATTTCGAGAGGAGGCGGCGCTTATCCAAGAGGCAGTTTGAAGAAGCAGCAGCAAGACAAATGTACTTTCATGCATGTATTGCAAATACATAATTATATATATATATATACATCCTTCACAGTGATGCTGACTTATATCAAGTTTGGCAACCCCTCACATTGAGTCACAGCCCATTTGGCAACCCCTCTTGACTCAACTTTCAAACAGAAAGGGGTAAGCCATCAGACTTGTCCGGACTGGTTTCATGTGCCTCTTCAGTCTTGGTCACCTGTGAACGGTCTTCTTGGAAGAAGCCAGCAGACACTTTGGGGCTCCTGTCAATATCTGTCAACTTCTGACAACCAACACTCGTCTCACAGTAAAATGACGAGTCCTCATCAATAAACTCAGTGCAATACTGGAGACTTGGCTGGGTCTCATTGTTGCAATTTCTATGTGTGACATTGATTCTTTAGCTGCACTAGTTGTACCAGCTTCTTTAGCCAAACTAATTGGAGTCCCTTTTACTACTGGCTACAGGTTCGGAAGAGGATAGTCGATTGAAATAGAATCTCCACTGCCAAGCATGTATCTTCGAATGTGTCATCAGTTCTCTAGCCCTTTCCTCACTAGCATCATCTAGCATCAGTGGCAACGTTTAAAACATTAGCATCCCCCCATTCCCAGCAACAAATGAAGCGTTTCCATCAGACCTACCAATATGCTTCGTTCCTTAGGCAGTGCAATTCGATCATTTCGATTCTACACCCACATCCGATCAGCAAAGGCTTGCCATGGGCTAAACTTGTGGCACTGTGGCCTTGTCTTGGTGATGCGGATGCAAACTGGGTCCATCGTCCAACAAGTCCTACTTTTGTTCTCGCCTGCTTGGACGCTGTGGGGCAATGAAAGCAGCACCTGGCACATCTCTGAACAAGATATATTTCGCGTCGCTCATCCTTTGTACATCTTTGTACGTACGATACTCACCGTAGTTTACCTATGTCTTACTGTTTGCCTAAGCTGCTGCCTTTCATTGTCTGCTTGCAGTTTCAGATAGGGACTTGGACCATTGGACCACTTAAAATCTTCACAGCCCGTGTGGTCCAAGACCCTGCCTGCCAACAGCGTGAGCCTGGCATGACACTTGAAATCCAAATCTCAAGCGGAGTAAAAGTCCAGTCTTGCTGCCTTGCCATGTCTTGCCATATTTCATCACAAATAGTTGACATGAGGTGATCGGCAACCCATGCAAGAAAGACGCAATGACTACAAGGCTTCCGCGTGTGCCACGCATTGCGTCAAAGGAAGCGGGCACAAAAAGAACTAAGAGATAAACTAAGTGACGTTTGGGCCAAGCACTGATGACGGAATTTCACAAGGCCGGACATCATGTTGGATGAGACATGGTAGACAACATTTCAAAAGGCACACGCCTCCACTGTGACAAAGATGACACATAATGACACTTTCTGATACATCAAAGGCAAAGTTTAGATTGGCAGGTCTTTTCTGTTTCTGTTGTAATTTGGCGATCAAAATCCTCTCGGGACTTGGGAAGCGTTGTTCAGAAAATGTTCACTTGCCGTATCTTGCCGTCCAACGTCGTCCAACATCGTTGGAGCCCCAGGTCCCACGGGTTCCACGGGTTCCACGGGTCCCATGGGTCCCACGTTTGTTTCAGCTCAGGCCCAACGCCACGCTTCAGCCGCAACAAGGCCCAGCCCAACGTATGGCGGCCGTCCTGACCATCAAATGCCACGAGAAACGACCAGTTTCAACGATACTTTCAACGGTAACAGCATGGCTCAGCATGGCTCAGCATGGCCCAAAGTTGAGCAACAAAACACCCATGAGAATTTTGCATAATTGAACTACAAAGTAATGCAAAGTCAACCTATGTTGACCTCAAAAAGGGTTGACCAAAACGTCTTCATTGCTGAAGCATGCGGCACATGTGACGTGGTGACATCTGTGCCTGCGTGGGAGATTCAACCTCTTCCAGCATGCGGCACCTCAGGGCGCGGAACACGCGGAACACGCGGAACACGCGGACGCGGAACATGGTGCACTGAGGTGACAAAGGACTGTCCCCGGTTCAACTGGCAAGTCACTGTGATGAACAGTTGACACTGTGACTTGTCACCACTTTATCCACTGAAATGAGTTTGTCACCAGTTGACCCAGTTACACCAGGAGTTGCTACGACATGAGTTGTTAAACTGTTTCAATATTTTTCAATGGGTTCAAGGCAGTTCAAAGCACACTTCCGACAACTCTTCTTTTGCAATGCTGCAGTGGAGATTCATCAAGCTTTCAGTGTTGAATTCCACGTCGAAAAAATACAGACCAAGACCACTGGGGGGCATGCCACTGCTTTGTCCTCTTCTCTCGCCACTCATCGATGAAAACAATATCCTGATGCAGTGTCAGTTAGCAAATTTGTGGGATCTTCTGGGAAGGAGAGTGGTGATCGCCAATGAAGATAAAAGAGTTGTTCAATTTCCCCCTGTTACAGGATTCCATCAGTGTTTGACTATTCGGCACAGAGCCCCAATTTCAAATTACAAATTGGACGACACAGAAACGAAGCATTCTTCCACCGAATGACTAGAGCCTCCTGTGGTCTTGCTTTCCATGTGAGCTGCATCAGTGAACAACATAGACATCAACTTCCAACACTGACAGCATACTGCAGCAGCTGCAATTCCCCAACTTTTGTTTGACTCACTTTGACTCACTTTGACTCACTTCGGAATCAGCAAGCAGGAAGAATCTGGGAGCCTCGTCAAGGACAGCCAGAGGCGCTGAGTCGTCCTGAGAAATCTCCATTTTTCACAAATCTGAAACACCCATAGAAGGTTCAGTCTGAGCAAAATTGCAGTGTGGGATGTGTGTGGCAAGAATGACACAAGAAAATGACAAGAAATCCCAGCTGAAATCATCAGAAATCCAATAACATCAAGGTCCGATTTACCACTGCCAAACCCAGCTGGTGCCTGCATGCTGTGTTTCACGAGGCCAAAGGTGGTTCGCCGAAAACTACAGCTGACCTGGCACGTCCATACGAATCACGTCACAGGAATCGTGTCACACGAACCGTGTTGCAAATGGAGATGAGGAAACAAAGAAAGACATAGAAACACTAGATTGTGTTACAACATTTCGAAAGACAAAAGCACACAGGAAATAAGGAGGCAACTCCAAAGAAGAAATCATTGTTTGCAAAGTTGAAATGTAAACATGGTAATAATCCTGGATCTTCTTGTGAACTGGATTTCCAGCATTATTTCTTAAACCGCATTATTTCCTGCATTGATTTTCCATGGTCTGGCACCCTTCCACAGGACGTGAAACGTCAAAGAATGCACACATATCGGGAATTCATCCCGTGAGACTGGTACTTGACAGATACTTGATGGTCTATGGTCTGATCTCGAATCACACAAAATGGATAATGAAGACCTTGCATCCAATCCAGGTAAGGATAAGCCAGGTACTTTCTGTACATCATACAAGGATATGAAAGGCAGTGTGCAGAATGTTTCTTGCCTCCAACATGTCAATATCTTTTTTGAAGCGAATCCTTCATTCTGAACAATTCTACAGCTTCTTAGGCCAGAGTTGCTTTTACAAATGCACACAAAGCAGTGAAATCTGCCACAAAGCTTGGCTGACCACTGGTAGAAGACCGTTCTCATTGATGAGATGTCGAATCTCTTCCACCTCGGATCTGCCGTGCTGCTCATGAAGAAACTCAGCTTCAACTCTGACTTTCCCAAAGACCTGAAAGCCCGTAAACTGGGTAAACACCGTAAACACCTGCTCTCTGAACTTCCGGACCATAGAAACCAATGTGATTCAAACTGGTTCAACGTGATTCAAAGTGATTAATCATGGCATCCGACCCCAGCGTTTGGAATGGGCATCTATGAGCATCCAAACTGCCCGCTCTGCTCTTCCAGCTGGCTTCTGAGCACAAAGGTCTGCGACCTCCAAGTTTCACCATGGCGAAACTGCAAAACCTTTTAAGTTCACCAAGTTCAATGCTCTTGTGTTGTGTGATTTTCTTTCGAACACACATCTAAATTCCTTTTGAAAACAGCTAGATCCATGGGCTACGGCGGTTATGACTAATATGAGTGGTGGTCCCTGGTGGTCTCTGGTCGTCCCGGTCGAGGTCTAGGCCTCGCTGTGTCGCATTCGCACGCTGTGTTGTTCCCGGTTCCGGTAGACGATGTCCAGGAAAACCTCACGGATGAGGCACGGTCAGATGGTCAGATCACTGTCAGACGGTCAGATCGCGGTGAGATCACTAGATGGTACAGCTGAAAAACACATGTAAACACACCGTGTAAACACACCGTGAGACCCTTCAGAGAACCAGAAACAACTTCGAACAACTTCTAATTATTCAACCCTATATTCAAGGATTTTGTTGCATTGTTGAAAACTCGATCGAAGACTGAAAGTACATTTGTCATTGCTTTGACGAATCTCATGGTCTCTTGGCTTTGATGCAACGCTGAGTTCTCTGACGTCCTCTGCAGCACCTTCGACCTACAAAACATGAGGCACCAAACATACTAAAACACTCAAAACCAGGAAAGCGACAATTCAACGAAAATATGTCAAAACCCAAAACTCTTGATTTTGTAGCGAGGTAGCCATAGATAGTCAAATAGGAACCGCTGCACACCATCCTCTGAATCAAATGCAGTACAGTCAATGAGATGAACCAGGTATCTTGGTGGGTTTATGTGAACTTGGAATCATTCTGCTGATCGATCTTGCAAGTGACTTGCGCGTCTTCATCAAAAACACCACTCCCTTGCAGCACTCAGAACTTGACCCACCGAAAACGGAACTCCGACACCGCAGGGGTGTCTTCCCTGGCAAAAAGTACCCAAAGTAAGATGCTTTCAAGATGTCCAATGACATCACAAAGAGATGCGCTGTTTGGCTGTCACGCGATCAACAAAGTCCACAAGACATTGAAAAGTAGATCGATAAATCGAGAAATCACAAGCCGTTGCAACGCACCCCCTCCAAAATGATTTCAAAACTGGGCATGCTGGCAGAAAGAGTTCACAGTTTCTTCGGCGGTAGCGCTGCAGAAACCTCGTGATGCTTGAAGCACAAGAACCTTTGGAGTCTCAAAAAGGTTCAAAAAAACATCCTAAGTTTATAAAAGTTTCATCTTTCTCCCGCTTCAAATCCTAAGGCTGGGGCTGTGAAAGTTCCGGAGAATCCAACCACACGAGGTGCGTAATTGGCTTCACCTCGCAGCGTCCAAGCGAGTCCACCCGAGTCCACCCTCAGCTCTCAGCTTTTTGGAGGCCTTGCCTTGCGTGGAATCTCTGTGAACAAAGACCTGATCCATGGAGATGCACAAGACACACAAGACATCCATAGACATCCAATATATTCAAATATGAAAGATTCTCTCTAAGAAACAGCACTGCGTATTTGGCATATCGGCACAGTCTTCACATCGTCGTTTCATTTTTCTAGCCATTTGAACACATTTTGAACACAATTCACAAAGGTCCACCTGGTCACGTGATTCGAAAAAAAATCACCATGTTTCACCGTACTTCTCAGAGCAGCCGATAAAACCAGATCAGTTCGTTTGCCATCGTTTTCCTGCCTTGACGGATTGCGATGTGGCCTTAGGTCTGTGCTGATGTCAGATGTTAAGCACGACCCCCCAAGACAGTCCAATCTTGCAACTTCAGCAAGTGTAACCACTTCAATCCACTTCAATCCACTTCAATCCATTTCAACCCCCGGGAAGATATGAACTTCAGCCTTGTCAAACTGACATTGAACTGCAGCCTTGTCTGACGGACATGAAACGCGACAGGCCATGGGATGTCAACAAAATCACCTCGTCAAGTGAGTCAAGTGCTCCTACTTGATGCTGCCGATTTTTTTGCAAATATGTGGGAGGGTCTGGTCATTTTGGCCTGAATTCCATGGATTTCGTAAAAATTGCATAAAATTGTAACTACCTGTGCGGTGTTTTGCGTGGCGTTGTGTCCATGACAAATGTCAAGTCGTGATGCTTGTGTTCATGCACTCAACAACAGCAATTCAGGGCACTGTACTATCAAAGGTAGTTTAGAAGTCTATACTTCCGTGTTACGGACGTTCATGTCACAGAGCAGTGGATGTCAGAGAGCAATTGATGTCAGAAAGGCATGGATGTGTCAACAGCAATGGGACGTCAAAGCAATGGGATGTCAAAAGCAATGCCAGTTCAAAAGCAATGGGCTGTCAATGTCAAAAGCGATGCGATGTCAAAAGAAATGAGATGCCAAAAACAATGGGAAGGCTTCGTTTTCACATCTTCAACTTTTAGTTTTGCAAGGACTTTCAGTTTTGGAGGGCAGTTTCGCCCCAAGGCTTAGTTTTTACATCTTCAGCTGTCAGTTTTGGAGGGACGTCTCGCGCGAAATGCGTGTTTTTGCATCTTCAACTTTCAAGTTTTGGAGGGAAGTCTTGCACAAAAGCTTCGTTTTCACATCTTCAACTTTCAGTTTTTGAGGGAAGTCTTGCACGAAATGTGTGTTTGAAAGATAGCGGGCGCACGAAATGCTGTGTTTTGCCGGACAAAACGTGCCACGGAAGATGGATGGGGAAGGTCTGCCGTCCCAGACGGTCCCGGCTGTACCGGGCTGACAGTTCAGACTTGTTTTCCATCGCTCTGCATTGCTGTTGCGCACGTAGTTCTATTGTGTTTTGCAACTGGCTGATTCCAAATCGCATTGGAGTGGGTGCACCAAAGGTGCGACGGTAAATTTTTGCTGATTTTTCTCCGTTTAAAATTCTTTTCAAAAAACGTTCAAATCGTACTTTTGCGACTTTGGCGCTGAGAGCTACCTGATCTGGTTTTGGAGCTGAAATTTCTGGCGCTGTTGCGCGTAGTTCTATTGTGTTTTGCAATTCAGTTTCTGCATATCGTGCTGTGATGGTTCCTTGGTGCCGCGGCTGCGTGCGTAATGCTATTGCCTTTCGCAGCTGGACATCGTAAATCGTGTTGGAATGGCTGCACCCAGGTTGCGATAGCGATTTGTCAGTAGGTTTTCTCAATTTTGGCGCCTGTCATTTTCCTCTGAAACTTCCTTTTCAAAAGGCTTCAAAATTGTACTTTTTCCCGCGAGCGTCTGAACGAAGGGTCCTTCTAAAAGCGGGGGTCTGCCATACATCTTCACATCCTCACATCTTCCTTTCTCTCTCCCTCTCTCTCCTTTCTCTCTCACATCTTCACATACCCACATCTTCACATCTTCACAGCTTCTTTTGTTCTTTTTCCTCTCTCTCTCTCTCTCCCTCCTTTCTCTCTCACATCTTCGCATCTTCACATACTCACATCTTCCTTTCTCTCTCTCTCTCTCTGAAGAGATGAGAAAAGCTCAGATGACATGAGAAGAGATGAGATCACTGATCAGCTGAGAAGAGCTGAGAAAAGAAGAGAAGACATGAGATGAGATGAGATGAGATGAGATGAGAGGAAAAACGGTGAGAAGACACGACGTGAGATGCCGTGAGATGGGAGGGGATGAGAGAAAAAACGCTGAGAAAATACGAATTGAGATGAGAGGAGATGGGATGGCGGTGACAGTGGGATGCAACGAGCAAGGTCCAGGAGAAGCTGCGATGCGATGAGATCAGATGAAAAGAGAAAAGATCCAACATTCAAAAGACATGGCACCGGAATGACAAGTCAAGAGATTGCCTTGCTTCCAAGCGCAGAAGGCATGCCAGCAACCTATAGGCACACTCTTTGTTCCGCTCTGTAGGCTCTAGGCGTTTCAATTTTGAAACTTCCGCCCCCAGCTTGGCCGGGTACTACTTGTACAACTGTAGGGAATGGTATGTAGGGAATCGTATGTCTGATGCACACATGGTATCAGACATGGTATGCTTTGGTGCGCTGCGGTGTGGCGTAGGCATGGTACGGTTTGGTACTAGTATGACAAATTTGGTGTGACCAGATCTGGCGTAACATGCTGTTACACATGCATTTACCATTTGCCATGTACCTGCAATGTACCTACCAGGTACTTTCTCTCCTTGTCCTGCCAAGTGGCGCATCAGAGGTTTCCGGACGAGGGTCTGGTGGCCCCAAACACACAGTACCGAGGATCACCTAGGGCGGTGAGATTTGGTGAGGCTGGTGTTTCCCTGCCCAACCAAAAATCGAAAATCCACGCCTTCGCCTTCATGACTTCTTGAGCAGGAATGAGAATCACCTGGCTCTTTGCAAACTGTGAAGATCTGTGAAGGCACTGTGAAGGAACCCCGCAGCTTCTTCTGAGCTGGCCTCATCCCGCAAAGAGCCTGCATGCAGAATCACAGCATGATGTTGGATGCAGGTTGCCAGTTTCCTCCTTTTAGTACAGCTTTGAATGTTTCAAAGCCTTAAACATCAAGTCCTTCAAACATATGCAAAAGTGGTAACAAATCCCAGAATAAGGATAGATAGGAACAGATAGGAATAGCTTGAATAGATCAAATAGCAGAGTCGAGGAAACAAAACGAAAGAAGTCAAAGACCTTCGTTGCGACTCTTGCGACTCACCTTCGAGAAGCTCTGGTGCCACCACCAGGCCCTCGGGACAAACCGATGGACATTTCATCGCTTCGAAGAAAATCGAGCAATGACTTCAAGCAAAAGACGGGGATTTACCGGACATATCTGGACATACCAAATATTTCAGGAAATCCAACATTTCCTTTGATCTTAAAAAAAACAAATGCCAATTCCACAGCTGAAAATTAAGGATGCGTCGATGAAGTTGGCACTAAGATCTGCCATCCCAAACTCTTCATGAAGGCTCAACGCTTTCAGAGCGGCTGAGCAACCCGACGTGCACTTGCCCCAGAAGGAGCAATGAGAGATCCCAGTCTTTACACCTCGGAGGGAGATTCTCCCACATTCTGTGAGGTCAGTGTCAAGAATTTTGCATATATAAATTTAAAGTCTTTTTGATGCTCCCTTGGAGCATTGCTGGGGACTTAGGCTGGCCCCTTCGGGGCCAGCCTTTTTGTAACCTTTTTTTTCAACTTTTTCAATTATTTACAAAGGCTTCGCAGAAAATGAATGAACATCTCACGGGTCTCATTGTCAAGGCGCCGAAACTCGCACGTTTCCACCATGGGCAGAAACCACTTGGAGCACCTGAGTGCCGGCGCCAAAGGCTTAGGGCCTGCGCTGTGGAAGCTACACATAAGCCGCTTACGCCGTTTCCATTTTCACTTTTGATAGCAGTTTCCTGCGCTTGAAAATGGAAGGGAACAAATCCACGTGCTTGGCCCAAGACCTGTCTTGACATTTCTTGTCAATCTTTTTGCAAATCTTGCGAAAGCCTTCAAAGCACCGACACTGTGGTAAAACAATTTAGATAAAAAAGTAAATGATAACATCAAGAATCGCTACAATTCGGCCAGCAATGAGTTGGCAATCTGAGTCAATAAATCGTAGGTTCACGGTATTCACGACTCACACAGGGAAAAGGCGCCATCACTGGCCTTCCTGGTTGACGTTCCAGAACTGAAACAGCTCCATGTAGTCCTCTGCGAGGCCATACCCAATACGCAGCCGTGACGGAATGGGCTCGCAAATGACATGGTGAGCACGAAAAAAAACGGCGGATTGGCTCCAGAATTGTCAGCGCAACCCCTGAAGTTTTGGAAAACTCGCTGTCCTCCACCAAGGTTTGGAGGCGGTCTCTCGTGACATCCAAAGGCCTGGGCCGATTCTGTGAGTTGTCCTTCCAAAAACATGAGAGCGTTCGGCCGGTTCAGCGCAAGACTTTCTTGGTGTTTTCACATGGCACATCATGGCACCTTTCAGCATGCTTGAACAAGCGCAAACATTGAAAACCCCCCGCTTCATTGAAGTACTTTCTACAGACACGAAACATACAATAAACATCAATAAACAATACCTAGGGGCAAACAAACAAACTTGTAGCTGGTGTCTTCTGGATATTTCATCGAACTAAAGGGTTGTGACCATAACTTCAATCCTTCTCTTTGCCTGTCAGATCAAGCATAAACGTGAAACAAACAACAATATGAACAGTAGATCTTCCCCTTGATTGCATCCCTAGTGCCGGTCTATGAAACGGAAGAGAAGTCTTCCAAACAACATCGACAAATGCTTATGGTTGCCATGGGTGGTGAGGCAAAACCCAAACAGTTTGCAAAAAGGTGCCTCAAAATACGAAAACATAGCCACATGCAGCACATGACGACACCACATGCACCGGTTTCCAAAATCTGTGAAAAGACCGTCCGGCACAAGACCTGCAAATTTGGGCCTTCGAAATAGGGCAAGAGTGACACTTCAAAGCCAATGCCCGGCAAAATCTGGTCAAGTAGCTAAAATTAACCTTCCTATCAGAACCCCATATCAGACTTTGGGTTGAGAAATTCGCGAACCAGCATCACTTAAACCCCTCGCATGAAGCAAGATATTTGGGAAGCAACACCTTCAATCAAAAAAAATTGGGCGAACATCTCTGTACAGAAATTGATTGGGCATTGAATCTTTGGAGTTCGCCCTTCGCCAGAATTTTGGCACCTGTGAACATCACCATATGATTTGAAAGTATCATAAGGGTATCCATGTTGTACAAGGCTTAGGTGCTTAGGTATGAAAGACCTGAGATGTGCTTGACAATACACTGGGCTTAGCTACATTAAAGTCCAGTGACGACATGTCAACTGCGCACGTAATCAGTAAAACAAAACTTTGAAGCTGAGATTACCTATGATGTCTATGATGTCTATGATGAGCGTCAGCTGGTGTACCACACTGCCAAGGCACAATGGATTCCGCTTCTGGAGAATGTAGCGGATCTCGCCCCCAATGGTCTGTGTTCGGCGCGCGGAGAAATGGAGTCAACATCCGCTGTTGAACTTCCCCTTCCCTGGTTTCAGTTGAACCTCAATTTGACATCGGATTGTGTTGTGCTTAGGTTGTGCTTGCACTAAAATGCTGTATTTCTTACTTGCTAAGCTTTGGATGTCATGCCTCTCACCGCACAGGCTCACCATTCATCTCTTCTGGATCATCTAAATTGTTTGAACCTTTTTGAACCTTCAGTTTCTTCAGTTTCTTCAGTTTCTTCAATTCTTTTCACATCCAAGCGGATCAGTCTGGACAGTTTGGACCGGTTTGGACAGTTTGGACCGGTTTGGACGGGTTTGGACCGGTTTGCATTTTGACTGCGCCCTGTCCCTGGTTTGGTCCTCAGATTGGAGTTCGGCATAGCCGCTGATCTTCAGGAGTTGCTGCCTACTGCCAGAGCTGAAGATGGTCACCCACAATGTGACTTTCTTTCAAGGATATTTATTAAGAAAAGATGAATATGTCTGAATAATGAAGACCTGAAATGGCTATAAATGGCTTGTGTTCTTTACATCTCAAGCCTCTGACCTTTCAATCCTGAACCGATCCCAAGTTGGCCTGAGCAATTCGCGTAGCTTTGTACGCTCATCTCCTTGACACGTTCTGCACAACCAAAACAACCAACTGTAACCAACTGCTCAAAATCAGATTTCTTGAATTTAAACTTCCCAAAGTTTCCATCTTTCGGAAAGTGATCCACGGCACATCCGTTGCAACTCTTGGCTCATTGCCAAAGGATTCATGGTATAGCGAAAATGACCTTTCTGCGCTTAGCCCACGGCTGTTGATCAAGCCTTTCAACTCCTGCACAAGTGTTTCGAGCTAGGAGTCACTGGACTTCGCCTAAAAAAAAACCACGTCTGCTCGACCAAATTGCTCCAACTTGCTTTTTGTACACTGATTATGCTACCAATCAGATGCCTTTGCATCCCTAGTGTTCCTCGTGTTCCTAGTGTTCCCGGTGTTCCCTTCTCCACCCGCCTTGTAGGCCAGGTAGAAGTTCCGATAGCGGGGATGAGTCTCTGCATGCCGTCGGATCTCCTGATCATCGACAGCCGAGCAACAGCCGAGCGACAGCCAAGCGAAAGCCAAGTGACAGCCGACAGCCCGGAGCCTTCCCAAACTTCATATGATATGCATATGGGTTCAGCTGGAACCATCCATGGCATCCAAATGGACATTCACAAATTCACAAATAGTTGAAATATGTTGTCATATGTTTTGACAAATGTTTTCATATGTTTTCGTGCTACGTACCATTCAGTTCTATTCTCTTTCTGTTTCCGGGATTCTGTCACTTGGTTTCTCCAATAAACAAAATAAACTGCGAAGTGGGTTTCAGTTGGGGTTGAGCATGGTTGAGCTATGTCACACAAGTCTCAGGGAGCTAAGGGTAGGGCAGAGAACTCTGATGGAATGATCGATGTCACAGTGATGTCACTGTGGTGTTGGTGATTGTGTATGTTGTGGTGTCACCGCGTTGGTTTGATGGGCTTGAAGCTCAATGCGGCCCACCAAGCAACGAAGGTCCAGAATTCAACCATTGGCAAATTGGACACCAACGCTCTAGGCTCCATGAACAGCTTGTGCAGAAAGGCTCTACAACATCCCTTAAAACTTGGCACCGCAAAGTCTGAGTTTCACGCTTCATGAGTTTCCAAAGCTTGAGGATCTCACACTCAAGAGAACATTCAGAATGCCATTAAATGCATTAGGCTATCGACTACCAATTCAAATGCAACCGGGGCCCTTTGTCTCTCGCCTTCAAGTCAAGTTTCAGACGACAACCGGAAGTAAGAGATCACTGGAAACTCTTCACAAATTTCACAATGACTTGCTCAAAGGCAGCTTATTACAGTAAAAATACTGGAATTGCTGCGGCGGTGGCCAACCAAACCATGATCGAATTGCTCTTGGTGTGTCAGCAATGGATCACAAATCAAAATCTGGATTGTTCCAGGTTTCTGGAAAGAGTGTTCAAGTGCAAGTCGTTCAGGTCGTTCACTTTTTCTTCGTAAACTAATTGAAAAACCAGTATATAAAATTATATAAAGCATGGTCATGCGACAGTATAACATGCCATTTTGTCTTCTTGTTTCTTAGCTCCTCAGTCACCTCCTTTGCTTCCGATGTTCAAAGCGACGTCCAAACAATGGATAGCATGCCAAGAAAGCCAAAGCTCTGACTTTCATTGCAGCTGTGAAAGCCCATGGCAACTAGCGACCACGAAATACAATGATAGATGATGGTCAACTTAGTTCATTTCACATCCACAGAGCACTCAAGAAATGACGAAATGTTCATTTTCGTTTGAGACAGATGAGACAATGAATCTTGAGCTGATGGCACCACTGAGCTGGAAGTTTCTTCGCTGTCTTCACGGGCTTCGCCACGGCGAAATGCCACAACCGCAAACGGTTGCGACGGTTGCGCCCTGCTTACTCTGCACTGAGAAGACCCTGACAGGCCAATTTGGCCTGGGACACGACATGAGAATTTGCGAGAATCTCTGAGCATGGCAGAATCGTCTCTCTTGAGATATGACAACTCATGAATACTCATGAAACTTCTCTTTATCGATCCTGGAATTCTTCAAGAGACTAGAAAATTCTATCGAAGTTCGCAACTCCGTGACAACAAATCATCTGAGGCATGTACAAACTCCTTGGCATCCTTGGCTTTCTCCTGCACTTTGCAGTTCATCTTACCCGATCTTCCGGTTTGGATACAAAACGGTTGCAACTTATAATTGTCATACTCATCATGATAATCATGACGATGAATCATCCTATCATCCAACATCTACCAGGATGTTCTTTCTCATCCATGGTGAAATCATGTTCTGACGCCACCAGAAAACGGGTCAAAACGGTCCTTGATCAAGTCAGCGCTGAGGCCACTCTTGCCAGCAATGGCAGCCGCATCACCTCAAAAACTGTGGTCAATAGGGTCCAAAATCTGGTGGTTGCACGGAGTGTTTTGGAAATATCAGCGTTGAACACGTTGAATGTTGTTTTAGCAACACGACTTCCAATCCTTTCATGTTGATGTTGAGATGAAGAAAACCTCTTTGCCAAACAGCCCATCCTTGCCAAAAAGATTCGCGTGGTGACAAACATTGCAACTCTCAAAAAACCATCAGTCTGAGTGATGTGATACAGTTGATACAGTGCAGAAAAAGCGCAAGATTTGCGTAACGCCGGTGCAACCGACTGGTGTAAAAAAACTGATGATGTAGCAGCCTGATTGAAACTTTAAATTGTAACCATCCTTACGTATCATGACCATTGTAAGGACGACGTGTCGTGTAGTGATTCGGATCGCCTCCGCAGTCGGCCCACATCTTCTCCAGAGCCTACAACTTAGGTGGGAACCCAGGAGCCCAAGGGGAGTGGTGCCGTGCCCGGTGAGCCCGGTGAGAGACAGACGTGATGCGGACGTGTCTGACATCAGGAGCTTTTACACAGTGATCTCGTCGAAAAATCTTGAAACGCTGATCTAAAGTGATGAAAAAACGATGTAGAGCTGCATAGCTGACGTAGCTTACAATCCTCATAATCAGCACTTGATGATTCAACAAACGTCTTTATTCTTTGATGTTCTTTGATGTTCTTTGAAATTTCGATTATTGCATCAGATGATGTCACAGTGATGTCACAGCGTGTCACATATCGGAACCATCAGAACAGCAATTGCCTCAGCAATCGGTTCCGATTCGGTCGCGGTGCCTCCAACATCTTTGGGTCCAAGCCAGCAGCCTCCTTGGTCTCAACCTGTCGCCGACCATGGCCGAGAGCCGTGGATGTCGGGTCCATGAACATCTGAAGAAAATGCACCGACACAGGTTGAAAATGGTTGAAACAGTCACTTCTTCAAAAGGAAATGGAAACAAAATCCTCAAATGTCAGGGTCAGCATGTTCGTTCGAAGGTGAAGCGAAACCTTCTTCATGTCCTTCAGCTTGGCTTGCAGGTCAGCATCACTTGGTGCCTTAAATTTGATTCACCAACATGATCATGAACCTATGGATTTGACAGCTGAAATGGATCTGGCTGGTCCTGGAGAATCTGAAATTTTGACAAATTCTGTATCACCTGGATTCACCTTGGTACAAATATGTACAAATGACGACAAAACATGTGGAGAGTGTGGAGGTTATCCGAAGTGTTATGATGAAATCTGTTGAAATCTGCGGGAACCGTATTGGCAGAGCCGCATCAGACATTGAGGTGATGACGGAAGCCATCTTCCTGACAGAAAAACTCTGCGTGGAAATTGATCGCAATAAACCTTAACCTAAACACAAAATACTTTGCCGTACTCGTCAATAGTTACAGTTAGAGCCATAGCAAAAACTGAATGTCGAAATGCTTTTGAAAGTATATCCTCCAGACTAGAACCATCTTCGGATTGTTAGCCCCAAAGCTGTTGTGAAAATCAAACCAACCCAAACAGGTTTCGGGTAGCCTCACGTGATGGGAGTGATCAGGCAGAGCTAAGTTGTCAGCAGGGTGCGCTTGAACCAAAGTTTTCGGGTCAGATGCCAGTCGAACATGGAAATGGCGAACGTTCGGCTTTACAACTGCAATTCTATGGATTTCTTATTCCCACAGTTCATCCAATCGCAAGGATTTGCGAAAAGGGGTGCTATCTGACCTTTCTATACAGTGCTGGAAGCCGAGGTTGGCCCATCTCTGTTTTCCACCCTTGCCTTGTGCTTTTGGTGAAACATGACCAACACATGCAATTATGTGCAATTTTGTATCATTTTGGAAACCACCCCTAATCCAACCCTCAGCTACACCCAACCAACATTGATCAATCAAAGACAGTGTGGCGCATAGAAATTTCCTGACAACGATGGCAACTTGGTAGCTGCAGCTATAGGGTAAAGCATATTCTGGCGATCGCCAGCATTGCAGGTACGAATCACTAAACAGCTTGGACGCAGTTTGGCTGTACACATTTATACGAACTGCGGCCGAAAAACTTGAAAGAATGCAACCCTCTTTATCTTCGTTCTGAACCAAAGGTTCCTGTTTCATTGCAATGGGACATCCACTTTCAGAACCAAGCGGTTCTTCACAAATCCATCCGGGTGATACTGCACCGGCGGTGACTTGTGGACCAATCCTTTCTCTCCAGTGGGAAATCCTCTGCCCTTGATGAAAAAAAGATCGCCAACAGCGATCTCACGAACTTTCGACGTATCTCTCAGAATGTGATCGTTGTTGCCTCGGCAGACTTTCCCGGGCACGGCCGGACACAGGACTTCGGCGTTGCCAAACTCTCAGCCATTCTGGGCCATTCTACTCATTCTATCCATTCTACTCATTCCTGTGTGCTTCCACATCAACATGTTCTTCAGACAAGTGACCGCAATTCTCGAGCTCCCAAATGTTCACATGTTCCTCAGTACTTGACCAATGAGCAAGTTGCAATAAGCTGCAACATAGAACCAGCATTTTCCAAAGGCAAAAAAAGCCTCTTCTAAATTTTCATCTAGCGGGTTGGATTCTACAAGCACTTGAAGAGACTTGGTCACTTGGTGGATGTTCCCTCCTGGGCGTCATTGGGAAAACCCAATGCTGCGTCATTTCCAGATTCGTTGACATCTCTCGACATGTCTCAACCTGCACCAGCTTTTCAAATGGCAATCATGGCTCAACATTATTTCAGACAAAAGTGAGCTTAATGCTAAACACATTTGCATTGGAACACATGCGTTTTACTGTTCCCCAGATGCATTGCCAAGATACCTCTGCAATGTACTGGGTACCAGAGAGGTTGTAGGAGATGATACCTCTTCCGATGTAGCTATCTCGATGCCACCGAGGGCAAGTATGCTCTCCCATGAGCTCCAGCTTCCTTGGTTACCGAGGGTTACCGTGGGTGGGTTGGACCATAGTTTTACACATCCGATGCATGTGAATCCTCCACTGAACAGAAACGCTTTTCCAATATTATTCATGTCTTCATTTCTGGTGCTGGAGTGGGTCTTTGAAGGTGTAGGGTTTGGAATCTGCCATGCTCTTTCACTTCAAGACCCGTTTGGCAAGCATATGAGAAGTGGCCAAACCTGCTACGGAAAGCTCCTGCTCAAAGCTCACACTTTCACCATGGTCATTCCATCACTTCCAATCCCCAGCTCATTCATGGAATTATCTGCAGTGTTCCGATGAATGTGTGGCTTAGATTGGCTGTTAGATTGGCTGTTAGATTGGCTGTTAGATTGGCTCCTTGTGGCACCGGCACGGGCACCTCAAACATCGAAATTTTTGGAACATAAAAAAAGCATATTTCACAACATTCTGCACCATCTTCTGTCCCAGCTTCAGCAGAAAGATCTTGTTCCAAGGACACAACGTGGCCAGGGTTTTTCCCAGCTGCTCAGCATCTTGTCTCAGAACGTCGAGCAGCTCCTCCAGAATTATGCTTCATCTTGATCTCCAGCATTCTGGTGAAATCAGGAAAGTGAACTAGAATATACTAGAATATTGAAATTTTAGAAGTTCTGACACAGGACCCGCGCTATTTGAATGGTAAGCAGTGCTGAACAGTTGTCTTTAACATTCTTCGACCGACCGAGTGAGTTCGACTCGCATCCTGACACCGCCCTCCATGCCCTCCACGGTACTGCCTCGGGCAATCGGATGCCGCGAAGAAGATCCTCTGCCGCTTGCCTCAAGGGTTGGGTAGGGATTCTGGGGTACTTTGCTAAATACGACATATTACCGACATATTACAAAGCTTATTACATTGAATATCGACATAGTATTACGAAGTATTGTGCTTGTGGCGGGCTCCAATAGCTTCGACACAAGGCATGTGGATAAGTTATGATAAGCTCATATAGATTTGTAGACTGCTTTCTGAGGGTGTGGAAGCGAGTAGCGAAGTAGAGTACTTGATGATACTTGATGACCCTTGATGATACTTGATGATACTTGATGATACCCGTGGCATATCTTTGACCCAAGTCGTTCTCGGAGCATGCCATTCCACCATTTGACTATAGGGTGCTTTGCCCCAGTGGGGAACACATGAATCCTGAAGGGAACGACAACCCCCAATGGCCAACATCCAGCACGAAAAATCTTCTTATGTCTGATAAATCATGCAATGAGTTACTGTACTAATGGAGAATTGTACAAAGTATTCACGTCGCATCAAGAGGACGTGTACAAACTCCGATCTCCTCACATCATGAGAACTTTCCCAGCAAAAGCCATTTGAGCAGAGTAGCTTGAACTCCAAGTCTTTTCCAGGTTCCCTTTCGATCTTTCTCTCCAGCTGACATTCAGGGCCAAAGTCTGCAAGGGAGCGGTCGATCTCCATCTGGTAGTTAGGCCATGAAGGACTTCTCGGAAAATGAAGGGCTTGATATGACGTCGCTTCCGGTCGAAGCCAATCTTCCAGAGAACCAACAAAGACTGGCATTGGTGTTTTGGGCTGGGGCTTGGCTGCCGGCGTCATCTTGTAAGGAGCTGCAGGGGTACTGACAGTCGGCCGGGCACGAGCATACCCGGCATAGCCCGGTGGGGATGGGCGGAGCGCTACGTTCAGTGCCATGCCTCCAAGGACCCAAAACAACGACCGGTGCCTTGACATTGGCCCCTTGAGCCAATGAGAATTCATCGAATTGTGCAAGGATCGGCGTGGATTACGGAACTCCGGTTCCAATGCTTCAAGANCCTTGAGCCAATGAGAATTCATCGAATTGTGCAAGGATCGGCGTGGATTACGGAACTCCGGTTCCAATGCTTCAAGAACATGCGCCAAGGGCTTCGAACACCCACTTTTCTGTTTTCTTTGCTTTGGTTTGTGCAGATGCTATGCAAATCCAAAGCTTCATCTTTACAATCTATACGAAATCAATCATATGTTTTCACTGTGAGTGCATCAAATGAAACCACAGCAGATTTAAAAGGCATGTCTCCCTGAAGCGGGCATGGCCAAGATACTTTGCTATGTTTGGCTTGTTCCTAGCCTTTTTGATCATTGCCGTCACAGCCATCCATGTCAACTTCAAAACGAACAACGCCTTATTTTCGTGACGCCATGGACTCAGCTTCACTTCCATGACCTTGCAAAGGGCAAATTCGGTCGAGCTGTAACGTAGGTACAGGCCTGTACATGTTCTCAACATCCAGCAGGTCACAAATGCATGACCAACACATGCAGATATTTTTGCAGAAACCACCCCTAATCGAACCCTCAGCTACACCAAACCAACTTGATAAACCCAAGACAGCGCTCCAGATATCAATCTCTTGGCAATAATGGCAACTTGGTAGCCGCAGCTGTAGGGTAAAGCATATAACAGCTGCCTGCGTTGCAGGTACGAACCACTAACACAGTTTGGAAACAGGTGGGCTGTACACATCTATACAAACTGCTTCCTAAAAACTTGAAAGAATTCAGCCCTCTTTCAGAACCACAGGTTCCCATAGGTTTCATTGCAATGGGACATCTACTTTCAGAACCAAGCGGTTCATTGCAAATCCATCCGGGTGATACTGCACCGGCGGTGACTTGTGGACCAATCCTTTCACGCCAGTGGGATATCCCATACCCTTCATGAAAAGCATATCGCCAACATTGATCTGACAAACTTTCGACGCATCTTTGACAATGCAATCATTGTTACCTCAGCAGACATCTTGGGGAGTTCTGTACATTTCTCACTTGGTTGCTCTGGTTGTGTCAGTTGAGTCCGAAGCCCAAACAATCTTTCATGAAGAAATGATTGACATCAGCACTTCTATCTTGCCAATCTGCAAGATTGAAATACAGATGGGCTATTTTGGCTATTTGGTTCCTGTGTGTTTTCACACATACTGTACCGAGCAACTTTTTCGGCCAAGTTACCGCAATGCTCCAGCTCCCAGACATCTACATACTCCTCAGTGCTCGACCAAATATGTCCACGTCCACATAGGATACAACGATACACACAGGATGATACACATATGAATCCAAAAGGAATCTACACATGTGCCCTTGGTTCATAGCAATCGGGTTTGCGGAACGCAAACGTGTCATGGACGTGTCATCCGTGTCATGTTTCACATGTTAAACTGTTGTCAGTATCAACTGCTTCGATTCCAAAATTCATGTCCGGTCCCAAGTCCGAAATGATCACTGCAGTTGTGAAACTGAAACATCATAGATACTGAGAATGACCAATCATGTATAGTTTCATTCGACCCCCCATCTTTGCCATACTCAGACTTGCGATCCAGGAATCTTCGGGAAGGTATTGGGTTCCAGACAAATTGTAGGTGATGATGCCCCTTCCGCAATAGTTGTCTCGATGCCAACGAGGGCAGGTATACTCTCCCATCAGCTCCAGTTTCCTTGACGGGTGGATCAATCGCAAACCTGAAACTATGTTTGTTGGGCAAAAAAAAACCCATCAATCAATAGATAACTAGTCTGTACCATCAACCACCAGAGGAATTGATCTTTCACTTTTGCACCCAATTGCTCGGGAATCCTGTCCACATCTGTTACATCGATGGCATTTTTTGAATTCCACAACCAGGCTGTTGCCCATGGGCCCATCTCAGGCCACATGCCGTCTCTCCAAGCTTCAGAAGAAACGTCTTGCTCCAAGAGCACACTGCTGCCACGGTCTTTCCAAGCAGATCAGCATCAGTTGTCACGGCGGCAATCAGATCCTCCAAAATCTCTGAAAATTCGTGATGGATCTGACGTATCGAAGTAACCAGACTCGCCCCAGAACTATGTGTGACCGATTTCAGGTCCGAAATGGTGTCGAGTCAATGGTGCGCTGCTGCTACATACGGGATTGCAACAGTTTGTGACGAATCAAATTGGCATGGTTGCGCGCTGGAAAGCAGTAGTCACACTGCTGCAACGCTCCTGCTACGAGGGATTGCAGCAGGAAGTTGCTAGACGCACCGCAACAGCTGCGAGTAAAGTAGTTTTAGAACATGGTGTCACGGAGCGCAGCTGGAAGCGCATACATTATGCATTGCAATGGCGCGTCGAAGCGAAGATGTGAGTTGCAGATAAGGTAGCTTAGAGAAGAAGTACCTGGGAAAGGGAATTGCTGAGACCAAACGTGAGGGGCAGAGCCAAGAGGTATCGCTGAGTCTGGAAGACATTTTAGAATGATAGATGGGGCAAGACATGGCCGAAGAGCAAGAGATCAGACATTGAAGTGTTCAAGTGTCTGACATGCGACATATTGTGACACATTGTAACATTAAAAGTTGGGGGGAGGGACTTGAAGTGATTGAACCGTTGATTTTGTTGGGTCGTCTTGAACCGGGTGGTGTCTCCTGACCGCTATGGTTTCATGTCTGGAGAGGCAACCGTGTGTGCGATATGGACATACTTCTAAATAGATGTATGGATAGATATATTAGATAGAATAGTTTGATTAGCTAGAAAAGAAAAGCAAGAAATATGATAGATATGATAGATAAGGTGCATGAAAGATATGAAATCACAGACAAGACAGATAAGAAAGATCAAATAGAAGAGCCGGAAAAGATAGATAAAATGGAAAAGGACACAACGGGTAGATAGGCTAGAAAAGATAGAGGAGATAGAAAAAATAGATAAGAAATAAACATGCAGATAAGATAGAAAGAAAGGAAAGGGGCGATAAGTTAGAAAAGATGCTCAAGATAGAAAAGAAAGACAAGATAGATTCGGGAAAGAAGATAGAAAAGATAGATTGGATATTTGGACAAAATAGAGCGGGTAGAGTAAATAGACAAGAACGATTTGGTAAAGAAGATAGAAGAGATAGATTAGACAGAAAAGAAAGATTAGACAAATTAGACAGCTAAGATAGATAAAATAGAATAGATAGATTACAGATAGATGAAAAAACGAGATAAATCAGAAAGGATAAAATGAGACGCATTCGATGGATAATATAGGTGAGATGTATTAGAGTTAGAGTTAGGCTTCCATAAGCTAATACCTATGACGGGATGCCCATTACCTTATAGAAAACAATAATAAAAACCAAAACAATCAACCATAAAACAAAAAAAACAAAACAACCTAAACAATACAATGAATAATAAAATAGACTATACCAAAAACTGAAACAACACCACCTTACCCATCTTCACCCACAATGCCACAACTACTTCAAGCACATTGACTAAACCAACTTCAATTTCTTTCTCTTCATCGGCTTCAAAATTTTCAAGGTGCGCCCTGACCTGCGGTTGGGGGATTGGATGTGGCAAGGTTCAGTGATTGAGTTGAAGAATTCATTTGAACTGAGCAAGTCTGAAAGATTGGAGCAGTTGAATATGTTTTTGTCCGCAGTGATTTCGGCAATTCAGTTCGCAAACTGTTCAGCCTTGACTGTGTGTCATAATGCCTTTCGCTGTTGCTCAGCAAAAAGAGGGGGGTAAGTGGCGCGCCTATCTGCCACCACAGGGGGCACTTGACAATGAGTGTGGGCTTGAACCGTTCTTGATGAGAGACCCAGATGAGGTGGAAAAGTGCTTGAAGCACCACGTAGAAAATGATGTTGATGAGGCGACCTTCAAGAATGTGGCATCACAGGTTGGTGTCAAGATTGACCGCAAGATGAAGGTGAAGGAAATTGTGAAGGCAATGGCATCGTTGCTTTGTCGTTTTGAACCTACCGACCGTGATGCTTTGCCTGATGATGCTGACCAAAGGGCAATGATGACAAGGATGTCATCCACCATTCGCGCCTACTGGATGCTGAATGAGAAGGAGCGCAAGGACATCATCCAGTTCTGTATTGCCATCGTCTCCAAGAACAGTGAGATGGAGCAGGACATTATGGGTGATGTGATGAAGGCAAAAAACCTTCGCCTTGTCATCCTGTTGAAGATGTTTGAGAGCATCCGCGATGAACTGGACTTTATCATTGAGTTTGTGAGCCACACCACCCAAATGGACATCACCGATGCCAAAACAAAGAAGTTGGAGTTCAAGGACATCACACTCTGTGCCTACAATGAAGCACCAGAGCACGGCATCCACTTCTACTTGAAGTTCCACCAGTGGGGCAAAACGGTGTCGGTTTTTGCGGGGAAAAACGCCACTGGTCAGGATTTGTATGACTACATTGAAGCCTTCTACTACCTTGAAAAGGAAGATTACAAGATTACTTGGGGGTCTGGAACAGACCCATCGTTGTTGCGTCCCTACGATGGTTTGAAGGGAAACATCAACCCTGAACAGACCCTGTATCTGACCTTGGGATTGGGAGGTGGTGGCAAAACGACTACCAAAGCCAACAAGGAGAAGAAGGTTTTGAAAATGAATTCGGCAAAGGCATCCTTTACCAAAATCATCCAGACCATCTCTCGTGAGACCGTTGAAGAACAGGAGATGCTCAAAAGGGTTGAAGTCATCATCTCCAAGTTTATGACCATTGCCGACAACAGCCCCAAGGGAGCATTTGAGGAAGGGGTGAAGCAATTGCCACTTCCTGCCTTGAAGCAGATTGAAGAAATCCTGAACTCTGCGGATTACAGCACTGACTACAAGGTCGTCAAGATGGCAGATGCTTTCTTCAAGATGGAGGAGGTGAAGAAAACGAAAGATGCTTTTGAGAATGTGTTGAGCACTGGGTCTCTTGCCCTGACCTATGCCTACCGCAAGATGTGCGTTGAGCGTTCCGCTATGCCAATCATCAAGTCCATTGTGGAGAAGGAGACCTACCGCAAGGAGAACACACCTACTACATCTCCTTACCCAACTGCTCCTGACGCCGACCGGATGGAAACCTGAAAGGTTAGTATCACCCAGCAGTTTGTGGCATCACTGTGTCCATTTTACGGAAGTGTGTAAAATCATTTCATTTTACAGGACAATGTCAGACATTTTACATAACAATGTAAATATTTTACACTGAAACGCCAGACATTTTACATAAGTATGTAAATGCCACTAATTTAATCATATTTCAGAGGTTGTATTTCTTACTCAAAGAGTGATGCCACTTTACATTGGTCTGTAAAACTGGACGGTGTCTGGCAAGTAAGTGTCAGCAGAGCACCGACACAGTCATCAGACATTTGGGACAAGGGGGGAAACCGATGAAAAAGGCTGATTTCAGTGATGCTTTCAATCAGAGTTTGGAAGATGTGATTTCCCCCAGCACTGACTACCCACTTGCCCCCATATCCCACTAAACCACCCCTTTTTTTCATCCGCCCTGACTGGCAGGTTTTCTACTTCAAGGACACTACAAACAGCAAGAGCACAGACCTTCTGAACATCAACACCATTGCCACTATGGTTTTCAAGGGGTGTTTGATGGGGAAAAATGATGATAATGAAGATGATAATGATGATGATTTCAACTTTTCTTGGGGGTAGGATTTCCCAACCCTTGGGGTATATAAACATATATATTTGAACACATCCACACACACCCACATATATAATATATATATATACCCTTTACCCCATTCATCCATCCTGCTTGTCAGAAGGAAACCGCACTTGTCGTCCGGAGCCACCACTGGGAGAGACTGGAGTGTTTTTTCTAAATATAGTAGATAATATATAGTTTTTGAAGTCGCTGATGGGGGGAGCGAGCGCTCCAAGGTTTGAAATTTCAAGCATATCCCCATTAGCGACATATACTAAATATGTATGGTGAGATTGGATGACCTTTTTTTTTTCTGATTTAATCTTTATTGAAACATTGTTTATGATGCTCTGCTGATGATGCCGGTTATTATTTTTCTGCTGATGATGCACTCCCACGCCAAAATTATCTTTTTTTGACTGAAAAAGCCTTTCCCCATTTTTTCTGGCATAAAATCTATGAGACAACTGGCATAAAATCTATGAGACAACTGGCATAAAATCTATGAGACATCTAATGAAAGCACACAACATTTACAGCATCCAAAAAATCCTCAACACTGAATTTACAATCAGGTCTCATTATCCATTTCTTAAGGTTAGACCATATCAGCATTTTCTTTTTCCCTGCCATTTTAAATTCATAACTCACAGCATCTTCTAAACTCAAAATATCAATACAAT